>JAUMJL010001333.1:0-149142 GCA_033558185.1 Dromococcyx pavoninus | reverse complement strand
CCCGCGCAGCGGAATCTCGCGAGAACAAACGGGACGGGCGGCCCCAGCGGGTGGGGCCGTTATCGGGAGGCTTTGAGCGCCGCGCTCCGTTGGAGGGCGCTCCGCGGGCGTCGCTAAATATCAGGCACCGGGCCCGCGCGGAGCCGCTTGGGCTGGGTTTCCCGGGTTTTTTATGGGCGACGCCGCAAGCTTTCACGCTCAGGACAGAGCGCGCGGCGCCCACTCTCCTTTCCCTCTCCGCCCGTAGTCGTGTGTGGGTGTTGTGACTGGCCACGAATTCTCGCGATATCAGCCCCCCCCTCCCCCTTTCCTCTGCGCTCTCCTTTGTCCGGCGCGCGCGCGCGGCGGCGATGTCTCTAGAAGGAGCCGTGCGCTGTGAATCACGTGGGTAGACCGGCCGCTGCCCGGCGCCATCTTGTGCGCTCCCGCCCCCGCCGCAGTGGCGCAGCTCCTAACGGAGGCACGGCGGGTCCCTGGCGCTCGGGGAAAGCGCGGCGAAGGAAGGGGGAAGGCGCTAACAGTGACGCGCTGCGGGGCCCGCACGGCTGGGGCGCCGCCTAAGAGCGGGAGCTGGGGCCACAGCCGGCGGGGGAGGGGATGAGGTGTGGTTTGCCCTCCTCCCCCCACTGCAAAGGGTACCTGCCTGGTGCCTTTGCAGCGCAGGAACTCGGGGTCCTGCCCTTTGCAACTCCAGCTGCTGTGCGCCCCGCCATTCCTTTATGCGTGCTGTCTGAGAGGTTCTGTCATCTCGCCCCTTTCCAGGCAGCCCGCTCACCCGCTGTGGGTCACCACAAATCAGCTCCCCTCAGCATGGATGGAGACATGTTGAGTTGTAGCTCTGGCTTTGCCTACGGGGCTACAAAATGGTCCACTGTGCTTCCTGTCCAGTGGCGCATCACTGTGAGCCACTTGTACCAACACTGTGGTGGGAGGCAGCATTATTGAATACATTCATCAATTTTTCCCAAAAACCTTCTTTAGCTATAAAATCTATTGACGAGCCAAAGGTCATCCCTATTTTCCCTATACTGACAGTTTTACCAAACTATCTCTATTAAATCCCCAAAAAGCCCCACACTGGACTCATCAGGACTCATATTTACCATTAGCCTGTAAAACAACAGGCAAATAATAAGCATTAAGCTACCTGCAATAAACACCCTGGTATGCTTCCATCACATTGCAGCCTGCTGACACAGAAAATACTAGAGCTGTTCCCTTGAATTTGGGTCAGTAAAAGTACTGGGAAACATGCTTATAGGATCAGGGTACTTCTCAGGCTATTAAGTCACAAGGAAAAGGATGTGGGTTTCAGTCATCTTTGATCCACACATAGCAATTACTCCTTCATTTCCCCCTTCCTCAGGCTCCTGCCTCTTCCAGCAAGAAAGTATAAGGAAGATGCGTACTCCAGAAGGATGTCTAGATTTACTATGGGATTTAAAAGCAAGAAAAACTTTTCCACAGTACTTGCACATAAACCCACCTATCTTTACCTATTTTTTTTCCTGAACAGAGCATTCTTTCACATAGCTGTCCTTAAAGTTGGAGCTCCAGAGCCAAAGTCCTTCTGTCGGAGAAACTAAGCCCTACAAGATTTAAACATCCACAAACAAATCCTTAAATGTGCAACAGATACTCCTTTTCATAGACAAACTAGGCAGTTCTATGCAGGATAGGCTCTGTCCTTAAACAAAACATTTACCATTTTTCTGATTTCGTCTTCCATAATGCTCCTTTAACCAGCTAAAGCTCCAGAGCTGAAGGTTTATGCTTGCCAGGTGAACCTATTTATATCATTTAAATGCTTGCAGATGTGTTCACCAAGGCTGCCTGACATTTAAAAGAAAAAAGAAAAGGATTCTATATTTTTTAAAAAGCTTGTTATTCGGCTAAGGCCCGAATTTTGTTTGTTTTAAAGCAATTTTCAAATAATCTTTTAATTCCTTTTCTTCTTACAACTTGTCAGACAATTCTAAATTACAAAAAAAAAATCTGCAATGGTTACATCCATAAAATGTCCACAGTGCTTTTGTAAACAAGAACATTGTTTGCTATAATGCATAAACACTAGAAAATTACAGTAGTTAATCCTTCCTCACTGCACAGGTTTTAGAAGTGTCGCAGTAGCTTAGTTCCTGGTCCTGCAGGTACAGAAACAGGTGGGCCCACTTGCCTCTGAGACAGGTTAGTAGAGGGGCTATGTGTGTCACACAGTGTCACACTGGCAGTGTGCTTCAAGGTAGTCCACCCAGGGCAGAGCAAATTAGAAAGTCGGAGTCTTCTGCTGCAGGCACACAAGTGCTCCCATTGCTTAGGGAAGTCAGTTTTTCCTTTGTTATTAAGTTACCATCTGCTAGGCAGGACTATGTGTTCTCAGTTTCACTTTTTATTCTCCTGCAGCTGACTCAGACAATTTGCTGGAGGAAGTTGAGCAGCTAATGAGTGCTTGAGTCAAGCATTAAGCTAAACCTGGAGTCCTTACAAATCCTAGTCACTGGATAATAAACTCAGGAAGTTTTTACTGATGGACTCAAGCAAAACTGCTTAAAAACTTACATTGCTGAATGTTGCTCAGTTCTTAAATCCTTGCAGGATTCCCAAATTTGCTATTCCGTCACCTGCAGAGCTTCATCTGTAGGCATTCTCAAAGGCTACACTGTTAGCCTCAAAATAGCTTAGAGAGACAGCTTTCTGAGTGTTGAGATCGTTGCTGTGATCTGATACGGGAAAGCAGTAGCCCTGATTGCCGCTAAGCAGCATGAGTTGTGAAGTCAATGCTGCTTTTGAACTTGTACCTGCCTTTTAGAATATTTTTACCCAAAGCTGATAAAGGCTGGCCTTGTATACATGATTTTTCATATCTGTATTGAGACTACCAATAGATCATATGGTACTAGACATCGTAACAAGCAGATTTCCCATCTTACAGAATTATGGGTTTAGTTCTAAGGGAAAGACATATTTTACTAATGGTGAAGCGTCTCAGACTCAGGCCCTGAAATCCTGCCATGGGTATAATTCTCAGGTTGCAGTACTGAAAACTTGTTTCTTTTTCTGCAGAGCTAACTATGATACTAAGACCACATACCATATTTTAGTGAGTCTTTCATATTGCAAGCTGACAGAGCAATAAAAAAATACAGAGTTAATGCTGTCCGGCCACCAGTTAGCAAAGGAACTGAGAAATGGTCTTTAATCAACAGTGTATATCTCTCAATAATATCAGAGGTCTGTCTTTAACAACATAATTTTAAAGTGCTGTATCTGATCAATTCCCAAGTTTCTGGGGACATTTTTAGGCATCAAAAGGCAGAGTCTTACTGATTTGGAGGAATAATATGAAAAGAAGAACCCCATGCAACCATTGATAAACGTTAGTGAAAACTTGACTACAAGGTCTGCATTTCCTACAGCAGCACCTACAAAACTCTTTGGGCCAATGGCTAATTTTTTAAATAATGTATGTAAAAGCAATATCTATGGCAAAATAAAATTTTAAAAATCCCCAACATTTTTAAAGCTTTCACCCTTCCTCTGACTTCAAAACAAAGCCAGGCCTGTTGCATTGCATGGCCTTCCCAGGTTCCTCACTTTTGGGAGGCTGCTGTTCTTCAGACATTTTTCTCAGCAGCAGTACTGGTGTAGACAGTTCCCAGAATTTGACATTTGTTCCTGTCTTCAAGGTGTCTGTCCCCCTGGCTCTCTCAGTATAGCTGTTGGTAATGCCAATAAGTGCAGTGAATGAAGGAACTGATCTGAGTTTAAAATAACTGTGTCTGTTCATAGGGGTAAGAAAAAAACTGGTAAGGAAAATTCTCTGCCCAGAGGAATGCCTTTGGGATATTGATTCATAGTCAATTATTTTCTTCAATTTAATGAATATTTCCTGCCACACATGCCGTAACTCAGTGTGCAGATGAAAGCTGGTACACTTCAGCCAAGCATTTCTTTCACTAGCATTGCCAGCTTACATAGTCCCTACCTCCCTCTTCATCCCCAGCTCATTTCAGCCTCTCAGATAAACCACTGGGCAGACTGTGGTATTTTTCACCTGGATCAGTGGCTGGGGTGGCTACACAAATGCCTGTGCCAGTCCAAGAGCAGGGTAGCTAGCCCCTGGCAGGGAAGGCAAGGGGCCTGAGCTGCTGCAGCCAGCATTGCTGCTGAAGAAGCCTGTGCAGAGCCACAGTCTCCTCTCTGGGCAGGTAGGAGCAGAACAGGAGAGCACAGGATGTTCACCCACATTTTCTCAGGGAAGAAATGCACCATGGGGGTCAGCAAGGAATCTCAGAAAAATCTGGGCAGAGTTTTCTGTTGCCTGTAGAGTTACATTAGGTATTTTAGCCAAAATGTGCTCAATTGTTTTCCTGGTTTGGGTAATTTTGTCTATGTTTTGATAAAAAACCTTACTCTAAGGATAAAGGAAGTGGCTAATAACAAAAATACAATTATTGAACTGTGCCTGCACAGCATTAGACAGAGTATTTACAAAATTTTCCGCTGTGCTGCAACACTTTGTTGTATCATTGCCTATGCTGAGTACACCTCCCCCCTAAGTTCTGGAGAGGACATTATGTGTTTAACTCACATGAAGAATTAAAAGGCAATCTGATTAAGAGCTCCTCTGTTCTTTTGCTGGTGTGTTGCTACCCAAGCCTTGCTGGCTTCTCTTCTCTTGTATCTCCACGCTACCAGACTGGTAGAGGCTGGTAGAATGCACATAATTGATTGGGGAGGCCTTGATGAAGAGCAGATTCATGATGATTCTTTGAAAAGATGCCTGAAGCATGTTTGAGAACTTCAAAGACATTCACATCTTGTCCTGAAAAGCCACAAAAGACTGTTTACAAGAAGCAGAGACTTTACAGAAAGGAGAGACAGAATCAGAGAAGTTTTACAAGCTATAACTCTTGAATAGGGATACACAGAGAGGATTTGGCCATTTCAGACATATGCTAGTCCTTATCTGAGGCAGCATTCAGGGCTGTTTTTCTTCTCTGTAATAGTTTAGTGACAAGATTGAGTAGTCATAAGCTTTTGTTGACACTGAGGAAGTACAAGCATAGTTTTGTCCATGTTTCTTCCATTTTACAAGAATCAGATTACAGACATGGGAAAGAATGAGTCCATGAATTTCACACAGGTTTTTCCTTCATCACCATGTTGAACTCTTCCCCAGGGTGTTGCTCTGAGAAGAGCTCCTTGCAGCTCAGGCCAACAGGGGATACTTCTTGAGCTGGGATCAGGGCCCAGGAACTGATGACCTGAGTACTGCCCAAGACTGCCCCTAAAACGGCAGAAGAGGGGAAAACAAGTATGGGCAAAGGGATTGGAGACAAGAACTCGTTAGCTTTAGCTATCTGCTGTAGGTGAATAATTCCTAATGGCACTCCCTTCATGTGTGTCTCTTGCCTGGGTCTTGGAGTAAGTCTCCTTTTGAGGCCAGAGTCGACAGACTCGCACAGACACACCCATGCTGTTTGCTATGAGCCTACAATTTTACAGGCCTGTCCCAAAAAAGGACTGGCCAGTGTTTTACGGGGGCTGCCTCGCCTGCCTGGCTCCAGAGTGAGTGTAGTACTGCAGCAGGAGAGGCTTGTCTCACTCCCCATTCTCCTCCCTGAGCCCTCCATGGGCACAGACAACAGGCTGCTGAGGCTGCTGCCTGCAGTCTGAAGAGAGCTGTGCTTAGCCCAGCCTAGCAGCGATCACTGCTCCTAGATTATACCCAGACCACAGGCTGATGAAATACCCCAGCCTCCAGCCCATATCACAGCTAAATATCCCTGCTATGCCTGTGAATCTCTCACTCTGCTGTGCACCACTCTTGGTTGTGAAGGGTTTTCCTTGACTACACTGCACATATGGGATGGGGTAGGTATGTCCTCGGGTTTCAAGGAATGGTCTTACCACTGCTGTCCTCTCTTATGTGAATACGCTTGACTCCTGCTGCCAGATGTGAACACTTGGAAGGCTTGAGCTTTTGCAGGTTGTGGTCGTGCAACATGGTGGGCTGCCAGGATTAAGCAACAGTGGCCTCAGCTGTCTGAGGAATGCCCAGGGTTTCTGGTTTTCCATTTTGAGAGAGAGATTTTGAAGTATTAAATATTGTTACTGAGGCAGCACTAAATCAATGTTCCATCTTGTGCACTGCCAGAACCATGTTGTGATTCTTCTGTGGCTTCAAGTTTTACGGCATAGAAGGGAGAGTGTTTTTTGACTGAAATGGCAAGGGTTGTTGTCCCAATTGGAAGAACAAATGGAAAGAAGATGGCAGTTCTATGAACATTGAAAAGTTCTGAGTTGGGCTCTATTTTTCATGTGGCTAGATTCCTCGTGGCTTGAATTTTAAAAACCTTAATCACTTTTGTTTCTCTGCATTCAGATCTCTCCATCATCCCCACTGGACTCCAAATTACATTGCCTCCCTTCTCTCACTCCCTGAGTTTATACACTGCTTTGTCTTCCCAAATACTGTTTTTCTTGTTTGGATTGGATTAAGGGCTTGCCCGCACAGGAAAGTTGCACTACTATTAATTGGCAGTTTGCTTTAGAGAAATTATGTTAAACCTGGGCAAAGGGCCATGTGGATACTTGGTATTCCTTCACAGGAATACAAATGGCTTATTTCATGTTAGGTCAGGTCAAGTAGGAACAGGAAGAACTTGCAAAGCAATAAATTTTCCTATACCAGAACAAAGAGAGTCCTGCAGCTTCTCCTGCAGATTGTGACCTCCAAATGGGAGTAAAGGTTGTGGGCCATGGTCTTGATCTCAGCAGGAGCCACAATTTGCTGGACAGAAAAAACATACCACGATTCAGCTAATCTCATGACAGCCTCTGCTGCCATTAAGTTCTGGCACGTGCCGTGAAGGAGGCTGTTTCACACTGCAGCAACTGCCTTTTCCTTACCCAAGGCAGTCTGGTCCATAGCACTCATAGAGCAGGAGCAGGCACTGCTGCCTCTGCGCGAAGTATTGGCTTCCACTGCATTCCTACAGGTATTAAAAATGTAGTCCTTTGCCGAAAAAGTTGTAGTATGATCTTGCTCAATAGGAAAAAGTTATGTGTATCCATCTACTGTCACTCTTTGAATGCTGCATGAATGTCATGAATCACTTTAATTTCTGTAAACCTTTTCTCTTCCAATCTGTTTCTAAATACCAAATGCTTTTATGTCATGTTAGAGTCTTTTAAAAACTTCTAAGAGGGTAACAACCAAATACTAGGGTGATGACATCTAAAAAATGCCTGTGGGATTGTCAGGGCCCTGAGGACACCACCAGCCCTGATTGCCCCGTGTCAGCCCCTGCCACTCCCCCATCTGCCCACAGCCCAGGACCTCGTGTCACCCCCCCTGGAACTGTCAGCCCCTGCCTCAGCAATGCCACAGTTGGGCCAGTATCCAGCTCCCACAGCCCAGCCCGGCCTGGCCCGGCCGAGTATTGGCTGTTTCCAAGCTGGGAAGGCACCTGGTGCCTGGGGTTGAGGCTGCCCTGATACCCCCAGCTGCTCCTGGCTGGGGAATGGGACAGCCCTGGGCTGCCAGGCTCTGCCCTGATGCCCTGAGGAGCTGCTGCAGTCCTGACCCCCAAATCTTGCTGTGCCCTACCAAGAACCAAAAGGCCTAACTCACGAAGCCTGAGGGACAGATGAACTAAACCCAAAATTGGTCTTCAGGAGAAAGGAGGAAGAAGACTCACATTCCTAGTTGTCTGACGGTTGCTGTTGAGTATTGATTAGCTCTGTCCCTTGGCCAGTGAGGGATCTCCAGCAACCACAAGGGAATGGAAGTAGTGTGCAGACTTGTAATGTAATACAAATGTTCATATAGGTCTGAACAGGGAAGGAGTGGGAAGGCCTGGATGTGGAGGCATTGGCAGGAGCACTCACTCAACCACAAGGGCTCTCTGAATGGTCTGCATTAAGGACACCCAGATTAGCAGGTCATGACTGCAGGGCATCTAGCTGCTGTTTCATAAGACACTGGGATCTGGAGACAAAAGTATTTAGTTCTGATGGCTGACAGAGTTGGGGCACCATGGAAAGAATGTCAGTTCCAAAAAGATACAAAAACATATCCAAACCTTGTGCGTGGTCACCAGCCAAAGAATAACCCAGGAGACATGAGGAGGACTTGATAGCTGGCATCCATTGTTCTACATGGCATCACAACAGATCCTGGACCTATTATCTGGGCACAATCCTCATTTTGCCTGGATTTTAGGTGGATGGCTTGAACATGCTGACCTGGTGCGTGCACTTGTGAGTGTGAGACTGTGCATGTGGCATAGTGAAACCTGTTTTGTTTCATCACTTTCTCCTCCTTAAGGTCTGTTCCATCCCCCTGTCCTCCCCCCAGATTTTTTCTACATTGTTGATACAGTGTTGCAAGGAACAAGGAGCAGTAAATAGGAGCACCCAGCTGAATCATCTTTCAGTCTATCTCTTGTGATGGCAGCAGGAAAAGAACCATTAAAAAAATGTCAGGAGAAAAGAGTCTTTTTATTCTAGATAGGTTCTTCAAAGACCACCCCATACCCTTTTGATGGTTTTGGTCAGTGATGCAGCTCACACAGCTGGAGGTCTGGCCCACTCCACTGTAAGAATGTTAGCTCAGGTTTCAGTTTGCACATTGCAACCTTTCCACTTAAAGGTTGAGACATCTAGTCCGTCACACTGCCTTGAGACTGCATATATCCATCCACTCTGGATGGGTGCTCATCTGATGGCACCTCCAAACACCAACTCCATCTCCAAACTGGGGGAGGGGTCCAAACTCTGGTAGCAACTGGCCTCTCCTAAGAGGCAGGGAACCAGGCTGCTTTCATGTCACCATGACCATTGCTCCTCATGTGTGAGCCAGGAACCCCTACTTCATCCTCACACTGAAAAACTGCGTAACCAGCCAAAGGCTCCTTTCAGACACCCACGGCCCAGTGGAGCTGTAACCCTCCCACCTCTTTCAAACGAAGCTGTCTCAGTGTCTGCAGGGAAGCAGGAGCTGCTGCTTTCTCTCTGTGAGACAGCAGCTCCTGTTCACTTCTCCTTTGCCTAAAAGATGGCACAATGCTGCTGTTCAGCTCCAAGAAGTGGCTGCATGTCTTGTTGTTTCATGCCACCTCACTTTGGAGTAACTTAAGTCTCCTTGTACTGTAAGCTTATTGCTTTTTAGCCTATTTGTGGTAAACAGGAAGAGTAGTTTATTTCCTTCCTCATTGCAGTTACTTTTTTGTATGTTTGTGTGCTGCTCTTTTGCCTGTCCTCAGACTTTGCTTCTTGAGACTAAATTGTTTTTCATTGTGCCTTACAGTTCATATCTTCTGAACTTCCATAAACAGCAGTTTAACATTTAAATGAATGTAGTGTTTATGAGATGAGCTGGACTAACAGGCGTGGAAATGGAGACTTCAGTCTTCACAGATTAGACGCCACAGTGGAAAGTGTAGTGAGGAGTTGATACCAAACTTGTGATCTGGAGCATCTCTAGAGGCGAGAAGATGATGTAGTGATGAAATTTATCTACGTGGTTCAGATTTCCTCTTTAATCAGTAGCCTCTAGTCTGTTTCAGGCTGCTAGGATTCATTTCTGCCAGATGTGGTAGTGTTTTTGCGATACAGAAAAAACATTGCAATGGCAACTGCAATGGCAATACAACTCATTTCACATAAATTACCAGCCTTGTGGAGGCAGAGCATTCAGGCAGGGTTCATCTAATCAGCTGTAGATGGCTACAGGGAAGGCTCTCCAGCCAAGCTACTCACCTCAGGCCCCTATTACAGCCACAATGGAGAAAAAGGCACTCTGAGATCATGAGTCATTTCATCCTAAGGTAGATATTTAAAACAGATCAGATAAAACAAACCTTTAAAGTGCCTATGGGGCAAGAGGCTTAGATAGATGCTGCAGACAGCTAAAATTAGGTAAGATGAATCTCACCTGTGGAGTCTATTAAACTGGTGACACACAGGTCAAAAGCCCCACATCCTGTAGGGAAGTTTCAGAGCCACCTCAAGACAGCCAAATGTCGTGGCTACTGAGAAACATATGAGGGTCTTCCACCAAATGGCTATATTTTCTTACTGATTTTCAAAATTGAAAAAATAAGAACAACCTTCTCTTCTGGTTTAGTATTTAAATAATCATTTTTCAGAACAGGAATAGCTGCTTTTTCACTTCTGCTCATATCAGCATATGGAGTTGGAAAAGCAAACATTTGGGTTAGGAATCACTGATGTTCATCATGGCTAAAATAATGGTATTCCACAGAGGGGGATTTTTAGATTGATTCATCTGATACTGTTTAACTATAAAGATTTATCTTGAAGAATCCTTGGAAAATATGTACTTCAAAAATTTTTTTTTTCACTTCCATAGAATTTTTTCCCTTTCCCATTTGTAGTTTTTAGCTAATAGTCTGTAATTAAGGAAAAACATTCTCTTGATAACTGCAGTACATCTCCTGACCCACTTCAGTGCAAATGCGTACATAACCACTTGTTTGTTTGTAGGCCTTACAGGTGTTGGTGCTGTGCAGATATGGGCTGTGGTTAAAGTTTCATAATGGAAAATCTGACAGGCGGTTAACTAATCCATGAGTCATATTTCGTAATAGCCTAAAGGTCTCTGATGTTCGACCTTCATTTGATACCCTTGCCATCGGGAAGTTATACATAACCCATCTGAAGAACATTCTTTATATAGATGACTGCATGCTGCCCTTTTATACCTGCAAGAATGGGCATTGCGTTTACTGAAATTCTTCTGATGCTCTATTCAGCTCTCTGTCTCTGTGAGTCTATTTGTAGGGCTGCAGAGGTGCTCTGCAGGAAACTCACCTGGTGATTGAGAACAGTGGAAATCTCTCTGCTTAGTTTAAGTCTTGTAGGGCCTAGCTGAAAGGTAAGGAGAGAGCTGGTTTTAGACTCTGTTCAACTTAACCCTCCTGAAGGCATTTCTGATCAGTACAGCCCCAGTAATTAAAGTAACAGTGGGACTGCCAGTACTGACAGAGCTCTGCTGATTTCACCTGTGCTTGGCTTACTTCTGCTTAAGGCAGGCCAGACATATACAGAAGAAGACATCCTTTTGTCGGACCATCCCAAATGGGAATCCCACCATGGCTGACACCAGTGAAGCTGAGCCAGGATTAGCAATGTCAAGGGGTTCATTGGAAGACTTAACGTGGAGAAGGCTTACCTAGCAAATCTACCCTTTTATTTTCTATGCAAAGGATGAAAAAGCAACACATTGCTTATTAGGGTACCATAACATTATTGTCTTTCAAGACTTCTCAAGTCCTCCTCCAAAGGCAAAGGATGTTGCCATTGCTGGTGTTCCCAAAGTTAAAATAAGGAGCCAAGTGACTTCAGTAACTGTATGTGAAGTTTACATGCTATGACTCATTGTAATAAAGAAACCTAAACAAAATTCCAGAGTGTCATTAAAGCTGGAATATGTTTTCCATACTAAATGCTTTTAGGTTTGATTTGGTTTCTTTTTTTACAGCTGTAAAATAACACAATGTCTCAGGAATATTAATTTTTTGCCATTGCAGGATAGAAAGTTCTGGTCTTGAATGGACCCAGCATAAAATACAGCAAAAGATAATCTTATTTTTTTAAACACTCTGGCACAACAACTTTTACAGTAGTGCCAAATGCTAGACAAAAATGAGAGCAGCTGAGAAGACAAATGGAAAGAAGAAGCCAGAGGAGGGGTTGTGTCCCAAGCTTTAAATTAGGCTATCTTTTTAAGAAGCTCTGCCATTTCCAAATAAGTATTTTATAATTGTGTCTTAATATTTATCAGCAGATGCCATGAATGATGTACATGTAGCATGTGAGTTGCCTGCTGTGTATGGAAAACTGCATAGTGAGGGTCAGTGGGAGGGGGAACATGCCCAGCCTGACTGTGGGCATCAGTGAGGAGGTTAGTCATCCTGCTGAGTCAACAGGAGGCACAAGCACCTCCAAAGGGTGCTTCTGCCTACTTGTCATCTAACGTTAGACAGCTAAAGTTATGTGGTATGAGACTATAACAACAGACACATATGCTTGCTCGCTTAGGCATGAAATTAATTTTGCATGGATGATCTGGATTACCAGATCCAAACCTCTTCATCTGGAGTAAACTTGGTGTTAAGCTGTGTAGGAACAGCAGTGGCTGTTTTTAAGGGCTTTTCTTGCAGCCTTTCTCAAGCAAATGCAAAAGGTGAGAAAAGGCTAAATGAAGGTCCCATTAGGATTCATGCTCTTACAAATCTAGCACCAGAATCGGGGCAGCAGTGTTGGAATTTTGAAAAGGAAGTTGCTAAAAAGAGGCTGGGAGAAGGGAAAGGATTACATAGCAGACATATCCAGCCCGCTGTCAGCAGTTCTACCCTTTCACCCACCTCTGCCTTCCACTTGCATAGGAACTGATTCTTCGGTGGTATTTTAATGGTGTGAATGCCCACTTATCAGGACATGGTAATAGTTAATACTACTTTTCTACACAGGTCCAGCTGTACAAGTTTCTGTCTATCCAGTTGCAAATTTTCAGGCATCTAGACTGTTCCAACAAACAGGAAGAGTTAGGATTTTACCATCCTTACAAATAACTTTCCAAAAAGTCAGCACCAAAAGTTGCATAAACTTGCAGATATCTTTGTCACGCACCAGGCAAAGTGACAATATAACTAGAAAGTCAGAGTTTTTTTTCTGATGTGTTACTAATTTTGTGGCTAGTACTGAGACAAACCTGGCAGAAGCAGTGTAGTTTAAACTCTAGCAGCTCCAGCTTTGGAGGACTTCCCATCCTATTCAACTGCTACCTTGTTCCACCATCTCAGGCCACAACCTCATAGTGTCACGCTTATTGAAAGATTTTTGTTGTTATCATTTAGGGTGCAAGAAGAAGTGCCCAGCTTCACAAATCCCGCTGGCAGGATGGGGCTGCTGAAAAACTGTAATGTAATAAGATGCATTACAAACTTGAGCAACTCTTGTCTGATGATGTGAGGGACTTCTCTCCCAGTCTGGCTTGCAGTGGGCACTGAAGTCAGCGTAACTATCTCCAGCAATTTGTCCTGCCATTGGATCATGACATTCATGACAAACTTTTGTTTTAAAGTGCCAAGACAGAGGAACTGTATTGTACAACTGTTCCACAACGTGTTGCACCCTTGCTTTGGCTGAAGTTTTATTTAAAAATATTTTTATTTTTTAAAAGTCATCTTAATATCAGATGAGAATTTTAATCCTATCTGTCTTTCCTCATATTATTCCAGTATTGGCTGAAATTAAACATTAAACTACAGAGACATCATTACCTGACACTTTTCTCTCCTATCCAAACAGTTCCTGAAACTGAAAATTAATAAAAGAAGATATACCTTTTCAGTTCTTTTTCTAGCTCCCTGGCTTGTTTTCAGCTTTGACAGTGCTTTTCAGGATCTTGGTTTCACTGCTTCCTATCTATTTTCTGGTTCCCTGAGCTTGTATGAAGCCTTTGATGCTGCAACAGGGCAAGGTAGAGCTCTGAAAAGTAAAAAGGTAAAGTACTGTGACAAAAGGACAGGCATCGCCCTAGGAATTCATGTACTGAAAACCTTTAAAATTCTTCTGAAAGACTGACTAGTTGGGAGTTGACAGTGTCCTTTTAAGAACAGTTTATGTTAAGAAATTCTTGTTAGTCTTATGAACAAGTTTTGGCTGAGCACAAGTGCTAATGACTTTTTTGAAATGAAAAACATTTCTGGAGACAAAAATAGCTAGTACTGAAATCTCTCACAGTCATTATTTACAATTTCTGTGTGATCCCTTGTCCAGATTTATAATGATTGTTTGCCATGCCAGCAGAACTTATAACTTTGTGGGTTTGTCTTTAATGCAATAATTAAAGCCAGGATGATTTTCATGGGCCTAAAATAATTTGTAATTCTTGTGAGAGCTCTGTCTTATAAGTGGCCTCACCGAAGATATTGTCTTCAGTGACTTAAGCATACAGACACATTTTTGTGCTTACTGATGTTTTCATCAAGGAATCACGTACCTTTGGGGTTATGTCAAACTGATATGTTTAGGTAAAAAAAAGTTTGTACAGCATTTCTCAAGATTTTATAATGTGTTTAAGTTATCTTTAATTAAAACAATTCTTCTTTTTCTTCTGCCAATATGCCTCCAAATATCTTGCCTCTTTTAGTGCCTCTGTGAGAGTTCATAGAGTCATAGAATGGTTTGGGTTGGAAGAGACTTTAAAGACCATCCAGTTCCAACCCCCCTGCCATGGGCAGGCACACCTCCCACTAGACCAGGCTGCTTAAGGTCCCATCCAGCCTGGCCTTGGAACTCCATCCAATCTGTCCTTGAAGCGTTAAAGACATGCCCTTTAACAGTCCTTTTATACCATCTTTCCTCCAGTACAACATTTTCCATTTTACTGTCCACCCACTCACCACACAGGCTGGGGACCCCGCAGTGACAGCCTAGCATTCCCAGAGCTGAGCAGCCTAAAGACCAAAATCATCTTGTTTGTCTTCAATACGGGATCATGATGTAGTGTAACCCATAAAATCTGATCTCTTACCAGTTCTCCGTATTTTTTTGAGAGGTAAATATTCCTTATCCTGCAACAAAAAGACCATTCTGGCATCACTCATACATCCAACAGGGCAGACAGCAATAGTCAGTAAGCAGTAGTTATAGGGAAATAGGAAGAAAGGTCCTCAAATGTGAATTTTTTCTGATTTAAATATGTAGCTATTTTTGAAGTCTGAAGCTTCATTAACAGTCTCCAAAGGATTACTTGTCCTTTTAACTTGTCCTGGGAGTACTTAATGTAAGGTGTTTGAGTCTTAAACCTGCTTGTGCCTAGTAGTATTAATAATCTGGGGTAGAGAATGTTTATATAGTACTGAGCACCATGACAGCACTTAGTAAATAATGAAATAAATCACAGGCTTTGTTTCTGTTTAAATACTGTGTTTGCCCTCTGCGGATACAGATCTTCTGATCCTGCTCAGTAACCTCATTTGGGTGAGACTGGATATTCTGCCAATTTTATTTCAGCTCCTTTAACGTACGGTGCCAGTACAGACAACACCCTGGCTAACAAAGAACTTGGAGTTTCCTATCTGAACCTTTATGAAAAAGCTGAAGTCCCTGGAACCTGCACTAAAAATATATGCCAGGATTCTTAATTTTTATATAAATACACAATACAGCTAGAAAAGGAAAGAAGTGAATGCATCCAAATCAACAATTATAGCACACAGGAACCATTAGGGTTCAAATTCACTGTCGCATTCCAGATATTTAGATAGCCTTGGAAAATGCAAAGGCTGGGAAGTTACTCTGGTTGCTATAGAGAGGATGCCCAAGCATAAGAGAGCCAACATAGAATTAGCCACGTGAAGAAAACCCGCACTAGTTAACTGCTCTAAAGCACAGGGCAGAGAGAAATTGAGAGGACAAGAGTTATTGTCTTCTATGAACTTGGCCTTACAAACCTGTATACAGATGCAGAAGATGGAGGTGACGCTTGCCATAGACAGGAGTGGTGCGTGTCCCTTCAGAACAGCCTGAAAGCTTTTCAGGAATGCCAGCACTTAAGATACCTCTCAGAGAAATTGTGCTGTTGTTGATTGTGCCTAGCTCGCATATGTTTTCAATAGAAACATTGACAATTGCTTCAAGTTTAAGTATATAAATGTTAAACTTTGAGTATAAGTTGAAGAACAAATAGAGCTATGCCAAATTGGCTTCTTATCCAGCCAACAAAATACTCAAGTTGCCACCTAATTTCAAGTTCTCCTATAAAAATCACCAGGATCTATGTGATCTCTTACCACCAAATCGGTCTTAATTTTGTTGGTGAGGTTACTGCATTTCCAGTCTCTTTTCCCTCAGGAACTGGCAAAGCTGAGAAAAACTTTATGGCTAAATTCAGCATATTTATGTGTTTGTGATATTTGTACTTCTCTAGTTTGAACATAAAACATAGTAAAGATAATCCCTATAAATGTATAAACTCATCAGGCATTATTGTTGAATAATTAATGCTTACATTAATCAAAAGATTTGTAATGTTTTTCCATAACTTCATTAGTGCAGAGTGAGCTGCACTAAGGGGCCTTGAACTGATTCAGAAAACAGGAAAGGACAAAAGTCAACTCCAACAACCACTGAATGAAGAGTTGATGTATTACAAACTGAAGCTTTTTCAAAATAAGACTAAAATGCAGAGTTAAAAACCTCTGCCAATTCCAGAACGGAAACTAAAGTCTGCCTCCACCACCAGGAAGTGATAGCAGTCAGGGAAAAATGGGAAGAGATCAAGAAACAATAGGGTGAAAGACAAAAGTTAAGAGACCATGAAGATGAAAGGTGAATTTAGAATCATAGGTGTCATCAAATGATAGCTGGACGCCCTGTGAGTCTTAGATCCAGCAGAGGATTCCTTGGTCAGTTATGCAGGAGGCCAAGCTAGACAATCTGGATGGTGCAAGATGTGAAGCTGGAGTTTCAGCACTGCCTGCTGCCTACTTTATGACAGTAGTTGTAGCAGCATGGAATGGTAAATGGGTGAGTGAGTAGCAGCATGCTGGCAGCTGCGGCTGCAGTAAGAAGAGAGGTACACCTGTGTCTTGATGGTTCAGACATGCCCTGTATCAGCAGTGAACTCTGCATTTTGTGTTAATAGCAGGAGCAAGACAAGTGTGTCTGTTTGCCGTGGGGGTGGCTCGCAGTCAGGCACTCTCCATGACTGGCAGTTGTGGGGGCACAGAAACAAGGAGCTGAAGGCACTGCCTGAAAAGAAGTCTCTGTGGAAAGGAGAAAGGGAGATACCGTTCTGCATGTCTGGGCTAGTGCGAATTCATCAGGTTCCGTGTTTGAATGGGAGCCAGGTGTAGCATACAAGTAACTCCTGTTTGCTGTGCCTGACCTAAATCCAAGTGTTGCTTTGTCAGGTTTTGTGTGACGCGTGTCCTGTTTCCCTACTGTGTAGTAACTCTGCTGGAGACTGGGTGTTAGTCTTGGAAACCTGCTGATTCAAACACAGAAGTATGAAGGCCATATTGCAGCAACAGGGAGGAAGTGGGGACATGTAAGTTTACCCTGTATTTCATGGTGGCCAGAGGTTCCAGTTCATGTTAGAAGAATTCTTATTTGGGAGGTTTCAAAGGATTAAATATAAACAATCTTCACTTGCTAGACGGCAGTGGGGCTCCTCAAGAAACCCACTTCTCTGCTAACAGTGCTTGTGGGGATATAATGTCTTGTTTGTTTATTTATTCAATAGTTGTTCTTCAGGATTGACATTGATCAAGGCCCAGCCACACACCTTCACTACCTCTCATTCCTTGGCAAGGGTTCCCCCAGCAAGGATGTACAGCCAGCACAAAGTCCTTGAACTGCCCCTGAATCCTTTCTCATCTTCCATCTGACTGGTTTTGGGGAAGACAGGAATATTGCACAGTGGGTCTTATGTTGGTAAGATAAGCATCTGCTGTTTGAGCCTCTGCCTTGAACTACCACATTGCCATGAATGAATAAGTTTCCAGTAGCAAAGAGCCAGGAACTGTACTTGATAGGAAGACTGCCAGCTCTTCTGTGATACTCACTGCTGGCTGGGGCATGAGAGAAGTCCCCTGGTAGGATATCTGTGTGAACACTGAATCCCATTCACCCCTGATGCTGATGATGAGGCTGAACAGAGCAAATGCACTCTATCCACAGATGATGCCAAGCTTCTTTTCTTAGTAGAATAGCAGGTGATTTTGGTGTTGAAGGTGGAGAGAGTGATGGTATCAGCAGTGAGAGATGAGAAGACAATAGGCAATTGATATTGTTGCAGTGTAAGTCCACTAGGCCGCAAGCCTGAGGTGTGAGATTTTTCCAGGCAGTGAAGGCATTAAATGTCTCTCCTGTTTTAAAGCTCTATGTTTAAAGCCTAAACAAACAAACAAATAAATAAAAATTAAGCAGTAAAGAAATAGAAAAGAAAATCCTCAAACCAAAAAAGGGTGGCCAACAGGTAGCAGAGAAGGGAGAAAAACAACTTTTGGTCTAATTAGGTGACAAATACATAAAGTTGCTAAGAAGCAACTTTGCTGCAACAAGAAACTCTCATGTCAGGTCAAGTAGTGGAGGTGAACCAGAACAAACTCAGTGTGCGTTTCCCCTCATGCTGTTAGCATCAAGCAGGGCGTACCACATACGTACAGTTAGCCAAGCTCACACACCCAGAGTGCAGCAGTTATAAATGTTGTCACTCAAAGGAGAACAGGGAAATATGCATAAAATTACCTTTTTTGGAGGAAGGAGGAGGAGGTGGCTGTAACTTAGCAACTCCAGCTCCAATGACCTATCAACATTGCTCTATTCAAGTCGCTTCCAGGAGATTTCAAGACAATGTGACAGATGTGAATTTTAGAGAACCTGGAATAGGCTAAACCAAGAAGCTGACTTCAGCTTTAACTAGGACAGTACTGCTGTCCTGTGGTGGGGTCGCTCTGGCCCTGGGTGCACTAATTGCCCTGAGCCATCCCAAGGAGCCTGACTCAGGACCCTCATCCCAGCACCCACTGACTTGGGAGCACCATGCTTGGGTCTGTAGAGTAGAAGTGAGGGCATTGCCTTCCCCAGGGCTACCCGGGGCTCTCTGACATATTCCGAAGAGTAAAATCAATACCATCTCAAAAGCATGGGCTGTATTTATGAATGCTGTCATACTTGCAAAGCAAATCTAAAATTAGTGCTATTGCAGGATGACAGACATCAAATAATAAGCCAAAACGAAATCTTAAAAGAAGGAAAATATATGCCTACAGTACCTGAACAAGATCTCCATGGACAATGTTACAGGCAGAGAAGCTATACAAAATTTTTAGATATTTAACCATTTCTGTGTTTTCCTGTAGGGAGGGAAATGACAGATTACTTTTCCTGTGGAGAATTCATTAATTTTCTGTCATTGGCAAGTCAGTATTTTTATCTTAGTGAGCTCAAGATGTATTATGGTTTAGGCCTCAGAAACTACCAGCTCTGGTTAATGAATTAAAAAAAAATGGAGTGCGATAGGAACTGTAGAGTCATTTTCCAAGATCTTTAATGAGCCATCCTCCTCGCTTGCTGGTTAGTGTTTAACACCTATTAACTCCATTTCAGGAAGGTGGTGATTAAACTGGGTCAAATGGAAGTGATTAGGTTGGATTATCCCTGTCATGGAACAATTCACTGGAAGATCTAAGAGGGAGGAAATTGCCATACAGATCCCAGCAAGTTCTACTGGAAGGTTTATGAATTTGCTTTTCTCCCTGCAAAAGAGCTTCAGCCCACTCAGGATCCTTCTAAATGCCCCAAAATCACTTTGAATTGAATTGTTTCATCTGGTAAGGAAAGCAGTTGCCCCAGCATCACTCCCACTTGTGTGGCACACTCCAGGTCTGTATGTGCTGGATTTTGGAAATGTCCCTGAAGACACTGAGTAAGCTACTTTTCCCCTAGGGTCTTTGTTTGAAAAACCTCTCTATTCATTTCTGGTGCTAAAAATGACCACGGAGCTGTTCAGAGGACAAAGAAGAAGAATACCACATTTTTGGGGAGGGTAAACGCTGGAAGACCACTGAGAGAGTCCAAAAATGGACAAAACAAATCTTGTGCTTGAGATTGAGCTGAGAACTGGGAGGGCACAGGGTGCTGCGGGTGTGCACAAGCCCATCTGCAGCATCTGCAGTGCTTTTGAGTTGCCCAACTGGGAGAGCAACCTCTCCCCTGTGGACCTTGAGATGGGTCTGTGCATAGTCCATGCAGCGAGGCCAGATTTGGCAGCATGACCCTCAGACTTACTATGTGCTAGCAACAGGGCCCTGAGAGCCCAAGTCAGGTGCAAGGCTCTGGAGATCCAGAAACTGTGCTTTAAATCAGCCCCATGTGAGCATCTAAGTCTATGCAGGCAACCTATGCATGATTTGTGCTGGGCTCCAGAGTAAAGCTTGGAGTAGACACATATCCTTGCAAACCTCTCTCAGCACAGTCCCATTTTAAGGCCACTCTCCGCTGTGTGATCCTGCCACAGAGAAGCAAATATTTTGTGACTGGCGCTATTGCTACGAAATAAGTACTATTTTATTGCGGGGACCAGTACACGGAGTTTCCTGTTGGCCAGCAGCCAAGGGGTTGCTTCCTCCTGGTAACATCTCTGAGTGCTCCCTGCGAGGTTGGCTCCGCTAACTCTATTTTATTGAGATTTCCAGCAGAAACCATGACACCGACCCCTCTGTCATAACCCTTCACCTCTTGTGCTGTCAGAGAACTGCCCTGGGGAAACAAGGCTGAGACGTGTGTGTGTGTTATGAGCATGTGGATGTGCGTGCGCCTGTGCACACAGCTGTGTTTATTTTATGTTGCATATAGAAAAAAAGAGGATTATTTATGTTCTAATCATGATGTGTTCCCAGAGCAAAATACTTTCTGCTCTGATTTATTGCTCTCTTTAGGCCTGCCCTCAAGCATTGTACTTAGATTTGGAGCCAGTCACATTTTTTCCATTTGGAAATGGAAATCTAAATGCAATGGCATATTTAATGAAAAAAGCAACAGTTACTTGGAGGAAAGAGAAGTTTCTCTTCTCTATTTTCCCATTTTATGTTTGTTTTCTTTCTTCCATTTCCTTTTACCCTTTCAACTCTTTTATCACTGAAAAAGGAAGGAAAAACAGCATCTGGAGGGAAGACAGGACCAATATTTTTTTCTCATTTTTGGTTAAGACATTAGAAAAGTTCAAAAATTTTTACCTAGAAAAAGTCCACCATGAAAAGTATTTGTCATTTTCTGATTAGCACTGTTGCATTGTTAATCAAAACTATCCAGCCAACAAATCTGTGTACATTAAAAATGCATGTTCACCAGCATTTACTGGTGACTAGAGAAGAAACGCCTTTTTTTTTTTACTTCATTACTTTACAAGTTTATGCAAGAGGTTTTCTTTTTATCTCACCTGAAAAAAAGAGAGGTTCCCCCCATCCCCAGGCTTCTTTTGCTAGAAGATTTCTCAGAGGACCAAAGAAATCAAATTAGTTTTGTAGGTTGCACTGAGAAGATACAGGATAATGTAGATCTTTAACCAATTGAGCTTTTCTCCCATATGTTTCTCAGAAGCTTTGACTCAAACAATCTCAGAAGAGTTTTTACATGGTCTGTATAAACATTCTTTTAAAATATTTTCTAAATCTTTCCCCTTTACTCCATTTTTAATTCTCCTTAGTAGCTCAGAATTCCTTTTTGTTTGTGGCATGAAATCCCTTCGGCTTTATAGCCTACACGGCAAAATGAACAAGAACAAAGCAAGAGATTATGAAAACAAACCCAAAGAAAATAAGGACATTTTATTTTTTTAAAAAAAGCTTGTTCATTATTATGCCATAAGAAAACAAAAAAAAACCCCAAAACATACATTTTTTTCCTCTCTTAGAGGTTGCATCTATCAAACAAGAGAAAATCCTGTGCTATTCTGTTTGCTTTCTAAGCTGGATGTACAAACTGCCCTGGCTGTAGCCTCCAGGGATGTTGTCTCCAAACAAATGCTCTCATTAAAGTGTTGGTAGGAAGTCCTTTAGGAAATGCAAAAAGAAAAACAATTTTGGGGGGGGGGGGGGGGGGGGGGGGGGGGTTGGAAAAGCAACTAATAACTAAATCTGGAAGTACAGCTGGGTGCTCTTAAATTAGAAATCTTTAGGAGGTCTCCCACACATCCCTGTAAGACTGCAAGTTTGCTGAAGAGTCTTTTGAGTTCTGCATTGCTGCAGATATGCTTCACCTCCTCCACCTTTTCTATCTGTTCTTCACTAAGCTTCTCTATAAGCCTCTTTCAGTTAACTCCCCAGTGTCTCTCTGGGCAGTGGCTCACTGTTCTTCTGTCTCTCTTTCCATTTTTCTTAGTTCCTTACTATGGTTTCAATCCCATATCCCAGCTGCTCAAGAGGAAAGAAAATTAGCTCAGTGGGTTTCTCCCCTTCATCGTCAACTGCCTCTATTATTTATCTCATCAAGAAAAAAAAGCTGATCGAGATGTAACTAAAATAATACATTATTTTCTTCCATCACTCTTCTTTGCAGGTAGTTTTATTGTGTTTTACAATACAGGTAGAAGGTAATTTTCCAACATACGCTGTTGCTTAGCCCTGAATCTGGTGGGCTGTCAATTTTTCCCTGTTTGCAGCTGAAAATATTTTTTCAGAAAGCACGGTCACGTTCCATCTGAGAAGACTAGCACAGTATTTGATCATTCACTTGCAAGGACTAGTCCACAGAGGCTATGTTCTGCAAAGACATCTTCATGCATGTGTAACACCTGTATCTTAAGCACAAATAACTTACATTTATGTAAGGAACCAGATTACCTCATCTGACAGGTGGGCAGTTTTTCCAGGAGGAGTGATTAGTTCAGTATATCGTTAGAGGTAATGAAGGGAACAAAGTAGTTCCTCTCTTGCTCGACAATGCACAAAATTCTTGCAAAATGAGAGAGAATCACAGAATACCTGTAACAGTTACTGTGCAGACTTTGATGTTGCTGCACATAGGGAATTACTGTAACTGTGTTTAGTGGGAGGAAAAGAATAACCATCAATTAGTATTCCCCCATACCTTCCCTGTTAAGGCTAAAATTAATCTTGATTTGAAACTAAAATAAAGCAGAACTCTCATCAGGCTCGTTGTTGTGAAACAGAAAAGATCCTGAGAAATTAGGTGCTTTGGGCTAAAGGCCTCTAGAGGTCACCAGAACCTAATTAATAAGCATTGCTAAGCTCATCTGTGAAGTGTAAATTGCTTTGTTTTGATTGGGACTTTCCACCTTTGAGGCTCTGGGTCTCCCCTCTCGCTATAAATCCAGACTGTCATTAGATGGTGAATACCATGAAATGCTTGCAAATCCATACTGCCTGGAGATGTTTGACTATACAAAAGTCAGCTCCCTTTTGGGTAAGAGAGCAGAGTCACCTAATTGGAATCTTTTCCTCTGTGCTCAGTGCCAATCTTACCTGCGTGTTTCTGTGATAAAACCTGCCCTGGCACAGCTGGAGTCTCTTGTGCCCCACGGGCAACGCCTTTGCCACACCTTTGTAAGCCCGGTGAATGCCGTGAGTATTAACAAAGGGAGAGGGGTGCCAGTTCTTTCTCTTGTGCTGACACATGAAAGCAATAACCCAAAAGGGAGCACAGGCTGAGTGTGCAGATTCAGTAATTGGCAAGGATTTTTCTGTGTGCGCTTTCGCCTTGCGAATTATGATCTGCAAACACAGGAAAACCTGTAAAGAGTAAGGTTTCTTTCCAGGTCAGCCAGTCCTATATCTACAGGGTACATTTAGAGAGAAGCTACAATTTAATCATGATTAAGTGGTTGTCAGGAGCCCAGAGACCTCATCTGCTTGATACAAGAAGAGAAGGGAAAGCTAAAGCAGTTTCCCTGGAGCTCCCTCCAGGGTTTAAGAATGAGACAGACTGTAGAGGAAGGAGCTGGGTACAGTTGGTGAATATTTATTTCAAGACAGCAAATAGAAACCAGTCCTTTCAGGAGAAGCTCCTCTGAAGAGAGCAAAGGTATTTATTTTGGGAGAAGTCACTGGAATGGAGGCCTGTGGTGTCTCAGCAGACAGGTTTTTTTCTCCTTTGAGAAGCCAGAAGAGTTGAATATAGACAAGTGGCCTGTGCCTAGCCAGGATGCTGAGGGTGGTATTGGGGAGCTGCTGTGAGGGGATCCTCACAAAGGGCTTCTTTGCTTTTAGATACAGGATACTGCAGGCCCAGGATGTTTCCTTTGAGTCCAGGGATTTTTTCCTGGATGCACAGCAGGAGGTGAAAGTTTGTCTCTTCAATAGTCTGTCCAGTAGCTCCTTCCCGTGGTGCTTGTTTACTTCACCAGCAGCAGGTGACTTGCACCCCTTGTGCCCTGCTCTGGGAGCAGCAGCCCATGGTAACAGGATCGCCCTGAGTATATTTGCTGGAGATTAGCAGGTATGTTATTTTTGCAGACTGGAACTGTGAGGCTTCAGCCTGGTTGGTGTTCACGTCTCAGTTCCTAATCCCACGCAAAGCTCTAGAGAGGTCAGCAAGACCATAAACAGAGGCATGTGCCGACCTGAAGGAGGTCAGAATGATTTTCACTGTAGCACTGAGTTAGAGGCTTTCCTTCTTCTCAGTTCCCTTCTCAAGGCTGGCTCCTATAGAAACCTTGCTGCTTCTTCCCCCTCTCCAAACAGCAATCTCATCAAAATTTCCCTGTGGCTGCCATCTGTCGCAAGCAGAACACCACCCCTTTTGCTATTTACAGTGCAATTAACCTTTAGCAAATTAGCCTGTGACTGCCAAGGAAGGATTAATTAACACAACACACCTTTGACTTGTTCCCACCGTGCATGTAGAGTGCTGTGTTTGCAGCAGCATACTCATAACTCCAACAAAAACTATTTGGAATCATGGGAGTGTTTTTTGTCCTTTCTGCATTATCAGGGACAGGCATGAGGAAGGGCTCTGACAGACACAGTCCCATGGAAATCACTACGGTGATACAAGACCTGGTCTTTCCCCGCAAGGTGGGTGCTTTCCCCACTGAATGTTATTGCTCTGGTAGCAAGTAAGTGGGGCCGTGCCTCAGCCACCTCAGCTCAGTGTTGTGTTCAAGCTGGCAAAAGAGGAATTCACTGCCAAAATAGCAGGCTGTGATGTGCAGCAGCTGTGGTTTGCAAACATACCCTATTTTGCCTTGCACTGCCAGATTTCCATCCAGATTTCCATATGCATGTCTGGGAGGCATAATGTGTGCATTCCAAGGCTTCCCAAGACCCTTAGACCTCGTCCCCTATACAGCAGAGTTGATCCATGCAAATGTGCAGGACATGCCCAGGTTATCTGGACATCCCTCTGCTTGCTGCCAGGTCTCCGAGAACCCTCAGGCAGAGGAGCCGGTTCCTCCAGCTCTAGCACAGCTAAGTTCTGGTGGGAAAACAGGCCTCAACTGAGGAAATCCAGCATAGTGGCCCTGTCCCTGCTCCTCTCCCCACACAGTTGTAACTCTTAGCAGAGAGACACTGCAGCCCATAAAGGCAGTAATGTCTTAAGCAAAATCAGCTGCAGTCACCAGAGTTGATGTCCTGAAGGCTAAGATCTCAGGATTTGAAGTTGCACCAGAGGACAGTTGCTGCCCAGCAGTGCTGCTGGTAGGCAGTACCAGGTGATACCTATATTGGTGGGCAATGCTTTTGTCGTGTTATTTGTAGCCCCATGTCTCACGCTGTGTCATCCAGCATGGACTTGTCCTGCTGTACCTCTGACTTTGCCACTTCCTCCTCACGCAGCAAAATTCCCTATAGATGGGGAGACAACATCAGCCTGGGGAATGGGGGTTTATGAGGAGGGGAACAGCCTCATTTCAAACTGCAGCACCACCTCTGCCTCCTAAAAGTTTAATAGAACAATGATCTTTAGTAGTGTTCAACACCCCTGTTTCTTCATATTGTACACAGCAATACCATTCTTACAAACCTTGGAGAGTATTTTCTGAATTGCCATCAGGTGTAAACTAGTTTCTCAAATTTCTTAGGATCCATGAAATTTTGAAGGCACAGCAAAACAGAGTATTTAACCTTACTGTGAGTTCAGTCCATGCTTGGCTGGGTCAGGTAACACAGTGCTGTTTCTCCTTGATGATGGAATTGTTCAGCTAATATTGTCTCTTATAACAGGAAAAAATATTACAAAGCTACATCTTCACTGATGTAGTTTGACATCTATTTGCACATCTTCTCTGATTCCCAAACTCTTTCGAGGGTAGAAAACTTTGGAGGCTTTCAGGATTTTGCATCCAGGAGTGTATCCTAATGAAATCAGGAGTGCAGATAAAGATGAGACCTAGATGCATAACATTCCCAACCTCCACCTGTTTTTCTCTGACGGAAAAACACACAACATCCCAGTTTGGATGATACCAGCACTGGAATCCTGGGCATGCAGCACACTCTGATGCAGAGGGACACATAAACACAGCCTGAGGTAATGTAAATCGATAATGGTTGCAGCGTTGCAGATGGGTAGTGGAGCACTGGAACAGCTCCCCAGGGAAGCAGTCACGGCGCCAAGCCTGACAATATTCCAGAAGCATTTACACAATGACCTCAGTCACATGGTGTGAGCGTTGGGGTTGACCTGGGCAGGGGCAGGCGCTGAACTTGATGATCCTTGTGGGTCCCTTCCAACTCAGGTCAATCTATGATTCTATGATAATAACCATTACTGGGAGGAAAGTCTGAAATGGCATCTCTTGTGATGGTGAACTTGGAGTTCTTCACCCTGACACAAGATGGACGTTTCTAACAATACTCAAAACATCCAAAAAGCAAGTAGGGAGGAGCGAGGGATTATTTAATTTTTTAGCCTTTCTCTCCATGTTGCAACAATACCTTGGCAGCGAGGTGGCTGACCAAGCCCACAACGTAAGCGAGAGGTGGCAGCTTTACAGATGGTGACAGCAGTATTGAAGACTGCACTGTGAATTAAGTAATAATAACATAACTACAAAGTATACTTGGTACAGGATAATAAAACAAATGAGCGTGTTAAATCATTACACAACTACTTATCTTCTTATATAATTGATTACTAAATCCTTTAATTAATTTGCTACAATGAACATAAAGAGTAGTGACCAAGGTAATTTGCTGGATATATGGACATTATTTGGAAATTCAGATGACTCCTTAAAGCTCTGATTCTTGTCAGATTCAGTAGCAAAATCTATGACAATCCTGCTTGCCCAACTGAAGTCAAAGCCTCCAGCAATTCACACTCCATGTAAACCAAAATAAGTGGCAGTTTGTTGTAATACTTCAAGCTGCAATATGTCAAATAGGGCTCAGGCTGCAAAGCTGGCACACTGGCTGTTTGAGGGAGGGACCATAACCTCCAGCAAATGGGCAGAAGGGACAACTGGCTGTGCTGATCTTTATACCTCTGGTGGCTGAATCCAACACGGATGGTGACTCAGAGCCCTCAGTATTGGGATCTTTTTGCCTGTAATGACGGGCGTGACTTCCATTTGTCCTGGGAAGACTGATGTGGGAAAGCTCATCTAACGAGAAATGATGGATCCTTAGGTTCTTCTCAGTTCAAGATCAGGAAAGCAATTGCATCCATGGGCCTATACCAGGGGTGTCAAACTCATGGCCCACGGGCCGAATCCAGCCCTCCACCTTGTTGTATCTGGCCAGACACCTTGTTTCTACCCGGCGGCAGCACTGAGCTCCTTGCCCCTGTGCTCTTGCCAGCACTGGTCACGTGTGCAGCGTGTGATGCGCATTACGCTGCAGGAGCAGGAGAACGGCGGGAGCTGTGAGTTTGACACCCCTATACTATACTAATTACATACTGATGAACTATACTAATGAACTTTTCCTGATTTCAAATGAGTCAATCTAAAATCATATAATCTGTCTGTAGTGAATTGGGTCATCAGCAGTGACCTCTTCGGGAAGAAGGGCCTCTGGTGTTGAAAACCCGATGGGCTGCTAAAGCAGTGAAGGCACTTTTCATTTCCTCTTCCAGGGTGTAGCACAGGCTGATCAGGAACACAGAGACGATTGCATCTGCTTTGTGTTCTCTTTCAGTTATGCCTTAATTGATAAAAATCTGGCAAAAGCAACTTAAAGTGGGTTCTTATCTTCAGCTACTTCCTAGCCTGAAATGTGCAGTGGTTAAAGTGTACGATACAAAAACGTATAATCAGTCAAGGAGCTTCATCCTGCAAACAGCATCTCCGGTCCAGAAATTAGGAAAGGTTGGGGCATGACAGCTTATTTCAGGAAAGTCTCTTGGCTGAGGGAGCTCTGATGTTTATGTGAGGTCTCCAGGCCACAGGCTATCAGCCCTCCCAATTTTTAAACACCAATTTCCTCAAAAAAACCCAAAGGATCATAGACTGTTTTGGGTTGAAAGTGACCTTAAACACCCCCTGCTATGGGCAGGTACACTTCCCACTGGATCAGGTTGTTCAAAACCTCATCCAACCTGGCCTTGAACACCTCCAGGGATGGGGCATCCACAACTTCTTCAGATAACCTGTTCCACCTCACCACCCTCACATTGAAGAATTCCTGTCTGCTATCTAATCTAAATCTCCCCTCTTTCAGCTTAAAACCATTACCCTCCTCCTATCACTGCATTTCCTGATAAAGAGCCCCTCACCAGCTTTCCTGTAGGCACCTTTTAGGTACTGGAAGGCTGCTCTAAGGTCTCCCTGGAGCCTTCTCTTCTCCAGGCTGAACAACCCCAGTTCTCTCAGCCTATCCTCACATAGAAGGTGCTCCAGCCCTCTGATCAGTTTTGCAGCCCTCCTTTGGACAGATCCGTGTCCTTCCTGTGCCAAGGATTCAACTCAGAAGAAGTGGAGTGACAAGCTCCCAAACCCTGGATCACAGCATAGTTGCAGCTTCCTCCCCCAAAGCCCATCAAGAGCTGCACCAAACTGCACTGAAGTCGATGAGGTGCTCAGGGATATGGTTTAGTAGTGGACAGGTTCAGTTGGACTTGATGATCTCAAAGGTCTTTTCCAACCAAATGATTCTATGATTTCTCCGAGTTTATTCTTTCCATGGTTTTATTATTTGATTCTTTTATTTCTGATTTCTATGATTCTATGATTTACGTGATTCTATGATTGTATTACTTCTATGATTTCTATGGTTCTAGTACTTCTATGATTTCCATGATTCTATTATTTCTGTGATTCTGAGTTTATGATTCTGTGATGTCTGTGATTCTATTTTAATGATTCCATTACTTCGATTATTTCTATGATGTCTATGACTATGATTTCACAATCTCTGATTCTGTGACTTCTATGATTTCTATTATTCTAGTATTTCTATGACTCTATGATTTCTATTATTTCTGTGATTCTACGACTTTTATGATTCTATGATTCTGCCATTCCGTGACTCTAAGCGACACCCAAGCGCCCCTCGCCGGGCGGCTCACACGGAACACTAAGTCCCCTCCCCATGGCTATGCCTCCACCCACCTCCCAACAAGCCGGCCCACAGTGTGACCCGGGACATCGCTTCCCCTGGCGTCACATCCTGTGACGTCACTGCGGCGCGACCGCCCCACCTCCTCCACGCGCCGGAAGGGCCGCCTCTTGGCGCGGTGGTGACGTCGCTGCTTCCTTCTTTCCCAGCGGGGCCGGAGAAGGAGGTAGGAGTTACCCCGTTGCCTCCCCCCAATCTGCTGCCATCCGCGTCCTCCCCCGCCTCCCCCCGCGCGGGGGTACCGGGCGCTGCTGCGGGAGGGACTGGGGGGCAGGAAGGAGGCATCGAGGGAAAGAGGAGGGAAGGGGAAGGAAGGAGGGAGGCGGTCGATACCGAAAATGGCGGCAAATAAACTCTCCCAAGTCTCATTTTGTAGTTTCAGAAAGCAGCATCCTTTATTTCAGTGCTGGGCGCTTGAGGGAATGATTTCCATCAGTCATGAGTGATGAGACAGGAGCTGGGGACAGAATGTATTTCCCATTCACGTGTGTTTGTGTAAGTTTTCCCGGCATAGGAAGGATATGGAACTAGTGGCATAGGTCAGAGGAGGGCTGCGAGAATGATCAGAGGGCTGGAACACCTCTGCTGAGAGGAGAGACAGAGAGAGTTGGGGTTGTTCAGCCTGGAGAAGAGAAGGCTCCAGGGAGACTTAGAGCAGCCTTGAGGTATCTGAAGGGGCTACAGGAAAGCTGGGGAGGGACATTTTGCAAGGGTAAGTAGTGAGAGGAGGAGAGGAAGGGAGAGGATTTAGGTTAGACATTAGGAAGAAATTTTTAACAGTGGGGGAATGGTAAGGCACTGGCATAGGTTGCTCAGGGAAGCTGTGGATGCCTCCTCCCTGGAAGTGTTTGAGGCCAGGTTGGATGGGGTCTTGAGCAGCCTGGTCTGGTGGGAGGTGTCCCTGTCCGTGGTGGGGGGGTTGAAACTGGATGATCTTTAAGGTCCCTGCCAACTGAAATGATTCTATGATTCTGTTACTTTCCAAGGACTAACTTTAATTTTATTATGAATTTCACAGCAGCCAGATCTCTGCTAACTTGAGCTTTGTAGCCAGTTCTGTCTGACCTTGCATTTCAGATAAAGCGAAAGACTGCAAACAGGTGATTGATTGTAGAAGGAGACACATCTGTTCAGCACACACCATGCTTAACACAAGGTGTTATCATTTCTCTCTGAACAGTGTCTGGAAAAACCACTGAAAAACCCCCATGCTATAAAGGAAACACAGTCAGAGAGACATTCTGTCTGACTTTCAAAAAATGCAGTTACCTAGATGAAACTTAACTCTCCTTTAAGATTAAATCAAAATATTCCGCTTTTTGTAGTAGTAACTACTTCTTGTATCATGGTCAGTGTGTCTGTCCCGTCAGTCAGTTGGTGCAGCACTGACAATCCTCTGCTCTCTGCCCGCAGGGCACCATGGGCCGTGTCATCCGAGGCCAGAGGAAAGGTGCGGGCTCTGTCTTCCGTGCCCACGTGAAGCACCGAAAGGGTCCGGCCAAGCTCCGCGCTGTCGATTTTGCTGAGAGGCACGGGTACATCAAGGGCATCGTCAAGGTAGGGGCAGCCTGACCACGGAGTGCAGAGGGTCCTGAGGAACTCGGCTCCTTGGGTGTGCAAGGATTCTGAAGCCCCCTCAGCCACGCTTTGGATGGTTGGTGTTTTCTTGTTGAGGATTCTTCTGCTTTGTTAAATAAGTAATTTTCCTTGAAAAACTGCTTTGGAAGTATGACAGCGTTTAAATGGAGAAGCTGGAAGCATAGAGACAGCAGTACAGTCTTCTGGTAGAGCTTCGCTTGACGTGCTTGACGTGCTTTTATAGCATATAAGAACTCCCAGTACCTCATGAAACATAAGCTGGGAGAGTCTTCCCTGGAGCTGATTGTATCTTTTACAAGAAAAACAGCCTTCATAAACGCTAAGTGCTGTTCACCCTGAGCAGTGGGGGCAAGGCAGCACTCTTATTTTGGGTATGAGACAGTGTTCTAGGTGTGCTGTATGTATTTTTTGGACATCACTGACTTAGCAAACAGTACTGGGTACCTAGTTCAGTGCTCTGGACACCTGGCCATCCCTTCAGCCCTTTAGTGTAAGGTCGTTTGCACGCTGTGGAAGGAACTTTATTCATGCCCACTGTTAATTGAGTTTGATTATGAAAAGTAGGTTTGACTTAAACATATGTAATTCTTGGGGGGGTTTTGCCTGACAGGTTGAAAAGTGCAGACACTGGGCACCACCAACGTTCCTAGAAAACAGACACATCTTTAGTTCCTTAGCTTCAGTGGTTGTGTGTTGGAATCTCAGTGTGCTTCAGGATCAGAATTGACATATTTTTCCAAGAGAAAAAGAAACAATAAGTGTGCTTCCTTATTTAGGGACATTTATAATTTCATAGTACTTCATGCCAGGTGGATCCAAACACTTGCATTCTAAGAAAACACTTTTGAGAAGTTGCTGCATGTGTTCGTCTCTGTCTCTACCCAGAGGTGGTTGGTCAGCTACTGAAAGTGAATTTCTTAGCATGGAGAGATCTGATATCAGCAGAATGTTAAAACAGTTGGCTTAATTAGTTTCGAGCAGGACATTTATCCAGAGTCATTATTTTCTGGTACAGATGCTTGAGGTTGTATTCTTACAAATGTGAGCCCTCAGCTCATTCATGTGAGGAGAAATCAAGATCCCTTTGAGAAGAGGGGTTCCTGGTGAGAATTATCTCGGTACTAATCATCTCCAGTTCTTTGATTTATGCGGAACCCATTACAAATACTGTATGCAGTTCTAAAGCCCACCTGTTTTCCAACAGGACATCATCCATGATCCTGGCCGAGGTGCTCCCCTAGCCAAGATTGCCTTCCGTGATCCCTACAGGTTTAAGAAAAGAACAGAGCTTTTCATTGCTGCTGAGGGCATTCATACTGGTCAGTTTGTGTACTGCGGCAAGAAAGGTGAGTGAAGATGAGAAGTGTGTTTCCTGGGTGATTTCAGAAGGCTAAAGCAAATGTCATCTGAATACATGAAGTTCAGGATTGTTTAAGTGCAGTTGAGAGCCATCACAAAGTGGCAGCTCCCACTGCCTTTAGGCAAACCTGGATTTCCTTCTTGGAGATGCTGTTCTCCTCACGCAGCCTGTTCAATTAACAAGCCTGACTGCATTTGTTGTCAGATGTTTGGATTGCTCTGTCAAGAGTCCCATTTTTGCCTGCCTTTCTGTTAACACTGAACGTGAAACTTGTGTTTCAAGTCAAACAGTAAAAAGGGCCCCTGCCTGTTGGTGCTGAAGTGTTTATGCGCTGTGCTTTTCTGTGCACAGAGGCCTCTGCGCACATAAACAGTGGCCTGAACGAAGCTGTTGATGCTCTGATTGCTCTTTGCAGCTCAGCTGAACATTGGCAATGTTCTGCCTGTTGGCACCATGCCGGAAGGCACCATCGTGTGCTGCCTCGAGGAGAAACCTGGTGACAGAGGAAAGCTGGCCCGTGCTTCTGGAAACTACGCCACCGTTATCTCTCATAACCCTGAGACAAAGAAAACCAGAGTGAAGCTGCCTTCTGGCTCCAAGAAAGTGATTTCTTCTGCAAACAGAGCTATTGTGGGTAAGGAGCGGCAATTGTGAACTTGTCTTGTGATGAAGTTTACCTGCTGCTAAGCAAGCTTTCAGACAGGGCCCTCGTTCCTAATACAGTAGAAAATGACATAATTTACAGACTAGACCCAGGATAATGCACAGGTACAGTCTCTGCACAGGTGCCTAACTTGTCTGTAATGTCTGCATCACCTTCAGTAACAGGAATTTAAACGTGGAAATAGTTTGACCCAGTGGGAGGGCAGAAAAGTAGGCACTGATTGTCCTCGAGCTGTAAAGGAGTCACTCGGCCTGTAAAACCTGCAGTGCTCTGGGAAGAACTTCTGCAGAAAATGCTGTTGATGGTTTCTGGCTTTTGATACAGCAGCTGAAGCTGTAGGGCAGTGCTGATGGTGTTTAGCTGCTGTAGGTGTGGTCACCTGGGTGTGAAGTATTCTGGAGGGTCTGGCCATGAATAAAAATACTATTGTTGAGAAGGAGATGTCTGACCAGGTTTGTAACGCTCTTGACTGACAGCTGTATTTGTCTTTTGATACTTGATGTCATCGTGGGCAAGCATTGAAGGTGGAAGGAGAGGGAGAACTGTTGGACTCAAGCAGTTTTACTAGTCTTGATGATAAGGAAGTTATGCAATGTCCCTGCACCCAAATAGAAGACTTCAAAATTAAGAATATGTGGCCCGTTACTCCAGTAAAATTGACTAAATAAATAAGGACATAACTAGCTTTTAGACCTCAACGGGCTCTGAAGTCTGCTGAGCTTTCAAGTCATACTTTCTTTAGTTGTAACACTAACAAAACCTTTTCCGCCAGGGAATTCTAGCTATAAAACTGCTAATGCTTTAGAAAATTGTTAAGATCAATCCCAATATTTATAGATTGAAAAATGGTAGATCATTTAATGCAGGGATGTCAAACTCCTGGCTCCCACCGTTCTCCTGCTCCTGCAGCGTAATGTGCTGCACACGTGCCCAGCGCTGGCAGGAGCAAGGAGCTCGGCACTGCCGCCAGGTAGGAACAAGGTGGAGGGCTGGATTTGGCCCATGGGCTGTGAGTTTGACACCCCTCATTTAATGTGTGGGTGGTAGCTTGAGCTTAATCTCATTGTGTGTGTTGGCTGGAGAATACTAGTTTGGATATACAGCTGGGATTGTTGAAGTTTGCTCATGACAAGCTCATTCTTAGAACTTGAATATTATTAGGAGTTAGTCTTGTTCTTAAACTGTTTCTTTCGCACTCTTGTTATATTTAGGTTATCACTCCTCTTGTCACTCCTGTTATTTCTTTCAGGAATTGTTGCTGGTGGAGGCCGTATTGACAAGCCCATCCTGAAGGCTGGCCGTGCCTATCACAAATACAAGGCGAAGAGGAACTGCTGGCCGCGTGTCCGTGGTGTGGCCATGAATGTGAGTCCATTTTCAATTAGACTTTTCGTTTTCAGGCTTAAGAATTGGGGAGAAGTCTGGCCTACATCTGGAAAGAAGGCTTCACAGACCAGAATTCCATGTCTTAATTAGGGCAGTTAGCAGCACTCAGTAGTTGCTGTGTTAGATGAAAAATGAAGTGGTCAGATATTTTTGTTCCCTGAAATCAGTTTGTTGCTGTTAAGCATTGTTAATTATTTCTGTTGTTAATTATACTGATGACTTGATTTCCTTTTCCACAGCCTGTAGAACATCCCTTTGGTGGTGGTAACCATCAGCACATTGGCAAACCTTCAACCATCAGGAGAGATGCTCCGGCTGGGCGCAAAGTTGGTCTCATTGCTGCCCGTCGTACGGGCAGACTGCGTGGAACAAAGACTGTGCAGGAAAAGGAGAACTAAAGACCCACTATGGAGTTCACAGAATAAATTTTTAAGACAGAGCTTGTGTGAAGTTCAAGTTATCTGTTGCTAAAGTCTTGCTTAGATAGGGACAATATGTGGAGATGAGGGTTTTTAACCCTGCCTTCAAGAAGAGGAATGCTTTCAGTCTGTAAGCTGGTACTACAGGCTGGAGTAACACTTGGTGTAGATGCTGTTGTGCACAGGTGCAATGTTAACACTGGCCCTAGTTATGATCTTGCTCAGGCCTGATGAAGCATTACAGACTGATCCAGTAATCCCTTGGTTACCTGGTTTAACTTACCTAGCTGAAATGGTTAAAGGGTGTTCAGTCTCCTAAGTTTGTAGACTCTGACATACTGGATTACCCTTTTTAGTTGTTACGAATCTTTGGAAGAAGAGCTTGTGAGAGTTGCAGAACTTCTTACAGAGGTGTTTGAACTGCTCTTGCTGTCAGATTTGGGCCTCCTTTTTGAACCATCAGGCTTCAACTAAATCCAAGTTGCTTCTGGCTGAGCATAAAATCAAAGGTTTGATTTATTACACAACCTGACATCTTTATTTGTCAGTTGGGGAAGGGCAAACAGATTCAGAGCTCTCTGTTGCAGGCTGTTAAGCAGAGTAGGGTCCAGCTTTTCATGACTGGATATTCCCAGGTGCTGTAATAACACAGGTGATGGCACTAATGCTTCACACTAGGAAGCTGCATTCTCATAGGAGCAGGTGTCCTATGAAAAACCAACTTTTTGGAAGGGGGGTGGGGAATGAGATAAAAGTCAGGGGATGTATTGCAAAATGGCTTATTCACAGCCTTTCTGAACTAGCCTTTAGGGGAGAAAACCCCAGAAATTTATCAAAGCAGCTGCAATTTGGCTTCACTTCTGAGCATTCCTGAACCAAGGACTCCTGTTCATGTTGCACAGCAACTCTGGCTTTTCTGGAGCCACGCAGTGCTGAGGGCACTGTAGCAGCACCACCACTCGCTCTGTATCTCAGCTGAGACTTGCACTTGCTGAAGCCAGGTTGGAGCACACTTTTCTTTCATGCCTCCCTCTGTGAGGGGTACCCAGGTCTCGGGGGCTCTCTGGCATATGTGTACTTGCTGCAGCAAAACTGGCATCCAGGGACAAGTGTGCTCCCCACGTGTGGCAGTGCCACCAGAGTGCCCACAGTATCACCTCTGCTGAGGGAAGAGGTCAGGTCCAGATTTTCAATGTCGCTCACAAACTTCCTTTAGCTGTGTCATTCAGTTTATTGTGATAAACTCGGGCATAGCTGGAAGCGTTACCAGATGGGTTCTGGGCTCCTCTAAAGCAGGGGTGTCAAACTCATGGCTCCCACCCTTCTGCTTCTGCAGCGCAGGGGCAAGGAGCTCGGTGCTGCCACTGGGTAGGAACAAGGTGCCAGGCTGGAGAAAACAAGGTGGAGGGCTGGATTCAGCCTGCAGGCTGTGACTTTGACACTACTTCTCTAAGGGCTAGATGTTCCCAACCATAGCAGTGACAATTTTTTGGAAGATATGACAAGATCATCCATGGAATGCAAAAACATTTTTGCTATTCTGAGCAAAAGGTGCTTTCCCTTAAGGTGCAGCTACGGGAGTCAATATAATCCACTGATCCCAAAATACCTGTGCCATATCTCCACGTACAACTATTACCTTATACTGGTAGGAATTCAGGGGAATGCAAAGCAACAAGAAAAGTTATTTTCTACTTCTACCCACAAAACTAATACTGCAGCTGGCCACACAAGTCTAGAGAGAAAAAGGTGATTTTAAAAAACAACCACACATCTTGGGGAAAAAAAAATACCAAACAGATGGATCATAGCTGGGAAAAATCTGAAAAGCAATTAGACAAATGTTTCTTCCTTTTTATATATCGCAAATACCACCAATGTTTGTAAAAGTTCACGTCTCGTGTTTTTTGCCACAAGTTCTTGCTCCTGTGCCCATAGTCTTCTGATGTGGATCTATATTTAAGACTCCTCCCAAACAGCATCAGAACAGTTGAACTATTTAATGTTCAAATGACAACCTTGCCAAGTTAAGAGGGATTTCACAATATGTCAAATGCAGTAGAAGTTTCCTCATGAGCATTGTTCTTTCAGGCTATTGTTACAAAGAACTTCCAGAACAATTCGCATTCAATGCACCTAAAGGACTCCCAGAAACCATGGTTTCCAGCCACACTTGGAGTTTTTGACTCCATATGTTTTCTAGGGAACTAGGAGATTCTCACTGACTCCACTTGCTGCCTTTGTTGCTGACCCCAGGCTCTGAGAGAAGCTCACAGGCTGTTCACAAAGGCTGGAGCATCAGTGCACTCAATCTATAGGTGTGGAGTAACTGCGCAAATAAGAGGTCATCTTACAGTGCTGAAGGCACTTACAGTGCTGAAGGCACAAACACATTTAATGTAATTACACAGGATGCAATCCTAGAGGTCTCTGAATTCACACAGTAGTGTGAAGGTTTTTAGTCCATTCACCAAATTGAGGAAAATTGCTGTTGTTGCAAATAACCATTATTAAAGTCCAGTCCCTTCTTACAAAGTTTGCTACAAATTGGAGGCTCCTTTTTAATGTTTGCATCCAATCAGCCTGAATGCCCACAACACATTCTTGCTGGTCCTTTGGAAATACTACTTGGAAATGAAAGCCAGGGTTGTGAAAAATCCTGAAGCAGTTAGCTAAGGATGTGCATTTGTCCACACGTGAAAGCTTTAAGCACATGAATAGGTAATAAAGTGGTCCCTGGGGCAATGCACGTTTCAGAGTAGGCCGGGAATCCTTGGACGAGCTGAACTACAGCAGCAGATGAAGCCAGAGGTGGAGTTTCATGCAAGACAGTGCTGCAAAAAAAATTGTGGGGAGCCCACACGTATATACACATAGAGAAGAAACTATAATTGCAAGCACCAGGCTGCAGGACCCCCCCACACCCTGGTGGAGCCACACAGCAAGCATGCTGAAGGTGGCATGAAAGCCATTGACACCCAGGGAGCCCTCAGCCTCGATGGCATTAAGCCAAGCTCCTTGGTGCACAGTGAAGACATGAAAGGAGAAGCTTCTTAATGAAACAGTGGGTGCCTACAGCCAGGCTGCCAAACGACCCGACAGGACAAAATATAGAAGAGCAATATCAGAACATAATTCCTTCAGAGAGGAAATTCCTCTAGAGACTTTAAATCCAGTAATACGTAACTTAAGTTCAGAAAGCCACAGTGATATTAGCAAGCGAACACTGCACAAGAGAAACATTATATCCAGGGGCAAAATTCTCCCCCAAAAACCGGCATGATGGGTGCTAAATATTTACGTAAAGAAATGGGAAGGAAGGGGGAATTAAATGAAGGGAAGGGCTGAAAAATCAGAGGCTCTAAAAGAAATCAACCTAAAATGAAAAATTTCAATAAACTGAAATACGTTTTCCAAAGTGAAGGTCAAACTTAGGACTTAAGTTGTAGAATAGAAAGTTAACTCCAGCAGATTAGACAAGAGGGAAAACTAAGAGAAGCAACAACGTGACAAGGAAAGCATTAAAAAAATACCCATTAAAAAATAAACCCTTGAGTTACTGACAAGCTTACTTCAAGCCTGGGAGGATCTGAGAGAGCACTGAATGGAAAATGAAAATGGGACTGAAATTAAGGTCAGTCGCTGGTCTCTGCATGGGCTGAACGCAGTGGCACCCCCCTGTGGCAGTCAGCAGGTTCAGCTGAACAGGGTCGCAGCTCCTTATGAATTTACGCCGAAGAGATCGAGTTAAACAAGACAGAGACATTGTAAAGCAGCAAAGTGCCTTCCTTCACCGCCCTGGCTGGCAAGATCCTCAGTGTAGGGTTGCTACTTTCAAACAACAAAAATGTGGTGCAAACATGGCAGTATCGGTGGGACAGTATTCGGGCAATGGATAAATCAAGAGCATTTTTTCACCACAATCTGGTGTATTTAACCACAAACTATGGCTGGTCCTGGGATTTATGGGTGAGAGATTTACCATACAGTGAAGTTCACTGACCAGAAATACCCCTCCTTATTTCCCACCTTGGCTGGCATCACCTGCATCGTGCAGTACGCAGATGCCTGCTGCACTCCAGTGTGACACAGCTCAGGTACCAAGAAGTGCTGGGATTTGCACCTGGGACACATCAACCCTGGATGTCCACACAGACTGGGGAGTGAGAGGCTGGAGAGCAGCCCTGCGGAGAGGGACCTGGGGGAGGTCTGGTTGATGACAAGTTGAACACGAGCCAACAGTGTGCCCTGGCAGCCAGGACGGCCAACCATGTCGTGAAATGCCAGCCGGTCGAGAAGTGATTGTCCTGCTCTGCTCTGCACTGGTGTAGCCCCACCTCGAGCACTGTGTGCAGTTTTGGGCGCCAGAGTATAAAAGGGACATCAAGCTACTGGAGAGTGTCCAGAGGAGGACAAAGCTGCTGAAGAGTCTAGAGGAGAAATCATATGAGGAGCAGCTGAAGTCACTTTGTCTGTTCAGCCTGGAGCAGAGAAGACTGAGGAGGGGCCTTATAGCAGTTTACTGTTTCCTCACAGGGGAAGGAGGAGTAGGCGCTGATCTCTTCTCTCTGGTGATCAAGAGAAGATCCGAGGCAATGGCAGGAAGATATTCCAGAGGAGGATTAGGTTGGATATTAGGAGAAGGTTCTAGGTGATGGAGCACTGGAACAGTTCCCCAGGGAAGCAGTCACAGCACCAAGCCTGGCAATATTCCAGAAGCATTTGGACAATGCCCTCAGACACACAGTGTGAATGTTGCGGTTGTCCTGTGCAGGGATAGGAGTTGGACTCGGTGATCCTTGTGGGTCCCTTCCAACTCAGGTCATTCTGTGTTTCTAAAGCCATTAAAGTACCAGTAGAAACAATAAAAGCACAAGCATCCCTGTTATGTGCCTTTCCCCTGTGTCTGTATGAGGCACCAGTTTCCCCCCAGCAGCCAGGTCCCTCCACCCCAGCTCTAAACACGTTTTCTGGTGAGAAGCTGCTGACTACAGACAGCAAGAAAGAGAACTGCTATCATGGTGATCAAGTGGATGGATTTTTGAGCCTCTAACTTTACCGAAGATTTAACACAAAAACATTTTCAAATATAAGTTAGCAAAATAAATGCAAACCATATTCAACAGAAAACACATGGCATCCTCGCACGGCCTTGTGCTTCTCCTACCCTCATTGTATGCATTTATTTTCACTCCTAGTAATTATGTTTTAAATATGTATCATATTCAGCAACCTCTTGCTCAAAACAGCTGTTCTTACCAGCATGATAGACTACAGCAGGGCTGTCAAACTCCTGCTGTTCCTGCTGCTCTCCTGTTCCTGCAGCGTAATGCGTGTCACACGCTGCACACGTGACCAGTGCTGGCAGGAGCGCAGGGGCAAGGAGCTCGGTGCTGCCGCTGGGTCGGAACAAGGTGCCGGGCTGGATACGGTCCGTGGGCCATGAGTTTGACACCCCTGGACTACGGTGTTGATTTACTTACGTAGTTTATATCCAAGATACTTACTTGATGGATGACTGTCTCAATTCCCAGCCCTAGTGCTGCTCAGAGGACAGGAGCTACCATACATATAGTCAAGCTACAAAAACTACAGCCATGCTTGTTATTAAAATAACAATAAATCTCCCATAAAGATAAGCGTGGCTACAAGGACACCAGAAATCTTGAAATGAAGCAAAGCCTGTTTTAAAGAAAGATGTTGAGTGTTCATGCAGGAATTTCAGTGGTTGTTTCCAGTGCAAGTCTTGGTTCACTAAAAGGAAAAAAAAAAATTAAAATAGTCTTCCTTTAGGAGGGCTTCAAATTCCCACCTACTGAAAGACCAAACAGCATTTTCTTCATACCTTCTCAAAGATGTATTGTGAAACACCAAGTTCCAAGCATCGACACGTAACATAAATTCTTTCATCATAATAGAACATCCTTGTTAACATTATTATTATCCCTTTGCGATCTACTGCTCCACCAACATCTCGGCAACCCCATCAGACAGCACATAATTGTAGCTTGTTCTGAGGCACACACAGCAGAAGCAAGACTTCATCCAGAGTTGGGTAAGGCTCACCTCTCCAGTGATTTCCACACCACCGTCTCCCAGCCCTACTGGGATGCCTGGAAACTAAATGCCCACCTTTGATAAATCAGCCCGGGGGTGCCTTCCTGGAGGATCCACAACCTGCCTCACACCAGTGCAGGGAGGGAGGGAACACAAAGGGAGATGCAAGGAAACTGCATAAGGTAGAAAAAGGTCAGAGCAAATCCCTCCATAGAGGTTTTGTAAAAAGAAGACGAGGAAACAAACGTCAGCAACAAAATTATAGTGCTGACTTTGTTATGTGGAAGTTACCACGTAAGCGAGTATCAAAACCAGGAGAAATGCTTTGGGCCATGTTTTCAGTAAATGTAAAAATCACAGGAGCTGAAATTCTAAAAGGTTCAAGAGAGTCAGGTGATCAATAAATCATTACACATTTCACAGTTTCCACAGAAGTTAAATTAAAAATTGGCTTTTTTTTTGTTTTTGTCCTCGGGCATTAATGAATTCTCAGAAGGAAATGTGAGAACAGAGCACATTCACAGGCACTGCTTTACATTTGTGCTGTCTTGTTCAAAAGCTTGCTTCTCCCAGTTTATAGCAACCCCCCAACTGGTAACGATCTACTGGGATACATCCAAAACTCCTCTTGAATTCTTACTTTTGCTAACATGTCAATGTCCAGAGTTCACACGCGTGTCCGCTCAGACAGGTTACATCAACTAAACAGAGCTATGATGAAGTTGGGTGTTACTCGCTTCCATCGATGCCTTGCCTAAATTGTTTTATTTAATGTTAGTACTACAAATTCCCAGTAAATTACCATTGGTTTTTGTTTTCTTTTACATGTCTTGAAAAGCAGTGCCAAGAAGCAAACCAGAGCTTTCCACAAGTTCTTCATTACACCCACTTCAAATTCATTTTACACGATGCCCCTTGCTCTGGCAGAGCAAAGCAACTGGGTCACCCGCGCCTTAGGGAAATGCAGTGGTAACACCAGCTGTGCAGCAGCCTGTATTGACTTCTAACCACTAAGAATGCAAAAGGACATCTGTCCCTGGGATAACCACTTGGTACCTAGGAGAGGAAAGCGTAGTTACAGAAGCCTTTGTCCCTCAGCAAGGAAGAAGGTGGAGTGACCCCCAGGAGCATTCCCAAGCAACCAACTCTTCTCCAGTGAACACAGCGTAGTCAGCACAGTCATGTGCTGTTACAGATTCAAAGGTAACAGCGAACCTGGCTACTCTCCCGAGTTGAGGACACCCCAGCTTTATTTCCCTGTCTTTGTCACAGTTATTCTCTTCCATGGACAGCTTTGTTACATCGTATTTTAATAAATTCAACACAAGAGTCCTCCACTAGCCCATTCTTCAGTTAAGTCCACATTTTATTTACGGTTTGCTGTTGGTACTTCAATCAGATTTATATATACATGATCTAAAACCTACATCAAAATCATGTTGACTGCTCTGAAGACCGAGAGAAGTGACACGATTGAAGTTTTCTTCCACAGCTATATGGTAAGTCTACATTCCCACAGCAGTTTTTTGGTTCAGGTTGCAGAAGTGTTCAGAGAGCCAATGCCAGGTCTCTCTCAGACTCGGAGCGGGAGGGTTACACAGTTCTCTTGCAGCATTTCAGTCTTACACACAACCATAGTAGCAATCAGTAACATTTCTTTCTAGATAAACACCTGGGTTGATCTGCAGAATTCTGGCTTTTCACATTCTGGCACCCCTCCCTTTCTGATCCCTCACCACATCAACACAGCCAGAAACCGGTACACCCCCCTGCCGGTTGCATTATTTGAACAAAGTTAGTTGTGAAAGGATTTTATGCTACTTCACATGGATAAGGAGGCAGCATGAGAGACTGAGCAGAAGTGTTTTGTGAGTCCATGTGGTGCCACCTGAAAAATGTCAGTTCCTTCAGTCTGATGAAAATGTACACACCTACTCTCGGAGTCACGTTTCAAAGGATTTCGCTTACCCCTAGGGAGAGACAGGACTGCCCTGTGCCTGCCCATGTACTCCTGCACCCATATTGGCCTGACCCACAAGAAACTCATGCTGCTAAAGCCACTTACTGGTGTGTCAGCCTGCGGTGGCTCAGCAGTGAATGTCAAGAGGTAGAAAGCATTAACAGAACAAGCTGGCAAAAGCCCTCGCTCAGCCCACTTTCTGTCTTTACCTGCTCAGAGGATTCAACTGTAGACAGATCTTAAGAGGAGAAAATTTATACAAAATGCTTTATACGCTACTTAATCAACTTCTTCCTAAAAATCAATTCTTCGATGCTTGGGAAAGCCTGTGGTTCAGGTGAGTTCACACCGAGAGGGCTGATTCCACCACTACCAGTGCGTGGAGTGAGCCCAGGCAACACACATGCAGCATTTCTCGTTCCCGAGAAATTTTACGCAGCAGGACCTCTGCCTTCAGTGAAGTCCTTCCATTTCTGCTCTTTTACCTGTTCTTAATCACACAGAAGGACAGGTAGATAGAATTTGTCAGCATTAATCTTGAAGACTCAGTCTTCATGTTTCTAAGCGTCTGAATTTGCTTCCGGAAGACCTCCTAAGGCTCCCACCATTCTGCTCCTGCAGTGCAACGCGCGTCACACGCCGCACACGTGACCAGCGCTGGCAGGAGCGCAGGGGCAAGGAGCTCGGCGCTGCCCTGGGTAGGAACAAGGTGCTGGGCTGGATAAAACAAGGGGGAGGGCTGGATTTGGCCTGTGGGCTGTGAGTCTGACACCCCTGTCCTATGTACTCTAAAGCACCTACCAGATATTTAAATATGATCAAGTACATTTAAGCATGCCCAAGTTTGCAATCAGCCCTCTTTTCCAAAGTAGTCTCCAGCAAGACCCACCATTTTTTATTCACCTGTAAGAAACTAACTGTTCAATATAGAAAATGAAGGAAAACAACAAAAATCCCCAGTAAGTGACAAACTCCCTGAATTCAAGACTGCCATCGGTAGCGTGAAGCTTTCACATCCCACACAAATTCTGAGAAGGTTCAAGAGATGACAAAGCCCACCTGGCCAAGCCTGTGGCTGCTGCTGCTGCACATTAAAGGCTGCAGCTGGGAGTACCAGGCAGCTTGGCAAACATAGTTGTTTTGTAGCAGGAAGCAGCAAAACAGCAGGTATAGGTAGAAAAGGAGGTAAAAAGCTTAGCATAGCAAGTGAAGGGATTAGATTCCAAGAAAATACAAAAATATTAACTAGGAGTTGATCTTGCGAATGCAGATTGAGAAACTTGGTAATAAAGAATGGCAAGAAATGAACAGAAATTTAGAAGTGATAGACAAGAACCAAGCAGCATTTCAATAAATAAAGCTACAAAAAAGGCCAGTACCTTTAAAAGCTGCATCCACAGAGGTACCATGGCAGAAAAGGAACAGAACTGCTCGCTTAATGACTCAGGTGAAACCGCATTTGGAAAGCGCTCATCCAGTCCTGGTCATCGTATAAAAACAGAAACAGCACATAACAAGAACCAAAATGGAAACAGAGAAGAGGGAACCAGCTTGTATGAGAAAACCAGACATTCAAAGATTTTGCTCTGGTAAGGACCAAAGGGCACAGAACTGCAAATGCATCAGGACATTGCAAACTGTGCAGCTGCCGCTGCTTAGGGTAATATAAACCAAGTTACCGGAAGAGCAGTAACCAAATGAAGAATAAAACAAAAACCATTATCAGACATTTTAAATAGTAGAGGGACAGAGAAGAAAGGAACGATCTTATTTTCCCATACTGGATGTTTTTCTATAGTTAGATTTTGTGTGAATTCATAAAACTCAGTTTCCTTTCCCCTCCCCCTCCTATTTTCATTATTCACTGTTAGCTCATTGTTAAAAACTAGAAGCCACTTACATGTTATTTTGACCATTAAAGAATGACACTATCATTTCGGAATTGTGCTGATGCAATTAAGGCTATATTAAGTTCTTCCAAGAAAACAGCCTGTAGGTCAGTTTTATTATCAAAAGGTGGAAGGAATTCTTTAAGGAATTCTAAAGCTAAAAAATTCAGAGCTGGGTATTTAAAATCCAATGAAAAGTTAGCCCTTACTCAGGAGAGTTTTTTCCTCCTTCAGAAACTGGTTGTCTGTGCTTGTTTTGATTTCATTGTCTGCAAATAAGTGTAAATAAAGCAAGAAAGATAAGTTTTTGTGCCACCCACTGAATTATCTGTGTTGATCCCTGCAACACATCACCAACTTCAGCTCTTACAGAGCTGAAATAGACAGGACTTGTACAAATGCCACTGGAATTCACAGATCCATTACAACTTGCATTGGAAAAATCAAATTATAGGATTAAAATCTCTGAATTTAAGTGCTGGAAGCTTTATCAACACACTTCTCTGAACAGCCTACCATAACAGACTCTACACGGGCAGGACTGAACGCTTGTTCTTGTAAAAAAAGAGCAAAAGAATGGCTATTTAGCATTTCCAAAACAGTCCAAGATAAATGTTTATACCTTAGGAATAAAAGGACATTTATAGTACTAACCCTAAGAAGTTACACAGTGTAAAAAGTGACAGTGCTCAGATTGGGTTAAAGCCCTACTAGTGCAGAAGAGCTGTCTAGTCTGTAACAGAGGGCAAGTCTCAGCATAAACCAATATATCAACGTGACAATCCCCAAGGACCAATAGAAGGAAGGTGTAACGAACATCCTGGAACAGTATGGAGGGAAAATTCATAAGGAGTGTTGCTTCTGCTGCTGCTGCAAAGAGATCTTCACTGCAATAGTGTAGACTGATTCCAGCTGCAAGCCAGAAAGAAAAAGCACAAAGGTTTAAAGTGATGTTCCCTGTCTTCTTCCTCATGAGACCACTTGCAAGAGGAACAGATCATGCAGAAGGATGCGTCTGAGTTTCTTTCATCTTGCTTTCTGTTTATTGCAGTACTGTTGCTTCCTACACCTCCCCCAGAAAGCCTCTATTGTTTTGCTCTAGATAGAAGGTGGGTTTAGACCACTCCTAAGACCTCATGGCTGTGAGAAAAGTGATAGGGTGAACACGATGGAGAGCACAGGAAGTAAGATAGGGAGTCAAAATTACTGTTGTCCTGATTACACTGTGCTGGGACAGGGCCACTGGTGGGAACCCCCACCACCTGTCTTACAAAACACAAGGCTGGCATCAGCATTTCACCCTCCCAAAAATTATGGTGTGTGTCTTTCACCACAGAGGTGATCCTGCTTTTGATGTGGATCTGCAAGTGTGGACTAAGAAGGTTTAACTAAGATATTAAAACACTTCACTGGATACTCTGCAAACTTCCTAATGTGCCACTTTTTCCTCTAATTTATGCAGTCAGTCTTTAACTTTCATTTGAAGCTAAATTCATTGCACTAAAAGCCTCACTGCAATGCCTGGCAACTGAAACAAATGGCAATCAAAACGTTGAGCCATTTTGCTTTGACACAGCTTATCAGGCTACTCATTTGTGGCAAAAGAATCAGAGGTAGACAAAATTTATTGAAACCAAAAACTAAATAAATTGCTACAGCAGCCAGGTTTTGCCCATTTTAACTTTGGCAGAATGACTAATCTTGTTCCCTCCTAGAACTTACGAAATTACATAGAAAGTTTTGGAACTGTAAGTGCTTTTTGATTATATATACGCTAAAACGCACAAGCTAGGCACAAAAAAAGTGGCTGAGAAGGCATAACAGCAATTACCACAACTCAATATTCTCATGTCACCTAAAGTAAAGTTTCACTCTGAAAGAAAAATATGAAAGGTCATTGTGGAACTTAATTTCTTTCAATTTCCGCAAGATACACAAGCTTTAAAAATATTGAGGTTAAATTTTCAGAGCTGGTCATTAGCATGGAAAACAATCTGAAAACTTCCAAGTCCAGCAGAGTCCTTTTCTGCTTGTGCATCACTGCTGTATCAGATTCTGCACGGCAAATGAGCTCTGACTGAACCCTGTGCAGTCTCGTTGTCAGCTGGATAACAGGTGTAGGTGACCAACTTCATGACCAAAACTTAGTACATTTACTGACACACAAATAGTAACCAAATTCCTTTTATAAATGGCTGTACTGATTTCTTAACACTAACAGCAGCAAGCATTAAAAGCTTATTTTAGTCACTGAATCATCGCAATCCAAATGTATGAGGGGGAGAAAGTCTGTGCAGTAAGGTTATGGATTCCTCCCTAGGTCGAACTACACATTAACCACCACATAACACCATCTATGAACTTTCAGCTTCTGTGTATTTGATGCTACACTCTCAGGAACATAAGCAATTACTTTACTATTTATTGGCTCATTTTATGGAAGACCAGAGATTCCCTAGCAACTGTTCTAAAGAGAAAACAGGACTGAAGTTAGTGATGGGGGAATTAAATCTTCAGGCACTTTGAGGACTACTACTTCAAAGTGTGCCATTGACATTGAGGTACTGCGTATCGCCTGAACACGCCCACGGCCTAAATGCTGTAACAGTAACGTGTATGAAACTTTGTTTGTACAATTATTTGTTAAGAACAATTCAAAACTGTTTTGTCCAGAGTGAAGTAAACACTGCACCTTTTCCTATAGCTACCTGTTTAAAAGCAGCAGCTGCAACAAACAAAAAGGACTATCCTCCTTCAAAGCCACAAAGATGCACAATATTTTCAATTTGCCACCTGAAAAACAACTGCCACCGCAGTCACTCTAAATTCAGGGACAGAGGTGTGCATGACTGAAGAGAGTCACAGCCTTAAAATGTCACAGGTTTGACATATCTCTACAATCACTGCACTATCAAAAGCAAACACATTTGGCAAGGCTGAACTAGCACATTATATATTTTACCTATATAGTAAAAAATACATAACAATCGCCTCTGAGACAGCTTGTTTAAGAATTACTGGTCCAAATAAATATGAACTATTTCAACTTGAGTACTCAGGGTAGAATTTTTGAGTTAGAACCTCTACCAAGCATTCCCAAACATAAATGGGAACTCTTTATTCAAATGTACTAAGTCCAGGTAAAATGGTATTACTAAAAAACTATGAGAAAATCTGAACTAACTTGAGCACTAGGGAAAACATGGAAGCATAAAAATGATCATTGTTACACAGCATATTCAAAAATCTCCTGTGTCTCTTCCTTATTATGCTAAATGCATAAGAATGCACTTGCTACTGAGTTTTCCCTTGTTCATTTCAAAATTACAGACCTTTAATTTGATAAGCAGCAGCTTTGTTTCTATCAACTCATTTGTAAAAAACACCATCAAGCTTGTGCTCATTAAATATATATATGTATATATAAAAACATACAAAAAGTACAAGATAAATCACATTAAGAAACTTTTACAGTGTAATTGTCCTGATTATTTTATTCTTAAGGGCCAATTTTTTTTTGTGCACATAATCTTAATGTTGTTCCAGAATTCAGCATAGTGCCACTGCACAGAATTCACCTTTCTGTGCAGTCCATTTAAAAAAAACCCAAAAAACAACACACACCACAGGACAAAACATTCTTCTTAAATCAAATTCTATTTGTGAATTCAGCAAAATAATTTCTATAAAATAAAACAGCAAAATATTTAAATAGTATAGGGTGGGCTGTATCTGTTTTGCAGGGGTATTTGGTTTTTAGACAGGTTCCAAAAAAATTACACACATTCAAGTTACCAATTTTCATTTAAATACAGTATTTACTGATGCGTTTCTTGAAGTCTTTAAACAAATGTTTATTCTGGAATAGAGATACCTCAGAATTGTATTTGACTAACCAGTAGTTTCTTTAATAATTAAACCCTGCTTCTAATGTTAAGATTTCCTGTATAATGGATAAAGAGCTAAGACAATTCTTGCTTTCAAGTAGAACTGTGAAAGAGCAGAAAACCAGCAAGTTAACTTGGTGCAGTGGCACTCACAAGTACTGTGTGATTTTAATGACTTCCGCTTCACTGGGATGCAGTAGAAGGAAAGTGTTAGAAATTTATCTAATAAGCTCTACCAAAGAAACAAAACAAGCACACCAAATACAGTCTATTATGCTCCAGGCATCCTGGCATAGCAAATTTTTGCATATTTGTTTTAAATCTTTTAAATTCCTATTACTGAAAACTAAGTGTTCTTTATCCCACCCAGAGACAGAACTGTCAAACATCAGATGTGAGGAACATATGTGAAACTGAAACCCATTTGTTTGTCACATTTTCCCTCCCCATTTTATAGTCTAGGTGTAAGAAGAAAAAGTTCTGAGCAATACAGTTGTCACATTGGGACAACTGCTGTCACGGATTTTTTTTTCCCCCCTCGTTGGCTACACTAACTTGGTGTGAAGCCATGCTAAATGTTACAGCATAACTATAGCTTCAAAGTGATTAACCTAATACCAGAATGAAAAAGGCAATGAAAAAAGATCTAGAAACAATGTTACATCACCAATTTTCCACATCAACCAAATAATTAAAAGGTTACCAGCCATTACGTTGCTCATAGTAAAATCGACTCCAGTGGCAAAGAATTAACATGAAACTATTTTTGTGGTTGACATGGATAGGCTTTTTCGTAAAGGAGTTGATCCGACTGCCAGGAGGCAGGCAACACTGGTTGCAGAGCGCAGCAGATATATCAAGAAATTATTTTTTTGTTTTTGTAGATCTGTGAGTCTCATCAAGACAAAAAAAATGTTTCTTGCTCAAGAATTAACAGTCAAACATTAATATACTATATACACCTTTGCCATTTACACATTAGCATCAGGCCATTTATTACAAAACACTATACACTTTCCACTGCAGGCGGGTTATATATTGACAGCAATTTTCTGCAGATAAGACAGTGAATAGACTCTCCACTCCATGTTGATTAGGAATAGTTTTTCTAGTTTTAAATATTAGCCAGACACAGAGAAAGGTTGGACTGTAAGGCCTGGGTGCACAGTCTTGATGGAGCAAGTTAATTGATTATGTGCATTTCACTAATCTTTTGTCTGAGGCGGGGAAACTTCTTCACTGCCTTCGTAGTTTTCTTGTGCTCGTTGGCCAGTTCGCTGAGGGTTGTTCATATGATGTGCTGCCGGGCCTGTATATGGCTGTCCATGCACGTGGTTATTCTGCAATGAAGCACAAACATTTTAAAGGGACATTAAGCTTGTGGACCATTTCCTAAGCCATTACTTGCTTCACACTCTAACATTCAGACCACTGAAAAGTACTCTTAAGCATACTGAACTTCTTGTGGAGCAACATCTGTACACTCATCACTGTTTCTTCATTTCTATCAATCACATCCTTCACTTACCCTTTTAATTTACACAGAAGGTAAAAAAACTTTCAATTTGAAAAGATAAAAGGGTTTAGTTAATATAGTTATCTCAGCTTTTAAATAACAAACATTTACATGCAAGGCAAAAGCAGCAAGAAAGAAAAAAGGGAGATGAAAAGAGGCTGCCTATGTGCTGTGGACATTAAACTGTGCACGTATTCATGAACAGGTTTTACCAGCTTGAATTTTTTTTCCCAAGACAATGGAAAAAGCCTACCTGTACTTATGCAGCATACTTCAATTTTTAAGAGGTAAAACTTTAATATTACAGAACTGAATGAAATCTAGACCAGTAGTTCTCTCCAGATGCTCTGTCCCAGTTTTAAGAAGTCATACACGCATTTGGCTAATGAAAACATCTCATCTAGCTACTGTTTTGCAGAGTTTAACCAACTGTGGAGAAACCAGGAACATGAGGATTGTGTGTGTTAGTGAGAAATACCATCTCTTGCAAGAAAGTGAACACATCACACGAGTAATGGTGAGGTTACGGTATGTGTCTGAACTCAGGAGCTCAGGAAGGAGTGGGAAAATCTGCATAACTTACCAACTGCTCTGCTGAGAACATCAAGTAAGGAAAGCAAGATGGAGGGAAATGGGTTTGGGCAGGAAAGGAAATTAAATTAGCAGATTTGGAATATATAAAATGAACTGGAACAAAAAAAATGGTAACTAAGTAGGGGATCTACCAATTTCATCAATTCAATAAAAAGTCTGGTTATGATTTCTTTCAGATCTGGCTTTCCACTGAAACATTAACAAAGAAGCCTTTTAACATAAAAGCACATTTTCTAAGTACTTAAGATTTAGAGAGTAGTGTTCATAGCACAAGTTTTACGTAAAGTCATCTGCATTTTTCTGAAAGCCTTCCAACTACCAAACGTAAATTCAGGCCTTGAGGTTTTATTTCATTTCTTAAAAAAACAAGCAAGCAACTCACAAAATATCATCAATGTCAACAAATATGACAGAATCAAATTCAACATGCACTAGACTTCAATGACATCTGTGCCACTACTCTGTATATGGATCATTAACCCCCGACCTGATAACATTAAAATTCTCACCTGAAACACTAAAGGTGAAACTGTTCCTGACAAAATGGAGGTGTATCTTTATCTTCACTCCAAGTGTGATATTTCACAATAATATGTTTCTGGTTAACTGCCTAGAGTTTAATTTACCATAAATGGTATAAAAAGCTAACTGAAAGTCTGAATAAATGGTTCAGCTCTAAGCTTTTACCTGTTGATACTGGGAACCAGGTGAATGGGGATACAGCGGGGCATCTTCAGGCGGAGAAGACTCATGTTCATCTGGGGCATCAGGATCATCTGGTTCCTGCAGTTTGATAAACAGCTTAGTTTATTTAGGTAAAACACATGACGATCATTCTACCCAGAACCAACCCTACATGGAAATGACTGTCACATACACGCCTTGAGAAAAATTCCACTCCATTGTTTCACCCATAGGTCGCACTGCACTACATAAAAGTTCCTACTATCAATGTATCATTGGAAAAACAGACCCATTCATAACCCACTTCAAATGGCCAATTTAAATTCTATACTGGTAATTCTTTAAGAGACCGATATCTATATAAACAGTAACGGAAGTGGAAACAGGTACAGCAGTCTGTGACTGATGCCAACAGGAACAGGAACACATATTTATAAAACACTTCTAAAATGTGTTAGCCCTATACTGACCAGAACCGGTTGCTACGGTTAATTATTTATAGAAGCACTTCACTTAATTTAACAGAAGTCAAATTAATTCTTTACCTCCTCTGGGCAGAGTTCACAAGCTTTTGCAAGAGTCATTCTAGCACTGTGTGATCTCTCTAGGAAGTAGCCATTTGATGTTTCATTGCTCTGTATTGGTGGAGACCAATTGTTGTAGGTGTACTGGGGATTGCCAGTGTATGGTCTACGCTCAAGCTCATCTCCAAGCCATTCTACTGCCCAGGTCCATTTTCTCTTCAAATCTCCATTGCTCTGCAGATAGAAAAATCAATAATTCAGAATTATTTTCTCTATTCTTCAAAACAGAAATATTTTTCCCTTCCTATACATCAGCTATCAGAGAACTGACCACCAACACATATGCTGCTGTTCAAGAGACTCCCTGAAATATCCTTTTTTTTCCCAAAGAAAATTTTAAATTTGAAATGAAATCTGTGGATTTGCAGCTGCATCACAGAATCACGAATGCAAGGTTAACCAAACTGCTCCTGATCCCATCTACCGATCTTCTGATCTAGGAAGGTTCAAATAAGTTGTACTTGGAAGTTATACTTTCATCAAGCAACGGTGGTTTTGGTTGTTTTTTTTAATACAGAGAACTGGGAAAAAAGGCAGCAAGAAAGAGAATGAGAAGTATCACCTGAAGGATCTGGTAGGCTACAGGACAGTTGCTGAAGAGAGCCACCATGCACTTTATACATTGGTAAGCTCTTTTCTGATAGTGATTCTTAGAGCGCTGAATGGTGTCAAAGAGTCCATCCCTGTCATCGGGGATTCCTTTAAGTGCATTGTGAATCCTACAACAACAACAAAAAAACCCAACAAACCACATAATTCAAATGTTAGAGTTATGGGATCTGAATGAAGGCTTCACTTTCAATCTAATTATAAAAGTGGTATCTCATATTCTGACTTCCGGTTTTATTAAAAGGAGTTTTTTTTAATCAAAAAGCTAGCCTGACTCATCACGTATGTAACTTAAAACTTCAGTAGTTTTGGTAATATTTAAACTCTTTGAACGTGATACATAAAGTGTGAGCATGATTAGTCACAGCAATCGACTTTAACTAGTTAATTTTTATTACTTATTTTTACAATCAACTGCATTTACACAACTTACAAAATAAACCATTACAGAATAGGAACGGTTAAATCCTGAAAAGAATGGTTAACTTACAGTTACACTTCTCAAAGCTACACTATTTTAGATACAGTTCCTTCTGATGAACGCTACATATTTGTGAATAGAGTTAAGGGACCTGGGCATTCCCTGGAACCAAGCCCGCTTTTTGTGCCTTCTCCTATTGAACAAGGGGTAGAGGAATCAATTGCCACCTTGAAACTGTGCAAGAACTGAGAACAAACATACTTTCAGCTTTGGGAGGAGGGGATGTAAACTACACAGGTTTGAGAAGCTACACACAACGCAGGAAAAGTAATGGCCCTCTTTCATCACAGCCCTGGAAACAGTCAGCGAACAGACTCGAGGCACTGACAATCTAGGCTCATCTGTAAAATGACAATGACCTTGACTTCAGCTGATTTAACCGAATAGTACTCGTAACACTTATCCCAAACTGGCACTTGAACCTGTCAAATCAAGAGAAATTTATGAGAGCCAGAGAACAGCAGCACTCATCACACAGTACAAGACAAGAAGCACTGAAGGATGCGCACTGTCTAAGATCAGATGTTGCTTGCTTTTTAAGAGTTAGAAGATATTACCATTTACTATGGACAGTTACACTATTTGTGGTTTGTTTTTTTTTAAAAAAAAAGAGAAGGCAATCATCATTAAAACACTATGATTATCACAACAAAACCAAAAACATGACAGAGACCAAGCTACTGCCAGAAGTGGCAGCACGAAATCAGTGCATGACTGCAGCTGGCCAGTTAATACCCTTCTACTCAAGCCTACCACAATTCCAATGAACACTGCTATTCCTGAGACTGGAATCTTGAATACAAAGTCATGCACGTCTCTGAGTATAGCAAAAGCCAAACCACAGCATTCAACCTCCTCTACAGCCATTATTTCAAACAGCACTACGCCAAATAACCACTTCCATGATTTCCATGATTATAAAAGGTATTCTCGTCCCTTACCTAAGCTGTAATTCCTATAAATAAAATGAAGAAAATCCTCCAACTTGGTCTTCACGTTTTGGACTGTGGTAAGCCAGACCACCACCTTCTCTTAGAATGTCTTCTGAAGTAAGGCTAGGCAACTGATAAAATCCTAGGAGCACAGTCTATTTCTACAGGTTAAGCACGAGTTCACTCCAATATGCTTATTGGAGCGTGCTTTTACTCAAGTGCTTTAAATGCCATATGACACAATAGCTGCAAATGATTCAGTAAATCCAATATTATCTATATTCACTTATTACGAAACACTGACATTTTGAAACAGACAGGTAGCACAGTGATTGTATTTATGTTGTGTTACACCACTACTACTATATAAAATGTCTGAGTAATTCACTATTCTTTTGAATAGTATTTGCAACGATTACACTTTTCTAACCTCAACTTCCAAAAGCTTTGTTCTGTAGACATATGAAAACTAGGTTTGAAATTGGATAATTTTTAAAACATTGAACTTAAAAATCTGATTGAAATGTGATCACATAAAGAGTATTTATGTATAATATAAGCTTTCCTCCCCAGTTCACACTTTATCCATGTTTTAGCATAACTACGACTGATGTGTTTCTTAGTAAGACCAGGCTATCATGACATTCTCTTGAATGAGATGTTGCTAAGAATGAATCTAAGCACCTCACAGTAAGTACCAAAGAGTTCAGCCTAAATGGCGCATTCTCCCGTATGTGAACATTCTTGGGTTTATAGGGCTAAATAGCAAATTTCTCAGGAATAAGGAAGGTCAAGGTGAGATGACATCCCAGTTTTGCCTCTTTATTTTTTTTTTTGCTATACTCCAGTATTTTGATTTAATATCTTCTTAAAACAAACTTCTTGGAAGGATTATTAACAGGACCACTGGGAAATCGAGCTGTACAGAACACAGTAATTTTGAATTATAAAAAGACAGGTAAATACTAACCTGTGAGTTTGCCAGGAGTCCTCAATTAACAGGATTTGCAGAAGCAGATCCAAATAAGGTCGAAGCTCATAAGTATATGAATATGCAACCTTAAAAAGTAAAAATGCAGAGAACATAAGAAAGCATTCCCTAAAGCATGCAGACTACAAGGTGCAATAAAAGAACACAATTCATTTGAAGTTTACTGTTATTTAAAGGATATTTTAAGATACGATGCATACTTTGTTTTTTTTAAAATTGCTGATTGTGTCAGGGTTTTTTTTGGTTGTGGTTTTGGTTTTTTTGTTTGTCTCCCTGCCCCCAGTTGGTTGTTTTGTTTGCAGTATGTTTTGTAAATGAAAAAAATGTTTCCTCAGGAGTTTCCGACACAATTATCTGAAGCCCCAAGCATGAAATGCTAACAAATTATCTTAAAATACCTTCAGAAAAGCAAAATTACAAACCAGTATTTTTCACTGATACTGCTACTTTTACACAGAATAAAGGCTATCCTAAACTGTCAAATACATGGCTAGCAAAGTATCAGTAAAGCAATTTTTATTATGATTCCTTCAAGTGCCAAACAAAAGGACATAGAAAAGCATAAAGCTTACATGGAAAAAAATGTGTGAATATAAAGATGAACCAACAAAAGTAAAAATTTTATTTCAAGTGGAAAAGTAACCAAACTTACAAAGATTACAAAGGAAAAACAAGACAGTCTCAAAGATTCTTTACAGAGTCTGAAGCCAAGTATGTTCTGCAGAGTTTTAAAAAATAACCTTATGAACATACTCTTAATAAACACAAGGGAGATCCCAGGAAACATAAGAAGTTCTTTTATGGATAATGAAAGAAAAGCTGAAGGAAATGGTTTTGCAATCTCATAAAATCACCTCAGCCTACTTATTTTCCATCCTTAACAAAGCGTTCCTAACTCATAAAAGGTCAACTGTTTTCTTAAACTCCTAAAACGACTTCTCATAGTACTCACAACATGATATATAGACTTAAAAGTGTACTGACAGATGATGGGACCTTAAGGAAAGTTTATTTATCAAGCACCTGTTCAGTATTTAATACAACATTCCTATATTTAAATACAGAATCCTCCATCATACATATTTATATTCCTTTCTTTCTCCTAGCTTTTTATTTTTACCTGCCAAAGAAGTTCACTGAGAACAGTGGAAGAGAACTGAGGATTCTCCCAGCAGCAGAAACGAAGCAGCTTGATGGTCTCTTCAGAGTTGCTGCAATCTTCAATAATTTTCTTCACATAACTAGTTCTCACAAACAAAATATCTGCTACGTTCTGCTGAAGAGCCATTATAGGTTGAGATATATTAGGATCGCCGTAAGGGTTGGCAAGTGGGGGATTACCTAGAACAAACAGTTATTACAGATGAAAAGGTACTGAAGTACTTTCAGTGTAAACAAAACAAAACATATATTGGTGTAAATTGCTATAAAACTCATCAAAAAACAAAAGATGGAGAAAAAAAATCCAGCCCCTAACAGCTGGTTTTCTTTGAAAAATACTATGGTATGAAATAACTAAGTTTTCTGATTGTGAAGCTTGATGGTTGCTGCCTGAGAGAGTTACTTCTCCCTCTCAGGTAAGATTACGCAGTGACAATCAAAGCAGAACACTGGAGACATGTCCATATGCAAAGAGAATTACTGAGTTTCCTCAGTGAAATTCTCTTATTGCCTGAATTTATCTGCTTCACTGCTTGTGTAACACTGTCCAAATCTATCACATTTTAGGACACTAGGTCTATTTACTTCACTAGGCAGTGGGAAAGGGTCCAGAGGAGTATCTGTCACAACAGTCCCACCAGAGTCTGTAGAGTGTACAGAGAAGTAATACACTTCTGAAAGATTAAAAAATTAATGTATCTTATTTAATAAGCCTCACTTTGTGTAAGAAAAGACTGTCGGTTTGCTCCTGATGTTTCTAAACTTAGCAGTGTTTTTTAGTTACTCTTTGAAGACGCCCAGAAGTCCAAGGAAGAACTTCTCAGCTTAATATGCTGAAGCAAAAAATACCTTTACTCTGCAAATAGTAATTATAATTAGTAGTCAGAGTAATGTTCACACAAAGTATTTTTTTAGTACAACATTAAGAATACAGTGAATATACAATTATTTTTCACAGGTAGAATATATTTTCAAGTGTAAGCCTCGAACAATACACTGGAAACAAAAACCAAATCAAAACTGCCAAGTGGTTCTGAAGCTTATTATAACAAAGTAATATTTTCAGTTCATTAATCTTACTATAGTACATTCGAGTCTATCGACTTTATAGCCTGACACATCAAGCTGTAATGAGTTTGTCATTAAACAGCTTCTCTACAGATTCCTAATTAGTTTTTCTAAAATACGCTTAATAGAATGTGTACAGGCTATAAAGTCCACATAGCCCAATATTCTGTCACCATTTCTCAAAAATAACTGCCCTCTGCTCAGCTACCGGAGATATTAATGATTCGCACTGTGGTCGACCAATTTCTAGCCAATTCTTTATCTTTCATAAATTAAAGTGCTGGCTTCTGTTTGTCTTCTTGACTGAGAAAAAAACACCAAATAATTTTCAAAAGCTTTCCACAACAATGCAGGATCTCTTTACTGATAAGCAGTATTAGCTATCGCGGAGCGGGCTGTAGTTTTTTTCCTGTACAGCTTATTTTTATATGGGTAAGATCAAAGTAATCTATTATGTTATTATTGCCTACTCAGAATAAAAAAAAAAAAATCTTTACGCAACTCCTAACATTGAGTTTAAACTATTCTAAAATCATTGCTATTTTGTAATCATAGAATCACAGAACAGTCTGGGTTGGAAGGGACCTTAAAGATCATCCAGTTCTGCCCCACCTGCCATGGGCAGGGACATCTCCCACCAGACTGGGCTGCTCAAAAGGCCCCATCCAACCTGGCCATGAACACCTCCAGGGAGGGGGGCATCCATAACTTCCCTCGGCAACCAACAAACTACTACTTTACTACTCTGTTGTTTTCCTTTATCTTTAAGAAATAAGCCAGGACACATTTCTGCCTTGTGTTTTTTGGTATGTTGGTATAGGAAATCAGTTTTGCTTATGACAAACAGATTTCTGTCTTTAAACAAAAGGAGTTGCTGAACTTAGGAGTTTTCCAGCTAATCCTATTTATACATAATAGCCTAATACACACAAAGACACACTGGTACATTCAGTTAATCTAAGGAAAACTTAAAATTCACTATACCATTGATAGAAGACTGCATCCGTGATGACACATTGCAGCAACGGATCAGTTGTGACACAACAGTGTACAGCTTCCCCAGTTCAGCATACTGGTATTTAATTGGAGGACCTGGACCTTCATCCAGAGCCACAAGCATGAAGGTTGCAGGAACATTTAGTTTCAGAAGTTGTGTCTTCTCTGCTACGCCTTTACAGGTGAGGAAAAAAAAAGATACCTCTTGTTTCTGGCAATGACAACAGCTCTTTTTTTTTTTAAAAAAAAAGGAAAAATAACTACTATTTACATCATCTGTAACTTTTCTCTTGCCTTGCTGTTGTTTTATAACCATCATTCATGCTTTCCGGGGGGAAAACAATAATCAAATTGGTAAAGATGCTCAAGAAAATCACGTTCAGCTGAAAAATCACATTGAAGGAGAGTTGTAAATGAGTACTAGTTCTTAAGTGCTCATTAGCACTTAAGTAACTAGCACCTGTGATAACAGCAAAGCCCCAGAGAAATCTTTTGGGCCAAGAATTAATCTTTTCATTGTGTGGCCCAGAATAGGACGAACACCCCCCCCAACATATTTTGTTAATTTTTCTACATCAATTACAAATTTACGACATCTCCAACTGTGCCACAATACACACCAAGTGTAAATAAGAGTGACAAGATCAACTTAAGAAAAAACAAAAAACAAAATGAGAAAACCTCCAGAACCAATGAAAACCCCAACCAACCAAAAAATCCAAACATAAAGCTAGTTTGACTGCAAGAATACGTTCCATGCTACACGAGTACTTACCAGTAAATTAGGTATGTCCCTTCTGATCTCATATTCTGTTTCTCAATTTGGTTAAAAGTCATGATTTTTCATGCAATCCCAAGTTTTTTTTCTTATTCTGAAATACAACTGGACCTTACCTACCATCTTTCTGATAAGAATGAGGAATCCAGATAGCACCTTATTAGAACTCTTCAATAGTATCTTTTTGATTATTTTAGTTTTGTAGTTACAACCTTTGTAGAACTGATTTCTCACTTATTTTGATGTGAACAATATATTATTTGATTTCTCAAACATCAGACAATTTATTCTTTTTTTCCAGAACCTGGGGCGTTGCAGGAATGATGTATTGTGGCTACTGCAGAATGAACACTCTACATGCATACAGATGCCTTCAGTTAACAGTAGTAAGACAACCACAACTGTTTATCTTTGCAGAGTAAATTGTGATAATGATCAGACCCAGAAATCAAGTTTAGTTAAGCTTTCCTGGTCAGAGGCTTCAACTGCACTGAGTATGAAAATCTGCTAAGGAGAAATCAGAGCAGAAGAACTGCACCTTTCTTCTCTGTAAGGACTCCAGGGGTTATGATGGCAAGCTGCCTGATGGAGAATGCTGCGGTAGATAAAGTATACGAAAGCAAGATACATCGTAAGGGAAACTAGATTAACACAACTGCCTAGACTAATTTTAAAGATCAGAAATTAAATTTCTTTCACGTGGGTAGACAATGTCAAAGAGCTTCCAGAACTCTGTGTGTATGTGTCAATTCTACATAGGAATCCTGAAAAAAACCCTTCAATTGGACTGATACACTTGCCTGCATAAGCCCATAACCAGCAATGGCTGAGCTGCTAAGTATTATGGGCATTCTGTGAAATTGCCAAAGAAACTGGATTTACTAGCTTCATAGTATTTCACATGAAAATATGAAAATTTCTTGTATTAGAGTAAGAGGGAGAGAGTATTCTTCCACTATGGCACAGTATCTTATCTTGTTTAGAACTTGTCGCAGATTATTTGTCACTTACACTGCCACATGTGAAAGAGAAACAAGTCCCCGACAGAAGACCCTAATAACTGGGGGAAGTAAGAATGTAGAGCTCTGTAACAACTCACTACCTGTGACTACCCTCATCAATCTGAGAGGGCAAAACAAATCTTTATTCATTTGACTTGCATTTTATCACTTTTAACTGCTCTTCCTCAAAGCAAATATATAAAGTAGCAGTGGATTAATCCACCTAAGGAAGTTTATTTTATCAATCATCAACTGATTTTAAGTATGCTGATAATGTTAAAGAAAAAGCATGATTACAGCTGCTCAAGTGAAAGTGAAAAGGACTGATCTTAGCTTATCTGCAAAAATTATTTTTGTTTGGAATAGTTACTTCAGATACTGCTAGTATTATTTTATTCTATTCTTAGTATACAGGCTAGTGACTTTCTATGTAAAGAACCTACATAATCCAGAATCTAATACCATTTTTTGAATACCTCTAGATCTATATTTACTTGTTTTCATAATCTTGTATACTACTAAGATGCTGAAGAAAAATGGGTGATGCTGGAAATGCCACCGCCAATATGTCATGTGGATCACCACAAAACTGACAACCATCTACGTGTATAACGGGTCTTAAGTTTAGCACCTACAAATACAGGTAGTATTATACAGATTGAGCTATTTCCTCAAAAAGTCTTCAAAAGGAAGACAGACACAGTGTCAGCGTTTTGCATTCAGAGTTTTGAAATTCTAAGGTGAACAAAATAAATAAATATTGGAAGGGCATAGCTGGAATATATGGACAAAGCATGACCATCTGAATCGATGTTTCCATAAGAGAATCATGTATCTCTTTTTTTGAATTTTTATCTTCCTCACCTTCTTCAGGCTCAAACCAGCTGACAGCCCCACATGCTTCTTGGGTCTCATGACCTCCCCCTGCAAAGAAGCCCCAGACAAATCCATTTTTTGCTCCCCTACACCCTCTCAGGATGACACACTTATTGCTCCAAGCTTTTTATGTTCATCTTCCAAAGATGGCAGGAAGACTAAAGTGCCACGCTCCAAACTAGAGGAACACAGATGCTCTAGAGAGCACTCACATAGCATTTAATGATAATAGTCAGTCTGAGCCTGAAAAACTGGATTCTCCTGCTGTTACCTGTACAACTGGTTCATTATTAAGAAACAGTTCATTACAGCATCATCAATAAAAGTGTGTGTAATTTGCTTACCTAGATTGGCATACATCACAAACAGATTGAAATACTGCTGCAAATGGCGCCCATGTTCTGATACTTCTCTTCTTAGAAGATTTAGTACCGCTCTCAGTAAGTGATCACTTAAACTTAAGTTATCATAAGCCTATTAAAACAAGTTTTATTATTAGTGGTTGAACCTATCAAATCTTTAAAAAAATTGTTTAAAAAGTATGTGATCCATACAAACTCGAAAAATACTAGCAGCTGGTTAGTCTTCTGTTTCTCACACAGACAGACAAACAGGGAAGGACTGCCATCACTACATACAAGTCCAAGAAATTATCCAAGTACAGAAGCTTTTAAGTCAGCTTTTTCTCCACTAGCAGTTAGGCTTAAATACTCAGAAAACAACATGCAGTTCCATTGTGAACTTTCATAGAGTTAAGACAGACAACGGAATCATCTGTACAGGTGTATCCCAAACACTCTATGAAACAAACACTGTCACAGCATATGTGGCTTTAAATTAACACAATTTTTTTTTTGCTGCTTACAGTAATGAAAACATTTCGAGAAGTAGAACAATACAAATAAAAACTGTCTCACTGTAGACATTAAAAATACAACAAGGCAAGACCTCAAAAATTCGGTCTTTTAAATTTTGATACAGTCAAAACAAAAACATTGTTATAACAAGTATTACATTAAGATTTTGGCTCTTTTTGACTGCCAGTTCTAGGTGTATAGAATTAGACAATTCACCATCTACTCCTATGCAAAGTTACAATTTTTGACAATTACCATGTTCCATGACATAACTAAAGAAAACTTAGGGAACTCTTATGTTCCCGTGAGTTTCTTTGTGGCTTTTTTCCTTTTTTTTTCTAGTTGTTGTTTCATTGCTTTTTGGTTTTTTGTTTTGTTTTCAAATTCTAAATAAAAAACACCTACACTTTATTATAAGCCACTACTCTTACTTTGCAGATTTTATGCAACTCAAAGTTCTCACTACTTAAGTCTTCACAGAGATTTACAAATCAGGGGAAATCAAACCCCTCAGAAAGCAACTCTCACACACACCAGTCAAGTTAACATGACGTACGTAGTGCAAAACGGACTATACAGCTTTTCTGTCAACTACTGATGCACCTACTCCAGAATTTACCTTATATTAAATACTTCTAATGAAGAAGCAATAATGTGTTTCAAAAGCTTTTACTTAGAAAATTAAATACCTGACTGGAAGGTCCAGGAGAGGCAAAAGGTGAAGGACATGGTCCATCTTGCAATGAAAAATGTGCAATAAATACTATAAGTTTTGCAAATGCACCCCTCACTTCAGCACTAGGGCATTCCAAAAGGTACTCAGAGAAGCGGTTTGAAACATTAAAAAGGACATTGTGTGCAAACCAAAAGCGTACATTCTTGCTGTGACGAAGAAGGATGCATAATGCATCATACCTGAAATACAAGATGACACAAGTGAGACATTATGACCAAATGTTGACAGTAATGAATTTTGGCAGACGTACTCTTTTGCAGAATTTGAAGAATATACACGTTAAAAGAGATCCCCAAACATTTTTGCTCAGATTCTTACAATCAGATAATTTATAGTTTCTATAGTGACATTCTGTTACTAGCAATCACAAATTAAAAAGATACTAAGACAGGATTGCATCCTCCAACTCCCAAACTATTACTAAGCAGAGGATCTAAATTGGCACTCATCATTCCCTCTGTATTGGAACTCGGGGAGAGGGCAAGTAGAAGAGAACACGTGAGATGGATTTCATGGGCTGTGTATATGACAGGTAACTAAATATGTAACCTATCAGGAATTTCTATTTTCATTTACAGATCTAGAAAAACCCAGAACGCCAAAGAGTAAAATACCTGTTCCAGAGAGGGCCTTCTGTGACTACTCCCCCTCCCGGAGCATTATGTGAACTCTCGATCTCTTAAAATAACAGGAGTAACTTAGCTACTCTTTGCCATGTATTAGACAACTACTTACTAGTAGCTTGTAAACTACTGGTCATCATGAACACTTGATTTTTCTCTCTAGTTCTACCAGTAGTAACCCACACTTCCCAACTCAGAATAACCTGGTTTAAAGGCAAAAATGCTGTAGTGCTATGAGCACGATTACGTCGTTTGTTATATATTACAGATTTGAATTACAGGTCCCTAGCAACGTACAGAAATCACACTGCTAACAGACTTTAAACGATTATAGACATGTTTCAGAAACAGAATTCAAATAAAAGCTGCCAAAGTTGCTTCAAAAGAGCCTGCTGTAAAACTACACAAACAAGAACAAAACACTCTGAATTAAAGTCAGAATACAAACCCTATTAGTTTTGTGTTAGCAATAGATTTTACTCCTTTTTCCTTTTTAAAAGGTAGATAAAAGGTAGATATAAGCTCCATTTGAAAATGGATTTTGAAGCTGTTCAGCTCAGCAGCTTATTTTAAGGCTCAGTTTCTTTCCAGTATTTTCTGTTCATATTTCCCCGATTTTCATGTGCACCGTGACCATGTAATTTGGGAATGGGATAAAAATGGGACCGATCACTAACACCTTTTATTGTCATATGTATATAACTAGGATCTTTTAACAGACAGACTTCCAAAACCGTAATTGTTTTTAAAAGACAAGATACCAATCACTAGCAGGACCACGGACTATTTTCTTTGTATGAAATCCTGTGGTGAAGAGAAATCTAGCAGCAAGCTGAATACTAATCATAGTTATTTCTTCTGCTTCCGGCAACAGATGATCTTGTCCTAAAGAAAAATCAAAATACTCATACGTAAACAAAGTAAAAGCAATTTACTTTTTATAATTCACCTCACTCCAGATTACTATTTTGTCCGACATTGTGTTCCAATTTTAACAGGAAACTTAATCAAAATAGCCTCTAGCTTCGGTAGCGCATCATTTGAAACCGTAAGCTTTAAGACAGTAACAAGTACCTGCAGGCTAAAAAGCCATTTCAGAAATTCAGCATCTCAACTTTGAGAACTGTCTTCAGCAGAGCAGCCCACAAACTTAAGTATTTTAACGTGACCTAGTACCTAAACTGAGTAATAACTGATAGTTTATCAAAGTATTTTTTGCTCAATGTTCTGGCACATTATCACTGAGGAACAACTCAACAACAGATGTTTATCTGCAGAAGTCCAGGAAGACAAGAGTATTCAAAGCAGAATGCACAAAATTTTCACTAGCTAAACAAGTTCTTGGCCATACAAACCAAAATTCTTCTTGCAAGAAATTAATCCATAATTACTGCAATAACATACTAACCTGGAGGAGGATTTAAGTAGACACTATTGCAAGTAAGCAACTTCTTTATGAACTGGAAGTATTCCAGGCTGTACTGCATACGATTATGCATGAACTGCACATTCTGCTTCCGTACACTCCGTTCAATGGCTGATGGCATTTTAATCTGATGGGGTTTAGTGGTGATAGCAAGTTCTGAAATATATTTTATTAGTTCGTTGTCTTTGTCTATTGTGTCCATACGTTCATAAAAAAGAATATAAGCATTCCACCACCTCTTCTGGCGTCTGTAGGACATACGCTTCATCATATGATCAAAAACTTCTCCCATGTATTCTCCACCAAAACACTGGTTTTTCATTTCTTCATCATCATCCATTTTACACTCCGTCACATCTCCATCGTCAAATTTATACCACCGATTTTTCTCACCATCTCCACCATTCCTCTGGATAATGTAAGAGTAATAATGTCCACCACTGGCCTGGCCACTGTGTACAAGCACACCGACAAGCCTGTATTTCGTGCTCCCAGAGTGTTCATTTTCTGACTGCTCATTTTGTATTATCTGATTTTCGGGATTAACATCATCTCCTTCCAATTTAGCTACACCTGCCACCGTGTAAGGCTCCATGTCCAGCTCTCGTGGAAATTCAAAGTAATCATTGAACTTGATTGCACATTCTCTCTCCCAGTCATAATCAAATCGTTTCAATTGGATTGCAAGAACTGGAGGCAACTTCTTAATCAACAAGCGTTTTACAGTGTCAACCTAAAAAAAGGACATGAACAGTTAACCAACTCTTAAGTTTCCATTCACATGCTCTTACCAACAAATGAATCAGTAATATAAAGGATAACTTTTTACCTTGAACATGAACTAAAACTGAACTTACTACAGCTGTAACGTCACAGTGGTACACAAATTTAATATATAAGGAATAATTACCTTTTTGTTGCATTTTTCACAATGATATGCATTTGCACCTTCCAATAAATCCCCTTTGACGTACTGTTCCAAAGAATCAAGAAGGTTTTGGTGATTCCTTATATCTACATTCAGAGTCGTGAAGGATTCCTCGCATTCGTACCTACCAATGTACAGACAGACGTAAGAGAAAGCTAGAAATAGGTTCAACTTTCATTTCACAGGTGCTACATACATAGTACCTTACTGCAAAATGGTTATTCAGCTCTGCATGCCAACTTCTGATGAAAGGAATTAAGCAGTAAAGAACTGGATCTTTTTTATTGCAGTCTCCCTTAGATTACATTACAGTATATGCACAGTGTATTTTTTCATCTGCAACAGTTATAGTTATCTTATGAAGATCATAGAAGCGACTTGTATGTCTCAAGCTCACTGAAAAGATTGTGGAAATTGAATCTTGTCTTAAAGCAGTTTCAGTAGCGTGACAGATTCCTGGCTAACTTTAGCCAGCCGTAACAGCAAAGTAGGGTACTTTTCCATTGCTGAACCTTACTGACAAAAATTAGTCCGATAAACACAAATATTGAATCATATCTAAAGATAATAGTTCAAAATAGATTAAAAAAAGCAGATTTTTTATTTTTCTATTTGAAAATATCTGTCTTCATAAAATCACTTTGCATATTTATGACTGGCTGTGACTTACTGTGTTCTGACATAACCTTCAAACAAATTCCTAGCAACGAACCAGCAAGGCCTGAGAGACAACTAGTTAAGACATCTTGGAAATAAATTTTTTTTTCAAAGATAAAGAAGTGACAACTACATTTTAAAAGCTGCATCTATTCCAACATAACCCTTCAGGGTTTCTTCCTCTGATACGCAATCAAGCTTACACAGAGTTTTATAAAAGTGAATGAATTAATATTTAGAAACACTTCAACCAAACCAGTAATATTAATCTATTAAATAATTCACAAATTTAGAAAGTCTTTGAATCTGTCACACCCCAATCCAATAGTTTAGTTTACCATTGGTTTTCTCCTCCTGAAAATACAATCAGGGTAGCATTTTTGTTAAGTACAATTATGCAAATCCAGCAAAGTTCCAAAAAGACAGGTAATACTTCAGGATAGTATATAATATCAGAAATGAATGGTAACTCACATTTGCTTCATATCTGCATCTTCCATTTAATCACCCATTGCATATAAAATAAAACCAGTGTTTTATTTTTATCTTGCAATATTTCAACTTACTTCTGGTCACACATTTTAACCCATGAAACTTAAGATGTTCCACTTATAAGTTCTTCCAATTCACATCAGAAACCAACTGAATATGGAAGATTACCACCATAAAATCAGTTTGTATCCATGCTTTTTTCTTGTATTTTAATTGCTAATTGAAAGATAATAATGGTCAACTCGCACAATGAGGAGAATTTGCAATGGCAATGTGCAGAGAGATCAATGGTTTAAGAATAACACATAATCGAGAGATCAATGGTTTAAGAATAACACGTAATCTGAAAGATGTAGTGAACAGTAAGAAGTCAGTGATAAAGTTAACACAAAAGAACAAGCCCATCATTAGGCCACCTTGAATCTTACACACAATTCTAATCAACCACCTCAAAAGGGATATAGAAAAATGTCTAGAAATGTAAAACTGTACAATGCCTAGTTCTACTCTTTCTCTAAGCACTTGTCATTGATCACCATCATCAAGATAGTGGACTACAGACTTACAGTCTGACTTGGTATGGGTGTCTTTATATACACTACATGAAGCTGCATTTCAGCATTCACAGTTGAAGTTAATTAAAAATACAGCAGAAATCTGAAGAAAAAAGAGAAACTTTCTACATTATTCTCCTTAATCACAGGTTACACAGTAAGAATGGAGTTTTAATCATTGGAATTAAAAACTCATGTTTGGGTCAGCTCTACCACACACTATGGAAGACTGAAGACAGCAACAGCTGTTGGCCATGATTTAAAATGTTAGATATTGCATTTGATCCCCAAGTTATTTTCACTCAACATGAAAAAGCTTTATCTTTTCCTCCCTGATCAATACATAATGCATATACAATCTGCTAAGTAGAAGAAATAATAAGAACATTTAAAAACAAAGTAACGTTAAGGCTATAGAAAAAACAAGGTAGCAAATTCTATTAGTTTTTTTTTTAAAAAAAACCCACCTGCCCACAACAAGAACCCCATTCTGGACTCTTTAATCCTTTTTAATAAAGAACAAACACAGACTGGGTTTTTGTAAAAAAGGAGAATCTTGAACACTTACCGATGTGGGCATCCTTGACAAATCTTCTGATCAGCAAAGGACCCTCCTAAAACTTTACTTAACATAGCAGGATGGCCCAAAGCTTTTAAAGCTTCATCTAAACTGTCCACCAGGGAATTAAAAAATTCTAAAGCATCATGTTGTTCACGTAGATTTACAGGTTCACCCCAAAGTCTGAAAACAAAAGCACATTGCTGTCAAATATTTTTTGTTTTGTTCTCCAACAATTTGCTTTCTAAAAATGATGTAGTATAGCAACTGTTACTCTGTCCTTGACACTTGCTTACTGGCAAGTAAAACCAGGCTTTTGTGTATAATAAATTCAACCTTAATTCCAAGTCTGAACAATTGCTAGAATCCCAAATAACCACCCTGTTAATAAACAAAATTTATAGCAGACTTCTACAGCATGGTGAAAGGTAGGATAACAGTCACAATGCTGAACAACTTCTGCTAATTTACACTTAACATCACTATTATCTCTTCTACTATGATTAGTTTTGTTGTATTTCAGTGGTTCAGTGAACTGATATCAATACTAAATTTTCTATTTACCTAAATTGTTTCCAAAACCCTCTTGGTACATAGTACTGTAGCCTGGAAGCTGTTAAATGACCAAAAATTACTTGGAGATGCCTCAGGACTCCAATATTGTACTCTTTCCTATCTTCTGTTTTACTCAGTGCTGGTTTGTCTTCATACTGATGTGGATAACCAAACACATCATCTCGCGGGTCAACATTACTCTGAAAAGCAGAAGCAAATTTGTGCAGTTAGAATCACAGAATGGTTTGGGTTGAAGGGACCTTAAAGATCACACACTTAACTTTGACACGCAGTTGTCTCACAGCTAGCTGTACCCCTTGTTTAATTTAACAATCTAAGGTGTTTCATATTCTCATCTGAAGAAACAAATAATGTCTTTGTGTGCATTAACGGAGTTCTAGTGGCAGAAGTAGTGTACAGTGCTTTCAAGTACAAGTCCATGAGGAGGAAGACTGCAAAACTTGCTACTTTGATCCCTTGAACTTTTTCTCTGGCAGCAAGCCTATTCAAATAAGAAATAGTATGCTATTGTCCCCACTGCTAGCAATGGAAAGCAAAGCAGTTAGCAACTTAAACTTGTTACGATGTTTTCATTAAACAGCATTTTATTTCAAAGATAAGCAAATCCTATATAGTTACATTTACCTCATTGTCCTGCTTCTCATCCCCAGACATGTCATCGTCTACATCGCTGCCTGTGCCTTCAATTGCAAGAATCCCATTCCTGATGGCTGGAATCATGTACAGCTGCTGAATGACAGAATTCATGTAACAAGTGGCACCAGCATTTTTCAGCCCTACAAATCCCTTTGGTGGTCGAGGTCCAACAGGTGGCAGATATTCCCACTCTGTAAGGGCTTCACAGGCTAAAAGAAAATAGCAGAATGTGATTAAGAAACTATTTTGTCATAAAAGAACCAGACCATCAGTTAAGCACAAAGGTCTGCTGCATAAAATCAGTATTAATCTGTATCACGCTGCAGTTTAATAAAACAAACGTTCCACCAGAAAACTTAACTGCTATAATTAACACAATTTCCATGAATGACCATTCTATCTGTGATCATAACATTACACCATTTTCTTGTGTTGCATAACTAAAAATGTGGCCAGACAAAAACTCAGTCTATTTATGTATCAGATAGAAGTCTTGACTCAACAACAGCCAGTGTCCTAGCTGAAGAGTTCATCTGAATGAATCTAGCAAACGTAACCAATTTACAAGCCTTTCGCAAATTTATAATCCTTTAAAAAACACAGTATTTCACTTATGCTTCACATTTCATTGCCAGGATGGCAAACAGTTTTAGATAATGCTATGTATGATTCATGATAGGTTTTATTCTCTTCTCCCTCGGATCTCTCACAACTCTCCAGATCACATTTATAATCACAGGTTCTCTATGCTAAACTGTTTTTCTGTGGTTTTTAAGACAAAAAAACTCTGATGTATAAGAATGTAAGAGAGCATGAATGTCTACAAGCAAGCTTTGCTTCGTATATGAAACACACAGCATGCACAGTTCATACATGTGTTGTCTCCTCCGTCTGATGTACCATGGAGATCTCGTATTGTATTGTATTGTATTGTATTGTATTGTATTGTATTGTATTGTATTGTATTGTATTGTATTGTATTGTATTGTATTGTATTGTATTGTATTGTATTGTATTGTATTCTATTCTATTCTATTCTATTCTATTCTATTCTATTCTATGCTTACCAAAGATTTGGATAGAAAGAAATATCGTAAAATTCTTCTAGTTCTGGGATAAGAAATACAGTAGTTCCCAATAGAAAAGGGGGAAGAAAAAAGCACGAGGCGGGGGGGGGGAACCATAAAGCTGCTCTATTCATTTGTCCATTTGAGATGGAATCAAACAGGAAAAGACTGAATAACTTAACTCACTGATACCACCAACTGGGCAAAGTAGCACTGTCATTCTGAGAGACAGTGGACAATTTCCATCACGGGATAGTAGTTCTAGTTGCTTATAGTTTTGCTTAACTATACAAGTTTGAACATTCTGTTAAATCACAGAATGGTTTGGGTTGAGAGAGACCTTTAAAGACCATTTAAGTTCAACCCTTCTGCCACAGGCAAGGACATCTACTAGATCAGGATCCCTGAAGCCCCACTCATCCTGACTTCAGACATTTCCAACAATGGGGCATCCATAAGTTCTCCTGGCAACCTGTTGCAGTGTCTCACTGGCCTTACTGTACAGATATTGTTCTTTATGTTCAACTTAAATCTACCCTCATTCAGTTTAAAATCATTGCCCCTTGCCTTGTCTACAGGCCCTGGTAAAAAGTCTCTCATTGTCTTTCTCATTCATAAGCCCTCTTTACATATTTAAAGGCCACAGTAATGTCTCACCTGAGTCTTCCCTCCTCCAGGCTGAACAACCACAACTCTTCTCTTTCTTCCCATTATTAGCTTGAGTTAGGTGTATGTTAATTATCCCCCCTTTCCTTCCCTGTTAATGTTCCAGCCAAGATAGTTCAGCTATCCCATACAGGGCTGCAGAAAATATGCTCCCATCTGTTCATTTTTAAGAAAGTCTTATATGCTTTTTATTGGTAACCAAACCTGTGTTAAGTATGCGCCTTGTGAAAATTAGCTCTTTTCATTTGACTACCAGTTTTGAAACACCACCATCTCTAAGCTTTTCTACATATAGCAATAGCTGTAATCTTTCTCCAGAGAGCAGAAACTTCTTTAGTGCAAAGCTGTGCTAAGACAATGGTAAAACTGAGAGAACAAACATTTGAGAAAGGACTATGACAAGCAGAGAATTGAGTACAGAGCTAAAAAGGGAAAGAGGGCAGGGTATGTGAGTCTGTGTGGGTGACGATGACAAATTAGGTGAGCAACCAAGAGACTGGCACTAAAACTAAGCTGAGGATACCTTGTGGGGTTCTGGGATTGGTTAGGCAGAGCCTGAAACAATGAGACAAAAGTAGAAGATAAGAGACCAAATGAAGTTTATGGGAGCTGGTATGGACAAAGGGCAGCAGCCAGAGAACAGGGTAGGACGGTGTAAGTGACTGGGGTGGGGAAGCCGGATGCAACCACGTAATGAAGTCAGTATATTTACAGCATAAAGAACAAATCAAGGCTACGTTACGAACTCTTCTAAATTTTGAGAGCCTGATTTTGCAACATTAAAAGCAGCCACCAACAAACCACAAACTAAAAAGTCCAGCAACTAGTTCAGTTGATATTATAAACAAAACCTATACATAATATATACATTAAAAAGTAGAAAATAGATAATTAAAAATATTACATACTAGTGATTGCTGTACCTATGTAATACATTTCAGTCAAGGTGTCTACTATTTGTTTGAGATTTCGGACACATCCAACTGCTAGTGCAACCAGTAGCTCAAAGCCAGCATTTATGGTAGCTGGTGAACTACAGACTGGTATGGCCTGCTCAGCAGGCAATTCTCCATTTCTCATGTATTGTAGATAAACATTGGATGCTGGAAAGATGAAATCATCTATCAACTCCTGAAAAAAAAAAAAGAAAATAAATCACCTGTTACCATAGAAATGCACACTGTTTTCTAACAGAATAGGAGTTGTTATATAAACAAATGCCCAAAAACCAGAGTAGTACTTAAAAAAAAAAAAGGGTTAAAATTGAGACCAACACCATAATGAGCTTTCACATCTAGGACACAGTAACACCATCCTGAAGTGCCTCCCTATAAACCCACTTCTTCATTGCAAGTTAAAAATAAATCTGTATTATTATCAATTGGTAAAAATTTCCTTTTACCCAACTAGGATTATACACAAAGCTCTTTATCAATTAGTGCTGAAAAAAACAATAGCAGAGGTACAAAGAAAACACATCTTATTAAAGAGATAGTCAGATGCCATGCATCTGTTCAAACCTGCCACAAACATTAATAGCACTAATTAAGAATATGTGGAGAAAAGATAATACAGGTGTTATGAAAAAAAGCAGTCCTGTACAGGAATATACTGTATCTAGCTCACTATCCCAGTGTGACATTTGCCAAGACTTGGAACAACAGCTCTCTAGATCACAGCTGTTCGATACACAGTGGTTCTGAAGAATGACAATGTTAAGTACTCTCGTGAACAAAACGTCATTTTAAAGAAAGCACTGAATTCCAATTAGAAGGTCTTATTAAACAGTTAAATTGGGACCATTTATGGTCACAGACTACAAGATGAAAGGCTTCTTTTCACTTATTTATAGTTTAAAAAAAAAATAAATCAAAAAACTCGATAGGTCAAAAAAACTTGAACTTACTTTTATGAGATTAGCACCTCCTTTCTCACAACCAATATGGTATTTCTTCTCAGGTGTCTGGAATGCTAACAACTCTTTTGTTACTCCAAGGTGACCCTCTAAGATAGTTTCTTCAACACCCGTTTCCCCTGTTCTTTTTACTTCATCCTGCCATTTAAAAGGAAGTTAGGATACTCTAAATTACATACAGTTCCAAGCTTAAAACTGTACTTTAGAACAAAGCAGCAAAGTGCTGATTATCAGAAATAAACCAATCCTAAAACTTACCCTAATCCTCTTAAGCCAGTCAATTTCATTATTGAGAAGAACTTCAGCATTAGGTACGTTGATGTTACTGTTGTAGGCATAGTTGAGAAGATGTCTTAAGAGAGTGAAGTAGTCTCCAGAATGCTTAGCTCTCTCTCTTGCAGTACTCTGTGTAAGCCAAAAAAAATTATCTGTAATTCACACATGCTTCTACTTACAGTGAAACACTAACATATTTTCCCTAAAACTGGCTGTAAATATGAAAGAAAAGTGTAAGATGACTTTTAACCTTTTAGAAGTTTGCAGTTGTATTTAGCTGTTAATGAATGACAGCAATTTAAATACTTGAACAGGAAACAAACAGTGAAGTGGTATATTCAAGAGAGCCATGAGCATACAAAATTGAAAAGCCCTGACCGGCCCAGGAAAAGAAAGCAAAACCTGTAGGTATCTATCTGATCTGTTAATGATTTTTAATTGAAGGTTAGCATTCACTGAAGTTCAAATGCATATATTAAAGCGTACTGCTCATGTTCTTAACAGAAAATGAAAAGAAGTCCTCTTCTCCCACAACTAACTTAAATTGGAACCGACTGTCCTTCTTACTTATAGCTTAAAAGGAATCTATATTTTAGTGACTGCTGTTAATAGCAATTTTTCTTTTTTTGTAGATATTCTGTCTAATTCCTTTCTACAGAAATTCACGTTGTACTGAAGCCTTTACCTTTAAACACTTACCCCAAGAACAGTAAACAGCAGGGTAATGAAGAAAAGGAGAGGTCTCTGCCCCATGCAACACCTGGTAGCCATTAAAAAGAACTGCTCCTGTGCCATCTGACGAACAGTTCTAGAAACCATTTAATAGAAACATTAAATACAATCTCCTTATCCAAGCGGGACATTAAAAAAACCCAAAACAACTAAATTTGCATTTATCCGCTTAATGTTGTTTTCTTAAAGTGCACATACCGTAATAAATTAGAATACGTTAATTATTCACTACCCATTACGCTGTTTCTCCTTGTAGCGAAATTTTAGACATGTGAATTCCTATTACAAAACCTGTTCCACAAATCAAATATTTAAAGGTAAAAGAAACTTATCAGCACCTAACCAATAAACCTTGGCAACTGCCAGCAAATACTGGCTAACACAAGAAGGAATTTGCAACCCTCAATAAATTTTTTTGTTTTTTAATCAAGACCAAGTTGTGCCTAAAAGATGGAACAGAAGTACCCGAGCAAAACTGCTCTTACGTATCACTGCAGCAGTCTGCTGAGCATCTATGAAGCGACCAAAATCTATCATTAGCAAAAAATTAGAAAAGATGACCCCTTGAAAATTCAAGTGGCTAGAATAAAAGGAAATTGCCATCTAAGAACTTAATCTAACCACTGGAGTAATATGGAATGGATAAACTTAAGGAAAAAACACCAAACAAACCCCAAAATGCAAACACCACTCTTTCAAGTTGCAAGACTGATTGAGCATTATATCTCGTAAAAGCTGTTAGAAACAACTCTGTTTGGGTAAGGAGAGAACACGAATGAATGCTGTGCTTTATGAAAGTATCTCAACGCGTAAGAAACTGAATTTTACAGTGCCTTTTTGGTGTGGCTGTCATTGTTTTCCGCCTATGGAAAGCACACGAAGATTCCTACTTTCTCCAAAGTTCTTCCATGTGCAGTTAACCATGCTTCAATGACATGCAAGAATGCCCATGAGGTCAGAAAAAAGATGCACCTAGCTGATCACCCCATCTCTGGTACACACAGGAAAGTGCACAACAAGAGGGAAGCACGCAGTAACACTTGCCCAAAATACGTTCAGTCAGCTTCTAACAACTTGTGCTTCAGGAAGACTACTAAAAGCACTATTTCGTAGCCCTCACAGCCCAAATTCATGAAAGAACTCTTCAAACTATTTCTAAACTGAAGGCTTAGTCTGCTTAAATGTTATGGTCAAGAAGTTCTTATACAAAGAAACGCTGTTCTGTATTTATTCTCCCTTTGCTACTTTGGATTTTAAAGATCTCTGTGGTATTCTCCTCCCACCATTTATCTCTTCTCCAACACAAAGTGAAAGTGCCTCAAGCTATTCAGCTGTTCCTCAGATGGAAGTAATTTCAGAACACTGATCTCCCTTGTCATCTTTTTCTACTCTCCAATTGGAAGTTCTGCTACACTGCTTTGAGTCGCGGAAGACGATGGGGTAGAAGCAGTCTGTTTTGTTCTTAAAACTAATTGACATTTATTGGATCTGATTGCTGAGCTGACATTTTCATAAAACTTCCCACAGAACTTTCTTTTAAGATGCAACCCTTCAGCTGCATGGGATACACAGACACTCGTTAGGTTCATGAACTTAAAGGTAAAATGAAATAGATAAAGGAGGTATTTTCATAAAGTGAGAAATGTGACCAAAGTAGCAAATACTTCACACTGTTATGCCTCTACGGAGTATGCAGTATTTGAACATTAGTATTCTGTTTCTGTGAGGCTATAACAATCTAACAGCTCATAAGGAACCATGGGAGGGATGCTGCTGCTTCAATGCAGGCAGTGCCATGTCAGACTAGGACATGAGTTGCAGGATGAACTCCCACTCACCTGGTTAAACAGTTGCAGGGCAAACGCCTCCATTAAGGTAAGCCACCTGAATCCCAGCCTACTGATAGCTCCACGATATAGATTTGTGTTTAGCTGAAAGAAGTCATCCTCTTCAATGGGACTTGGTGACACTGCTGTCCACAGGCAGTAAGAATGTTTATGACATTTGTATGACCACCAAACACTTCTCAGCCATCAGCTGAATATTTCTGGGATTTAGTATCATTTAGGACTAACCGTCCAGCTATCTAATGCTGACAAAGCCAGCTGCGTATTCAGGGGTCATGACTACAGAATCAATTACATTGGAGAGTAAGAACAGCTCTAGTGTTTAGTATTAAACATTCTGCATCCAGTTTCTCAATTTAAATGTGTGCTACAATGAAACAGCAGAAGTCCCATACAACCTCAACCTCTGAAAGAAACAAACAAAACCCACCAATCCACCTGATTTTTTCCAGAATGATCATATTTGTGAGATCTGAACTTTAGCATCTTCTTTTGTCTTTTGTGGTGCACCAAAACAATTTTCTCACATGTTTATTTTTGCTCACATTGTTCTCTGACTGACGACTGGAGATTAGAGAATAATTGTTGAAAATGGAAGGATATTCAGAATTCTGTCTGGTATTTGCCAAACTTTCTCTGCACTGCAAACACGAAATTTGTTTTCACATAAATTCAGATGAACTTTTTTTAGCTTAGTTCAACTTCACTCTCTTAATTTTCAAAGCAGTCTTCTATTTCTACTCATGTTTATGCTATTCTAACCACCATGTAATAATGAATATTTGCATTCTAAGTTGAGACTGTCATATACAGCAGAAATTTCACAAGCATATAACAGAAAAGAACTGAATTATTAGCTTCTTGTGTCAACAGTATGAACTATTTTTCCATACAAATAAATCAGCTCATTTCCCATGCTGGTGGAGAAAAAGAGCAGAGATAAGGAGCTGAGCAGCAGTATACTTGGATAAGAGAAGACCTTAAAAATTGACAAAACAAGCAAAACCCCATCCATTAATGTCACTAATTTTTTAAGAGCAAAAAGCTAATATACCTGGGGAATTAAGCCACTGCTGTTCAGACTTGGGCCAACATGTCAACAAAATATGCGGAAAGAGAAACCCCAGCATGGGCACACATCTAATTTGTTCTAATACTTTAGGAAGAAAAGTACAACAGGCAACTATGCACTAGGAATAACAATATGAAATATGAAATAGCTGAGATTCAAATCAAAGCTCACATCAGCAAGAAGAGTAACCATTGGGAGGGACTGGCAGAACCATAACAGATACTCCCATCAGTAAATCAGGACTGTAGGTTTTGATAAAAAGATCTTCAACTCTGTGAGATAGAACCTGCACAATGAAATTTAGGAACTAAACTGTTTAAGACTGTCTAAGACTATAGATATAGAAGCTCCAATTTGAACCAATATTTCACTTTCTTGGGGAAATATGACTAGAACAGAAAAATCCTCATGAACAGCATCTGCAGTTTTCAAAGACTGAGAGGGGCAACAAGTAATTTTATGAAGGTTTGTCATGTGCACCATTCTGTTTGTAAATACAGAACATTGCCATGTTGCTAGTAACTATTTTAATATTTTACATTATGCTGTAAATGTAAAGCAAAGCAGACTATTTTTTGTCACCAATTAACAGTTAAATGTACACGTTCTTTGTTTTGTTTCTTTCTTTTTTAGAGTGAACATGAACATAGCTATTCTGTGAATTCTTGCAGCAAAAAAGGCATTATGGACACAACATTTTTATAGTGGAAATGATCACAAAATAGATTCATAGCAACTAAAGTATGTTTCAATATTTTCTTTTCTCAGTTATTCTTGACAACAAAATCCTAGCCTATTTACCCAAACTGGTGAAAGTGACAGCAAATAAGAAACTTTAAACCCTGACAAGAATCTCAGTTTCAAATTCAAAGTTTAGGAAAGACTTTAAGACCATTTCATGAGAGACATCACACCAGAAGCAGCCCCAGAAGTTGTAATGCTGTCAATAAACAAAGGTGCGGAGATTACATAGATTTGGCCACTATTAGATAACAATCTTTAAGTTCCCCCAAGTTATTATATGTGTAAATACACTTTAATTTACAAACTACACCTAATAAATGCTCACTGAGCTTAATATGCAAAGAAATACTCTGATACTAAACACTAACTGAAATAAAAACAAATGCTGGTGAACACTTGAGAAATGTCACTTAACTTCTAAGTAAAATGCCAGGAAGTCATAACTAAAATGAAATTTATTATAAAAATTATCATCCATTGCTTATATTTGTACAATTAAGATAATGTAAAAAAGCCACATTCTGATAAATCTTTGAAGCCACCTTTAAAAAAAGGCAGCACTAACACTTGTCCAACATATACTTACTGTCAAAATAGGAACTTGCTATCAACTGCTGAGTTTTAAAAATAAAATTGTCATTTCTTACTCATGGGCCTTGAAAGTTACCCCAAATAGTGAAAGAGAGCTTATTTAATTCAATTATAAAATTACAACACACATTTATCAGCGTGTTTTGTTAAACTTATCTAACTGAAGTAACAACAAGAAGCTTCAGTGAAACTGAAAATTCAACATCCTGTATCACAGGTTGCAAAATAATAAAGCTTGTGGGATTCTGATAATAACACTCCACAGTTTCATCAACGTATGCAAAGTAGCTCATTGTAAATAGATACTCTGATGATACTCTTGATCTTTTTGTTATGGTGAATATTCCTGAATGTAACACTTTTCAACCTGTTTTACCTAGGGAAGTAAAATACCCAACAAATGGTGCTGAAATTCTGCCCCAGTCACCTCAGAGCACTACAATCTGATTCCATTTAAAAAGTACTGAAAGGCTTAGACAACTTCACTAATTTCTGATCTCTGTCATATCTCAAAAAATAGTTAAAATATTCATGGAATGACAGCAGAGAGCTTTAGGAACAGTTCAAAGCATTGGAAACTCAGTTTCAGAACAACATACAAACACTTCCCACTTGGATAGCTTCTAAAAATACACATTCCAATATTACACATCACCATTTCAGATGGGCTACAAAACACGCATCACACAGATGCTGCATCGTGCAGACGCGGTTTAAGGAGAACTGTAGAAACACTTTAGAGAACCCAGAGGATTCAGTCTTAACTTCATCCTCTCCTCAAACTGCTAGCACTGTATCTTTTCTTTACATATCAGAAAAATCACAAGAAAGTTTTTCTATACCTAAGTCACTTAAATATTCTAATGTAGCAAGTATTCACGTAATTTCTCAAACGCATGAAGTACCACTGTTTTATTCCAAATAAGCTGTTCTACAGCAGGGGTGCCAAACTCCTGGCCCATGAGCCGAATCCGGCCCAGCACCTTGTTTCTACCCAGCAGCAGCGCCGAGCTCCTTGCCCTTATGCGCCAGCCAGTGCTGGTCACATATGCAACGTATGTGATATGCGTCACACTGCAGGAGCAGGAGGATGGTGGGAGTCGGGAGTTTAACACCCCTCTTCTAAAGCTATCAGTAGCACACCATCAGGCACCCATCTGGCCTGACAATATTCTTCTCATAAGTAAAAAGAAGATGGGACTGATACAGCTACCACTTCAGGATAGGTATCCAAATTACAGAAATATATTGCTAAACAATAAATTAGGACAACTGCAGGAAAATCACATAAATAAGACGTCACTGCTCTGCATTTAGCCTTTATATTAATTTTGAATTGTAAAATAAAATGTGATTAAAAAAACACCACCAAAACTTACTTGCTATGACAGTGCAATAGCAAATCTATGATAAAAGTCTGCCATGCCTTTTCTTTACTAAGTGCATCCAATGCCGTCGGAATCAATGCAAAACACAGGGTCATCACCTCCAATGCTTCACAGCAAACTTGTTCATCTTCCATGTCTGGTTCATTTCCTGCATTTGTCTATGAAAATAAACAAGAGAGCATAAAGTGGGTAGAGAAAAAATCCCGCGAAACCCAACTGGTTCCAAGGTATATACACACAATACAAACACAAACCACAGATTTGTATACTAAGTGATTATCACTGCCAAGTATTTTATGCACTCCATTCAGATGTGATCCAAAGTATTACGAGGGATGACCTGAAGTTCCAGTATTGTGCTTCTCAATAGAGGATTCCAAGCACTTAAGGAGACAGAAGTTAAATAGGAAGCCTGCAGGCAAAGGTTACATCAGTTACTAAGTACCATTGGAGCTTTTTTGTTTGTTTTTATTTGGGGTCTGTCTGCTTGGTTTTGTTTTTTAATTTTTAAGATGCCTGTTTTCACTACTCGGAACCTGGAGCCTGGAAACAGTTACTTTTTAAACAAAGAAAGGCTGTGGAGAGGCTGTAGTGCTGTATAACACATTAAGAATTCCAGTTGTACAAAGCTTTGATATTCACAACTTATTTCACCAGAAGCTTCTTAATACTGCTAGAATTTATTCAGCACTTCGGTATTTTTCAGAAACACAAAATAGCTGAACCAAATTTCAAACAGCTGCTGTGGTCACTTTTGCAATATTAAAGAATAACCTATGTACCGATTAAACACTCCAATGAAAGTAGTTGATTTTGGGGCATATTCCCAAAATAAATACTCTTGACGAAAAAAAGCAAGCACTCTCCTCCATCTAAGCTTAAAAGATTCAGCTTGAAGAATACTGAATAAATTGAACCTGAGTTGGTTTCAGTCTTAATTCATCAGTAATCATGGCTGCAGGTTAGCAAGATTAACTAGAGACAAAGTGTTTGTTTTACATATGGAAAGGTTATCAAAATTGAAGTAGGCAGAAAGAAGGGATTACAATGCAGAAGAGATAACTAATTGTAAACAGCCGCAGAGGACAAAGTATGTCTCAGTCTGGTAACAGACTCCACTTTGTCTTTGCACAACAGCTAAAATCAGGGACAGTCACTACCACTGCAGCGGGAGGATGTGGTAATTCTGACACATCTCAAGATATGAAAGTTAAAGCAGAATGCTTTCAACAAGTTCAGGGCTGCACTTGCTTTGTTCTGAAGCCCTGTTTAGAAAATAAAGTTATTTCTGCAAGGGTGCAGAGATCTAGTAGAAAGGCAAAGTGCATTTTATACTCATGCAAGTACATCATATTCTAAGCCTGATGTGATTGACACTGAATGAACAGTTCTAAAGAAGAGAAGTTGCTTTGGAATTCTTACCTTTTCATAGATTTTACTGATTTCCTCATTTGAGCTAAAAACCAGCTGAACCGACCCACAACCTGATGCCCAAACAATTTTTTGTACTGCCCTAATAACACAGATATCAGGGATGTATTTTGAAGCCTGGAAAAAAGAGAAACATATGAAAGCAACATTAAAAGGCAGTTACAAATAACATTATAGTGGATTCTAAACCATCACAAATGTATTTATAGAAAGTTTTCAATTTTCAATTTTTAAATTTTAAATAGAATTTGTCCTTAAAGAAAAAAACTTGAAAAGCATTTATACTTCACTTATGCAACAGTTTTTCAACAGAAAGTAGCATGTATTTTAGACACGCTATAGAGTCTTTAAATCATGCTACAAATGCCAAGTACCAGGAATTAAAAGAAAGTGAACATCAGTAAATCTTTGATTCTGAGTAAGAGTTGCCAGAGACTACCTACTTCAATACTATAACATTCTTGTTTTGGGGGAAAACAAACCCAACAAACCACAAAGCATGCATTTAGAAGGCAGCTGGCCTCTTAAGTAATGTCACAAGCTGAAGTTATTCTAGGGTTTGTCCTCTCCATGATATTTATTGCGCTGCTTGCTAGACAAACTAATGCTCATCAAATATGTGATTAATATATAAAGGGATTGTTCTATATGTTCTATATTCAAGGTATACAGGGTTTAAAACTAACAAGAACAGAGATCATGTATCTTACAAATGCAGACTCACTCTTCTGTATTCTAGAGATAGTCAGAGTTAACATCCAATAGTTTCTTCTCATATTCAAACAAATGCTATTATTTATATTTTGAATCAACTTTCAAAAAAACCTGTACCCTCTCTGAAGTTTATATTTAAAGTAGAACTCTCACAAAAATGGGCAATCCTTAAAAGCAGATGGTAGATATTCCTCAAAAATTTTCAATCTCATTTTTCTAATGCTGAGACTTAATAAAAAAGAGAGAGTAAAAGCTTAACTAACAAGATAGCTGCATCAGGAAACCTGAACAATGTGCATTCTTGCTACCGATATGGACATTTACAATAGTTACAAGAAAAATAATAGATATTTCACCTTTCCCACATGCAAAGCAACCTTACAGTAACAGCATCAAAAGACAACTTTGGCACACAGAAAAAGAACATATTATTTTTACATCTCATTGTAGTTTTAAATTCTTGAAGTACTAAAATTTAACGAGGTAACATTTCTTTCTGTGTTGTAGTCTTTCTGTCCAGCCTACAGAAATGTCAGACTTATTTTTTTTAAATTGTGAGGTCAGTTGAAAAAGTCTTTGAACATTAAGACATTAAAAGTAAAAAAAAAAAGTCTTTCAAAGGCAAACTACAAAACAAACGAAGTATAGATCTACAACAGCTTTCATAATTTCAGAAAATTATATGCAATACTTTAACAGCAATACTGTGTAGACTCTTGTAAAAGAGCTTCAGATTTTGTTTCCTTTAGGTGCCCCAAAGAAAAATAATTTATTTATTTCTGAGATGTCCTCCAAAAAGGACCAAGGCACAATTAAAAACCTTTCTTCAGACCTCATCTCAAAAGGCATTTTGCCTGTGGAAGGAATTTCATTGACTCAGAGTTCAATCGGCTGATTTTACACACACAGTCACTTACAGATGCAATACCACCACTAAAGGAAGGCGGATGGTTCATCTTTCTTTAGGCACTGTTGCTTGTTCAGAAGAAATATTTTACTTTGCAAAATGAAGATGACAATACAAGACTACTTTTATTAAGATAGCTTAGAATTGTTTTGGAGATAGCTTTGTGGAAATTCTATACAGTATTAAAAAGACAATATTCACTGATTTTGCACCGAAAACTGAGGGAACCCAATTCACTGTAGAAGAGGAAGTTGCAGTAGTTCTGATTTTAGTTTCTGCTGAATTCAGCAGAATTCACTAATGTAGTCAATAACATGACTCATAATTCCAAGTCCAAACGGAGTCTGGCCATCCCATGCAGTACCACACAGATAAGAGTAGTCTACTTGCAAAGCACATTGCTCAGCCCTACTAAGCTCCAAAATTATTTTTTCATTCATATCATTAATGCATTTTCAATATATAAAAATACACTGTCAATGATGAGACTTTTCTCTTCCAGTCTTTAAAAATTATGCTCAATATTTAGTAACTCCCTACCCTTCTCTGCACTTCTCTTCAAGAAGAGAATGTTACTCAGAAACCAAAACATAAAAAAGGCAAAAAAAAGAAGTATCGCAAAAGTCTTCTCAAGATAATATATTAACTTCTTTACATCAAATACATGGAGCTCCTGCACTTCGATCTGACTGTAACAATATTCACAAACCATTAGAGAGCCTGTACAGAACCTGCCTACTTCACCTAAACTTCTTTATACTATTACAATGAATTTCCAAATTTCAAAATTGCATATGGAAACAATTAATTAAATGCTTTTAACTAAGTTAACAGCTTATTAATCATATGAACATTCCCTAAAATGTCTCATGACAGTTTAGAAGGGAAATCCATGTCTTACAAAGCAATAAATTTAAGGAGTTTTTCTTAAAAAAAGATACTACAAGAAACAAAGGTGATACAGAAAGGACTTCACTAACCTCATCGGATATTTGCTGTGCAAGACGAATTGCTACATTTCTGAGCATGCATTCTGAAGTTGGATTAGGAATATTTTGTAGGGCATTTTGTAGCACCACCGCCTGGTCATGCGTAGCCTGGTTTATCTGGAAGAAAGTATTTTTTATATTTATTTTTACATGGGAAAAAGAAAGCAAGAAAATATGAAAGTATAAAGTTTCTTGGAAAGGTTTAGTAGAAGTAGATAAGATTTTGGACGGAAAACTACTTCTAGGAACTGCAAACACCAAGAAAAAGCAACTCCCTCCTTTTCAAATACGTACCACCACATCTGAAAACACTGTATGCTACAGAGCACACAGAGTAGTTAAGAAAAGAGGCACATGCCCAAACTACTCATATTTGGGGGTTTGTCTACTGATGAGACTATTTCAAGTTAACAGAATGTTTAGAATTACATTGCCTCCTTCCCTTTCTTTCTTTGATGTAAGAAAGAAAGGGTTTGCCAATACAATGGGATTCCCTCTGGATTAACTAATAGTGTCCAGATAAAACACAATTGGAGTGTTCATTACAGTCAGGTACTTTCTAAACATTTGAGTTAGAGCACTAGTGAGGAATTCTGTTCCGGATTTCTTACCATACTTTCACAACTGCAACAAAACAAGTTCTTATCTTTTCTGTATTGTTTGAGCTTAAAGATAGATCCCTAGGCTTGACAGTTCAAGTCTGAAATGATAGTTTCCTTTTCATAGACAAACTTTCTTGAAAAAAAACCTGTGTGCTGTGGTTCGAAGTTAAAGCTTGTTTGTCAGCTTCACTAAGACACCTGATTCGGGGAGCAAAATCACAGAACTCCCACTGAAGATTGCAATAGCGCCTAGAGTCAACCAGCCATCAGAAGCAGGCTGTAAAAACATCAAACAATATATATGGGGGAAAATCAGAATCTATGTGCCAGAATACTGTGTTTAACGACATTACCGATTCGACTTTATGAAAGCAAGGAATAAAAAAATTTAAAAGGTCCTAGTGGCAGTAGCAGACGAGTAAGAGGAAGACTGCAGACACAAAGTTTTGGTTACCTCATTCTCTTAAGCACTGTTGGAAAGCCAAGACAGACAGTTATGTTGTACCACTTATGCTTTAGATACTGTAGATGAAAGGTATTTACAAATCCCACCTCCTTGCCAAGGTGTAAGCTTATTGGTGCTGCAGTAATAAGAAGTATCGAGGCTAAAGCCTTTCAAATAGGGTAAAGACGGCAAGAATAACTGTATTTTTTCCAACTAATCATCTAATAATAAAGTCAGATGTTTGCAACACTAAACAGCAAGTAACAGTAGTAATGGACAAATTTTACTACCTTCTACGCGGCCAGCATAAATCTGTTTCAAACAGTACTTTAAGATTGTCATTTCAATGTTTAAGACTCAAATGATGTTATCTGTGTTCCAAAACGTCTTATGAATAACTGTCATTAGAAATAGTAAAATTTACTCATTTTAAATAGACGAAGAACACGGTGGTAAACATGTTTGCATTGAGATATTTCTATTACGCTCTAGCATGAGACATGAAAAGGGATCTTCACCTCTTTGTAATAGTCTAGAATTTTTATTTCCTTGAACAAGAATGGTTCTGGAGCTAACCAGAACAGATATTTATTTTTCAGTGTTGAGTGGAATGTACTTCTCTGTTTCAGTTATGGATCTTAGTAAATATTCTGAAAGAAAGTGCTCTGAAGTGGGGCCCTCTAGGTATTGAGCATAGGTTGATAGCTCAAGCAACTATTTGGGATGGAACTTCATCAAAAAAAAACCAAAAACCTGGAATACTTGAAAATAAATGCCTGAGAAGGACAACAGCAAATTTTAATTTCTGGGCTCTGTGCTATACACCTGTTGTAAGAGGACAGAAATAGAATCTTGACCCATGTTTGTCCAGACGCAGAAAGAGTAACCAGTGATATTAAACATGCACCATCTCTAGAAACATGGGAGACCACAGTTACAACACCCATGTTACACTATCCCTTTCCTTCTTCTGAGAAATCATAAATAGAAGATACAAGAAATCCACATCACTCAATAGACCAAACAGCTCAAAATAATCAGGAGTCACATTTAAGGAATAGATGTACTTGAAAATGGAAAGCTACCTGCACTGACAACCATGCAAACCATTGAAAATCATATATAGAGCAGGTGGATCTCACACCTAACTTTTCTACAGTTAGAAAGAAACAGAGCTTTGTTTAGTAAGTTGATGTCTATTTCAGACTTGTTAGACATCATCTGAAAGTACTGTGAGTTTAAGACATGCAACTCACTCAGAAACACTGCTAATGGAAAGCAGACAGATGTTGCTGCAGACAATATAAAAACCAGAGTACATTGCTATTTGCAACAAGGAAGATTTATATTACCGGTGAAATTGTACTTGTGCCTTCCACAACTGGCTGACAAGCTTCTGCCACAGCTCGAACATGGCCATATCCAATTGCTGTTAGCAATAATTTGGCTATTTTTAGAGCATTAAGGTAGGCACCCCTTCGAGTTTCCATATCTGCATTTGGCAGGAAGTTGTTTCTAGTCAGCATGCTCAATACGAGAGGCAAACCACCACTTTTTAAGAAGTTGTATTGGAAGTCGCTGGCGTCATCTCCCAGAGGTGCACTGGCAGGCATTAACAAGGCATAAACTACCTGTAGAATAAAACAGACTGCACTGAACAGAAATGCACTAACTTGAGCACAGATGACAGAACATGAGACTGTGCTGGAATACTACTTATGCAATGCTTTGACAGCATTTGCCATAACAATTTACTAGAATAAACTATTTTCAATTGTTAATTTCAATTTTAAAGTATTTTCAATTGTTAATTTCAAACCAGATTTTGATCTTTGGCTTCCACAATGTTACAGAAAGGACTGACAAAGAGAGAGTTGAAAATATATAAAGAAAAGGCAAAGCATCACAAACCTCTGTTAGATACAGCACTTGTGAGGCAGAAGGACCAAAGAACAGCGAATCAAGGGATGGACTAAGGCTGCTTTCTCCAAGCTTTGCGTGATCTAAACATATAGCTCTTAGTTTCTCAACTGTAGTGTTATCTGCAATAAAAACACAACTTATAAATATTTTATAACACGACTAATCCAGAACAAGCCAGTAGTATGTAAAATTACAAATTTTAACTGACAGACTCAGAACAGATTATGACAGTAAAAGATCAGACTATGAAGTGTTCTGCTATGCTTATTTTTCTCATTGCAAAAGTGATCCTATTAAAGTAGTGCTACAAAACCACTCCAAATGACAACTCCTCCCCCCATTTTCACTGCAGTGCAGCACTGGATCCCAGCACCAACTGCAAACTATGCAATTTTATATAGATGATAGACAAGAAATAACTGTTTGGGAAATATACATACAATCCTATTTAGGACAACAGTCACAAATTACAGTATCAATATCAATATCAATCACCATAAAGTGGAAAATACTCCCCTAACTTCATTTTTATATAACAGGTGAGAAATTGTTATATGGGATATTACAATACAAAAGACGATAAAACCAAGTTTTACCTGGTGGCATGAGTTTCATAAGAACACGTGCTCCATCTCTAAGAGGTGGCATATTTAGGCTACTGCCCAAGTCTGCAACTTGCCAAAGAAAAGAGATGTATCGAGGATGCAGTGACATGATCTTAAAATAAGCAAATAAAAAAATCCATAAAAAATTAGTTAAAAGACAAAGTATAGCAAAAAAGTAGTTTTAAAAACTGTTCATTTCAGAATCTAAACATACGCTTACCACTCCAGGCAAACAGCTTTCAACTTCTGGATTTGGACCATCACTGTAGTGATTGCCATGGTTTCCTGGAGAACCAGTTGAAGAGTCAGAAGAACTATCTGGACTTGAAGGCATATTAGAATTTATCTGTGTAAGCTTAGCGGTAATTAGCTGTAAAACACAATCACAGTTTCAATACTATGTAAAAATGAATATTATTTACTAAATAAAAATATGATACAATATTAACAGCATAATACAAAGGAGGAAGAAAGGAATTATTTTGCAAGAATAAAAGATCCCATGCAGGACATTTTCCAAGCATTTACAAAAGGGAAGCAACATCTGAATGGACAGAAATAATCAACCTGGAACACCTACCGTTTTGTCCTTGAGATTCAACTGCCCAATTAGTTTTCTGTCATCTGCAGGGTCCACTAGCTCACCACCAATAAAGAGTTCTACTTTTGTGTGCGCACTATTGGCTTTAATACGATTGAGAATACAACGTCGTACTTGGCCAATTGTGTCATTTGTATGAGACCAAATATCCAAATCTTCCACCTGTCGGCCTTGGTTTGGAAAACGAACTACCAGTGTGATATGTTTACCACGGAAAGCTCTGAAACAGAAAAAACAGACGAAATTATTTCCCCCCCTCATTAAAAAGTTTATTGTTCCTGTCATATTTTGTGTTGCAAGTCTTTTAACATTACATTTTTACGTATGGTGGTATACTCCAGCATGAGATTATTTTGTGGAGGCACCAGCAATTATGCAAACATAACACACAGAGAAACTTTCAAGAAGCCACACAAATGCACTAAACATATGGCCAACTTTTCAGTCAGGTTCGGAACATTAACAGAATTGCAACAAGTCCCTTATGCCTTTTTATATCCTTCCTCTTGCTTGTAACCTCCTGATCAAAACGCACAAATAAAGCTCTGACTGGCAACCATGCTTTGCTCTTTTAGCAAAACAACTCAGTTTTAATACACCATGATCAGAAAAAGCCATCAAGTCAACAAGTATTAATGCCTTCTGTCAAAAGCCGTTTAAAATTTTGTATTAGAAACCCAATTTTAAAAATCAAAATACTTTTTAAAAATTCAGAGAATTCAACAAACGAAGAAATGTTTTCACATCAGCGGTGATCACACTTCACACAATGGCAGGGAACTCACTAGGAGAGATGTGGCCAGATAAGCCAAATAAACACTTCCCATTCAACAAAAGAAAGCAAAAGCTCCTCATAAAAGCTCCTTGCTAACAAGACCTGTGAAAAAGTTAATCTAATCAAAGAAGCAACCCATATAAGAAAGAGGCACCTGCAATCAACAAGAGAACTTCGTTATGACTAATCAATATATACAATAAAAAATTCTGTGGGAGCACTGCAAATTACTGACACATCATGGAGAAACAGCAATCTCTTCAATTTTCTTGACAAAAAGGGCATTTAAAATAAGGGGACAACAAACACCCACCATGTCTAAAAATGTGAGCTGCATCACAAATGCAGAGCAATCTCAGTGTATTGCTTAGGTATTTTTGAGACATTCTTCTCACAGACAGCAGTTACTAACAGAGGAACACTTAAACAGTTTTCTGTCCTGCTTTCCTCTCTCAGGAAATAAAGTATTTTGTTTGTGAAAACATTGGACTTAAAATGTTACCTTCTTCTTTGTACCAAAGACAGTTAGAAGGAGCAGCTAACACTAAAATTTAATCAAGGACAAGTATAAGAGCAGTGAAGGTATACAGAAAATAAAATTTACTTCAAATTGCTGTTCTCTTCTTCTTCTTTTCATGAGGAACTTATGCAGAATATGTCACTTAAAGACAAAACTAATTTTAAGCTTGCAAAATAAGATTAGCATCTTTGTAAACAACTCTGGTAGAGCACAGTAATAATATGTTTTTGTACAACAGGACTAAGAACAAAGGTTTGTCCATACTAAGTTTAAGAACGGTATTGTTTTTAAAAAGTATCTGAGAAAAAGAAATACATTCAAAACATCCAGTGTGAAGGTAGTTTGCACTAGCTATAGACCAAATCACCAGAAAGTTTCTCAGGTGCCTCTTACATTAGCCTGCATTTGCCCGATGTTTCAATTTTTATTATTTTTTTACAACAGATGAAAGTTTAGATGTAGCAGCTGACAAAACAAAATTTTTAAACTCTATAAATACATTCCCTAGATAGAAGCCCTTTAGTATGCAAAAATCACAAGATATTAGTAATATTTTAGTTAACAGAAATTAAAATCACAGTACTGCATTTTTACACATACCTTGACATAGGTAGAATAGTTCTCTCTTCATGGTAATCGCTGTCACATTCATTTATGTACTCCCTCAAAACAGTCAGCACTCTCACCATTCGTATTGCTTCTTGCCTTGCACAATTAATACTGTCTTTATCTCCATCCAACACACATAATGTATCATAGGAGGCTTTCAGACGATCAAAACAGGACTGAATGAAGTCTTCATGAATCACTACCTAATTACATTAAAAAAAATTGGTGCAATTACTAGAAATACTAAAACCCAACCTTTCAGGAAGATAATCCAATGGTAGAAGTAAAAAAACCCAAAACAAACCCAGGTAAACTACTGTAAAGGCTGCTTCATTCCACTTCAGAATAAAATCTCATTGATAAATAGCTCTAATTTAACGTGTGCTTCAAAAATCTTGCACATCATCAGTAGCTGTAACTGTACAGCGCAAAGCTGCATTTAAACAGAATAAGGGAAAGTTTGCGCAGAGAACACTAAATTAGACTTTCTCTCATTCATTTCTTCAGACCAGGTTAAAGAATCTGTAGCTGACAATCTAGGACAGGTTAACTTACTTTACACTAAGAGTGAACATAGAACACTTACAGACCACCAGAATGACTCCTGCCCCCCACATTGCACAACCCAGTTCCAGATACACTCTTTTCCCGCATACACTCGGAAACGGATTTTGAGCTAGATTAAGTGTAGTGGCAGCTACAGCAAATCTCTTCCTTCTGCCTGATATCCAGCATCTCCTTGTTCCCTGACATATAACCTATAGCACCCCTGTTGATAACTCTGCACTGTCCCCAGGCACTAGTCTGCAATTGAAATGTGAACAGTCACAGCTACGGTAGTAAAACAGTCCAGTAGTCACTTTTCTGAAAGGCAGCCTAATATCTTATGGGCAAGTTAAGAAAATCCAACACCTCCTGCAAGCGTCGGATCTAACCATGTGCAGATGGACAAATATATGCATGCTTAGTAAGCCCAGACCTATAGCAAGAAAGAAGCACAAAAGCCCATCTGCCAGTACAGTGAGATGGCTGTAAATGCACCACCTAGAGCAGCTGTCCTGTATCTAGCAGACTGGCAGCTCTGAAAAGTATAAAAGTGGTTTTGAGGACAAGTATGAAAATCAGAGTTTTGAGAAATAAAACTGGCAAGCCACCAACTGGAGACTGTCTGGAAGACAACAGTCCCCTCCAATTCATGCAATTGCAACAGTTTGCTGCTTCTGGCCGTTCAGAACCTAATTATCTCCTCTCTCTGTCCACTGAAACATAGCTCCCAGCAAATATAACCATGGGAGGAAAATAAGAGATTAGCTAGAGCTCAGCTTGACCATGGTATGGAAACTCTGTGACCCTTTGTAAAGGATGTGACATAAAGGAAGAGATTAGCTTGTGACAACCCTCAACAGACCCACCCAGTGAACACACCACTACAAATAAGTACCTCAACAGGCTTCCCTAAGTATGAGATATGAACTGATTTCTGAGTAGGAAGAGCAAATACAGCAGATCAATTTAATGCATAAAAAAAATCATCAGAATTCTGTCTGCAGTAATCAGAGAAATCTCTTAATTTGCTATCTGACCAGAACTTGATGGCTGGAGTATACCCTCCAAAACATGAAAATTATTCTGTTTTCAAAGCTTTCAAGTACAAGAACATCACCCAATTGAGTTTTATCACTGTTTTTTCTACCATACTATATTCCTGTGTTCTTGTTGCCTTTTTTTTTTTTTACCTGATTAACTTGTAACCTTGGGCCAAGATTAGTATAGATCTCTTTAAGAAGATCTATTGCTCTGTTTGCGATGTCGTCATTTCCCTGAATCACAACCTAGCATAATAAAAAAAAAGCATTAGAACACCTTAAAACTTTCTGGTATAGAGTTTTAAAACAAAACAACTACATAAGCATATTGATACAACAGGATGCCTAATTATTTTATGAGGTGAAAGTGACTAAAATGTTCAGTTACAAAATACAATCAATCCAACTTAGAGTTAAAATTAAGAATTAACTAGTTTAAAGGAGTTCAGAGTTAACAAAAAAGCCAATGCTTTATAAACAGGATGTGAGTAGTGCTTATATATTAATCTTCACATTACATTTCCATTTTCACTGGTTTCAGAGAACAAGACAACTTTTTTCACATGCGTGAACAATCTGTATCAAAGATTTAAAACCAGAATTTTCAAGTATTTAAATGGTTGTGAGTGGGTGGGAGGAGGACAGGCAAATGAGTTCTGTTTCTAACCCAACAATCTATGTTTTAATTACTAGCCATTAGGTTTGAAAGTAGCCCTTTTGCAGACAATGCCTGCAGGATACTGAGCTGAAGCTTCATGACTTCTGCTATGCTGCCAGACTTCAGTGCAGATCCAGGTAAGTAGATTCGCACAACTGAAACACGCTAGCATCACGTGGGTACTTTGTATGCAAACACTGCGTGAAACTTAATTGTATAAAAATTGTAATCAACATTGTTTTTAACTATTATCACTATGATTAAACTACCTAACCCTTCAACAAGCCACAACCAAAATTACTGAAGACTGTTACTTTATATACAGCACATTTTACAAAACACAGCCACAATGATGCAACAGTGAGCTACTGCGCGTTCTAATGCTGCTCTTGAAAACTAGAAATATACTCTTTAAAAATTAAGTATCAAATTAGATACTGATGTTTTTCTCCCATAGATTTGGCAAGCTTCAGAAACCTACACTCTTCCTACCAAAAAGCTATAACCATGCTTATGCAAAAAGCTTTGGATATGAAAGATAATAAAACCTGTGATCAGTTGGTCTAATCTTTACTCACTCCAGTTTACCATAAGAGCGTAAGTTACATGAACTAACTTATCAAGTGCACAAAACAGAAGTTTAGTTCTAATGTGCATGTGAGAGACAGAGAGAGAGAGAGAAACCTACAGTTAATTCACCTGAAATGATCCTTTCTCCTTCAACAGTAAAGGCAAATTTTTAATCTCATGCGCATACACAAATACACTTGATGTTTCAAGTAACTCTCCACTAAACATCAGTCTGCAAAGTTACGAACTTGCACACTTGCTGGGAAAACAGTAGAGTCAGTATCGGTGCATTTAGCTTGAAAAAGCATCTTTTTGTAATTTCAGCCTGTAATTAGGACATCAGACACTCCTGAAAATGTAAAGAGACTGAAACAGACTTAGCAGATGTTTCCTCCAACTGACTTACCCTCCAAAGGTAGTCTAATCCTATTAATTCCAGATCATCCATCATATAGGCTCGTCTCTTTGCTACTAGCTTTCCTTCTCGACAGTTCACAGCTTTGAAGAAACGTTCAAAACATTTCATTCCATTTTCTGTTAATAGGGAAGGATCCAGCTGAAGCACATTATTTTCAAAGAAGTCCTTATTAATGTCAGGGTCTAAGTCTGGTTCATCCCCCATTAGTTTGGAATACCATTTAAAACAGGCTTCGCGATCACAAAGATAAACCGCATTTTCAGCTAAACACTTCCATATTTGCTTCGCCTGAGGGGCACAGAGCCACAGCTGACCATCCTTCAATAAAAATCTTGAGCAAAACAAAGAGACAATTAACAGCACTGTCTAACAGACATCTAGAGTTACAATTCAGTAAAAAGTACAGGCAGAAAAGATATCTATGTTATACATGTATATATAAGTACAACTCTGGAAACATTATTTCTATTGTCAGTCCACTCATAAACTAGCCCCACGATTTCTTAGTAAATTTGAATGGATCAAAACTATCAGTCCAAACAAAAAATGAATAAAATTTTGCAAAATTGTTTTAAACAAAACTACCAAGCATTGTTTACCTATCATATACAAATAAATGCACATATCCCAATGCAAACTATTTAGTTTAAAAATCAGGTAACAACATAAGAGATTAAATTACTTCTGCAATCATTCAGTGTTTCAGCACTCACTTCAGCAAAATTACAAAATAAAGTATCAATTCTGTAGAACAGAAGCAGACGTCAATGAACTGTAAATTTTTCCTTCTATTTAAATAAGTTTTTCATTTGTATTAAGTTATTGAAAGAACTATTAAGAACTTCAATGCTGAGAGGTAAGACTAAGGATGTTTCACCAAGAACAAATGATAATCAAAGTTCTTCAGAATATTTTTTTCTGATTCAAAAACTTTTCTTTGTAAAAGAAACACGGGACTAAGTTATGGCATTGCTTTGCAGAAATTGCTACCTACATATTCCACATTTGACAATCATGGGACTGCATTAATTCCTTTACATTGACAACTAGTGAGCTTAAAGGAAGTAACAATTTCTAATGTGCAGAAGTGATAAATTAAGTCTGCTATCCATATGCTATACTGTAATTTCATTGAACAGTTGTTTAACACTTCAGTTTAATTCATAAAACTTCTTCGCAAAATTTTCAAAAGCAAAAAAGTCCCTCAGAAAACAAATAAAAATACTTCAGAGCTTGACAGTTCATGTATTTTTACTTTTCTAAAAAAAGGTTAAATCCAAGTAAGAAAAAGTCAAGAGAGACAGAGCGAGCTTAAAAAGCATCAACATTCTGCAGCTCTGTGATGAGCAGTGATCCTTTGTTTTCTTATTTTACTCAAACAGCAGCTGGTCAAAAGTCATCCAAATAACTTTTTGATTCCAAACACTTTATAATGCTCAGCCACTGACAGCTTAACATCAGTGTCTGACACAAGCATATGTCAGTTTATGATCATGGACTTAACTCTGGTGTGGTACAACACATAAGGACTACAGTGTGTATGTAACTGTATCCACATGCACACCGTATTCAAGTCAGTTAGGTTCTGCACAGAGACAGAAAAAGCTGCTATAAATCATAGTGCAGAATCAGAGCCTTGGATTGCAAAAATCTCAGTAAACTTTATTTGAATATATCAATACCAGCACAGAAGCCCTCCGGGGAAGAAAAAAAACCAAACAACAAAACAGAAACCAAACCAAACTCACTCAGTGTATTTTCGAATTTGAATTTTGAATGAGGTTAACATAGTAATTTAAAACTATGTAAGAGAAAAAAATAATGAGTTTTGTTCTTTTAAGTAATGAAAGCATTCTTACAGAAATTAAACAAATTATGAAGTTAAAACTAACCGTAAGAAATTAAGTCGCTCCTGTACTTCTTGCACATGACTGTACCTGCTTCCCGGTCTTACAGTTTGAGGATCATACTCCCCATGTTCTGCAAAGACAAGAAGTTTTATTAAACAATATATTCAGAAAGGACATATTTACTCTAGAAGACAGGTCATGTTTCAGGACTTGTTAGTCTGAACATAATTAAAACCACTCAACAATAAGTTTTTGGTATGTTGTATGAAAATTATTTTCAGCAGCCTGCTACTAGCTATCATCTTATCCTAACTTAAAATGGGTATAGGCAAAGATTACTGAGGGTTATAGACAAAACACACATTTTCGCACAAATACATGTGCTCATCCTTCAGTAGAATGCAGCATTCGAGCAGAATTAAGAAGCTGCATTCCACTCATTCAAATAAATTCTTCCATATTTCAAGTAGTCAGTTTCAAGTTAGAAGTCAGTTAAAGGTCTACCAAGCATATAGCTCAGATTATCCAGTGTTTTCTCAGAGGATGCTTTTGTTCCATTACTGAGCATCTTATCCAAAATTTCAGTTTTCCATTTTCAGGGTTTTTCTCTGGCAGAGGAAATCACGACTCCAGTTTTTTAAAAGCTCTATAAGTAGCTATGCATGTGACACCACTTAGGGGACGGAAGCATCCAACAACTTTATTTATTGCAAGTTTCCAAATGCAAACAAAAAAAATATGCCTGTAATACTGATAAGCTTGAAACAGAAGTAGTTGAACAACTGAAAAGTAAGGTAAGAAGTTTTATCTGTATTTTATCAAATTGTAGCACACTATTTTGTTTAACAAGCAGCTGTTTGCTTCAGAGGAACCTAGTTTTGGTGTGGCTTTGTTTGTTTTTTAAATTAAAGACAGACAATCTAGATTTGTACTCGCACTGCCTTGATCTGTAGTAGTAATATTTCATCAAGACATGCTCATTATAATCTAATTAATGGTACATTTATTATTTGCAAAGGTATACAGATGGCATTTAACTAAGACGACCCAGTTGTGGGACACTATAGTGGCAACTTCCAGACTCATGGTAAAATTTGTCATCAAAAGTGAAAATTAGTATCTCCTATTATCTCCAAGGAGAGGGATAAACTCAAACAAGTCTAACAGCTGAAGTGCATCATCCATGTTTCAAAATTAGGGGAAAAATAATTGTCATAAACACTGCATACACAAATGCAAATGGTACATTAGCATAAAAAATAAACAAAAAGGAAAACAAAAGATTAGTAGTCAACATTATGCCTCCAGTTTTGTAGACATCAGTTCACCATAAATCCTCCAAAAAAAATTTAAACTAAAATTATAATCCTAAAGAGCATAAATGTGCTGTGGGTGCAGCAAAAGAAACAATTACGTTAGATATGCATATTGCAGAGAAATTAAAGCAAATTACTTCGTGTTAGGCGTTCTAGGTGCTTAGTTTTATTTTGTTTTGTTGTGAGAAGATTATGGTGGTGTTTGTTTTAACTATAGGTATATCTGGGCTTATTTTTTTCCTGAACAGAGACTAACTCACAGACACAAGTGTCAACAGTGACAATGATAGAAGAATACAAGTATGAAAGTTCAGTCAGTTGCCCAAAATTCTGAAAAATTCTGAACTACAGAAGAGGTCAGTCTCCCTAAATATTCTCCATCTCAGCTTCTTTCTATATTTATTTTCCACACACAGCAAACTGAGTTTGATATTCTTAAAAATTCTTTCAACATACAAGAGCAGAAAAATGAACAGAGAAATCATAGATCAAAAATGACTGGTTGAAAATTGAAGTACAATTAGTGATAAATACACATAGAAGGTCATATAGAACAACTTTTACAAATAACTACATTTCATTAAAAATTTTGAATTTTTTTATTACTTCAGATATGCAGAAGATAACAAAAGAACTGGCTAGCAATGTTTTCAAAAGGTCTTTGAAACCTCCTCCTCCTCCAGGACTACAAAATGCAACAACAGTTGTCTCCTCTCACAGAGGACTTTGCAAAGCTAAGAGGAAACAGTGAGTTCAGTAGAAGAGAAAGTCATAGAACATGGAAAAACTCCATACATTAGACTTTGCTTTAACCTTAAAAAGGCAATCATACAAAAGGGAGTATGACAGAAAAGAATATGCATTAATGAATAACAAAAGAGTAGGAACATTGTTCTCCATCTCAGAACATAACCATGGAAGCCTTCAACAAAAATAAAAATATGGCAAATTCAATGTTAATAATTAAAAAGAAAATAAATCACAAATTACACGGTAATTGTGGCACTAAGATCTGTGGGCAATGTGATTTTTTTTTCCAATGGCGCTTTTGACCTCTGCTATTTTTATGTTTGCCTTCAATTTTCTCCCTTTGCCTCATTCACCTTCTCCAGTTCAGCTCAATTCTACAGCTGTCTTTCTTCTGCCCTCACAATCACAATCTTCTTTCCTTTAATTTATTCCCTTTCCTGCCCCCCATCTTTTCTTCTCCCCAGTAGTTTCTCTATGTTCTGTGCTATTTAGTATGTAAAACTGAAACTGAACAAGTTGCACGTGAACTCTGTTCAGAGTCTTGGTACAGTATACGAAACATTAGGAGATATTTTCTGGTTGTCCTTACTCAATTAACAAAGAATCTAACAAAAAATCCATTGTATTGTTCATCTGGTTTTGTACTCTGACGAAAGTAGTAAAAGCTGTGCAAGTTTCATCTCAGGAAGTACAACTTAATTCCTTTGTAATTAAACTCTTTGCACATTTGTAATTCGTATTGGGCTGAAGATGTTTATACTTCTGCTTTACCAAGTCATCATAGACATGGAGAGGCATGGCAGTGGGATGTGGGTTTTGGCACAAGAAAAGAATCATGCAAGGCAACAGCCTAATTTTTCTCCCCAGGTCATCAACAATTTGATAGGTAAACAATATCGTCAAAAATGATCTTTGGCTTCAGAGTTTAAAAATAACAGAAATTAATGAATAATAGTTCATACATTAACAGTATATGTAGGTTACTTCTGGACAAAGACAACACTACATTAGAATACAGTTGTTTAAGTTTCCTTCATAACTCTGCAGCCAAACCCCAGGTTCCACAGCTGACCAAACTCCAAGAGAAGGACAGAAACATAAAATCATAGATTCTAAGCTATCCATATAGTTAAGATGCAAGGTTCATTACAAATTAAATGGCATTTTCGCACCACTTCAGCAAAATTAAAAAGCACTCCAACAGTTAACAGAAGTCACAGGAAATAATTGTCCTAATCCACCTCCCAGGAAAAGACTAAGCTTAAGACATTATTGCTTGAAAACAGAACAAAGAATTCTAACATTAATTAGTGCAATGTCATCATTAATTAAAGAACTTTAAATCAGAGTAAACCTCTCATGTATTCCCAGATAGAGAAATACAGCTGCAGCATGCAGGTTTAGCTTAAATGTCATTCTCACTGACCTACACCAGGCTGAAGCTACCATCTTCACACAGCATTACCATTCAAACCAGTCTTCGAGGATTTATTTTGTCTATCTTTTATCAAGCACTCCAAAACTAAATTCCAAAATTAAAGGTGTCCAGGCAACTCACCTGGGCATTCAAAGACTCACACATGCTTTGCAATGTGCAAACATCCTGTCCTCTCTGAACAATATACAATGAATTCCTACCTAACATACTGTGTCACTTTAGACATGTAACCAAATGGCTGAAAGGATGTTATGATGCCATGGTAGAACGGTCCCCTAGCTCCAGCCAGTAGATGCTGGAGGGAGAAAATCTCCTCTCACCTCCGTTGGCTTAATTCAATACATAAAGTACTGTGATCCAGTGTAACAAGGAGTTTCCTAGTCCATCATTCTTCACTTCCCTAGTTCTACCTCAGCAGCTAGAAAGCTACTCCAGAATAAAAACATAGACTCATCAGCCAAGCGTTGAGTTTAGCCTGAAATATGTAAGTACTAACATGATGTGATGTCAAAGTGCTGCTGGTAACAAATGCAGTCAGAAGGCAACTAAACAGGAATGGAGCTGTATGGTAGAAAAAAACCAGTATCCCTGTGGTCTATACTCCTCCTCCCTGACAAACTTAAAGCAGTGGCTTCAAACAGAGGTGATTAAAAAACTTCTCAGAAGAGCCTACAAAAATTCAGAACTAGAAGTGGGACAAAAATCCAAGATTATTAGTAGTAGTACTCTCTGCAAAAAATCACCCTAGCCTAAATTGTAGAAGCTGATGTTTATCAATCCACAGACAAACACGAGCTGCCAGCTCCCCATATTCTGCTGTAAAACCATATTTCAAATAGTAAAAAAAAAGTTTACATTTTAAGTTATTCTTGCCCAGACACCAGAAAGACTACCAACTCCACAGATGCTCAAAAATTAAAAAAAACCTTAATAGTTATTTCATTATAAGAATTTCCTTTCAACTCCATTTTCAACTGGAGTTTTCACACACTATTTATGAGCCAAATTTTATTTTCAAACTTACCTTTAGCATACTGCCTCATGCTTTCCATATAAGCAGAGAGATTTTCTGCAACCAACGTAACTAGGGAGTGATTGTGCTGAAGTTGATTGATTAAGTCATGTCGGTAAAATACATGGGGACTTCGTTGAGTTTGACTGAAATCAAAATACAAGTGTTATAAGAAAATCAGAGAAATCTTGTACCTTGTTCAGAAACTAATTTAAGAAACCTGTCTTTTACGCAATTTCCAAATTTTCCTAAATATCTTTCTTTTTTCTTCTGACACATCAACAGTTCTTACCAGTTATTAAACAAAGTTAATTAACAATGATGACACAATTACAGTATGAATGAAAAATATCAAAGCAATCTGACCAGCTCAGTATGCTGCCAGTAGAATATCTGTACCAAGACAGGAATAGAAATACCTGCCCACAAACTGCGGAGTAAAGACCCTCAACTGTAGTGTAACTATAATATGCATAACCATAGTTACTTCCACATCCATCTGATATTCTTTTCTAAATTTAATACTAAAACACCAAGTAAAATTAGATCAATTTTCAAAACAAGAGCTCATAGTCTTAAAACTATATAATCGTGCTGATTCTTTCAATACTTAAAAAATATACACAACTATGCATCGTTTGTTTTTTCTAACATTATCTATCGGAAAAAAACTTGGTACAAACATAAAAAAGTTATGCAGAGCACACAGTCTAAGAAAAAATGAGACATTTAAGAAAAGAAATATCCCAAATAAATTATTATATAATTTAGGTCTATTATCACACCTGACCAAAAATGCTGCTCTCAAACAATACTAGACATATTTAGATTACAAAAATAAACTGCAAGAGAAAATATAGAGCTTGGGTCCAAATGTATGGGTCCAATGTCCACATGCCATGAACACACTATCAAATTCTAGAATTCAAGAGCCTGGGGACTGATCACCTCTGCAGAATAGTCAAAACATCTCAGGTTATTTTGGCTGCATAAACCACGCAGACTTGCACTGCTCTTTCTCACAGTAAAGAGAGAAAAAAAGAGAAAAAAGCGAGGGGGGACAAGAAGAAGAAAGTAAGAGAGAGGCATTCCTTGTTTTATTACTACTCAATTGATCTCATAGCCTGCCCTGAAGAAACATAAACGTGATTCCAGAATTGTTTTCCTTTCCTTCAACACTTAAGAAAGTAGATCCCACAATTAGCTGAACAGATTATGGGTAGAAACTCTTCATCCCTCCTAGGAAACAGGGCCTTCATACTAGATGACCTCTGGTACTCTACAGCATTGCCGCACCTTTTGAGAACAGCAGGGAAGGCAAGAAATCCCAGTTCCAGCATTAGCTGATAATGATCTTGCAGCTGATAACCACATTTCACTGTACATGTAACAATGAAAGATAAAATTCATTCACTGGGCCAAAGATCACTGCCAATCTGAGTTTAAGAGACAGAAGCCATCTTACAATCATTTTGTTATCTGCAACCAATAGCATTTGGCCTGGTAACACAGCAGTCTTCAGAAGATTTTCATAATATGCTGAGCTTTCCAAAACAGCATGGAACACACACTGAAAACACAAACTGTGCTTTAAAAAAAGACCCAGACATTTGTTGGAGAGAAAACATTTTTCTGGAGTTTGTAAAAATTCTGATGTGGGCATCAAAAGATGTCAAGAGCAGAGAAACTCAAGATATTGCAGTAAAAAGACATTTAAAATAATGAAAACAAGCACATATATTTTAGCAAGACCAAAAGGACAAGGTCCTTTCCTTTTCCTTCCCTTCTTCCTTTATAAAGGTAAACAGACAAACAAACAAAAACTCACAAAAAACCAACACCTACTTGTAAAACAAATCCAATATATTTCTAATTGCTTCCATTCAGGAGAGCAAATCAGTATTTTCCCCAAAAAAAGTTACCTTTGATTTCAAATAAATAAACTACATGATCTGCCCCAATTTATCGTCCAAGACTAGGGATAGGTGGGTATCTCTTTGTATACATACATGCGTGCATACATACATTTATGCACATATTTATACTTCGCAGGCTAATTCCATTTTTAGGCAGGGAAGCCCATGGATAACAGAAAACCAAACCCAAATACTATTCTAAAAATTAATAAAAGTATATTTGAGGAGTTAATGGTCTCTTACTGAAGTCAGATGTCTGACTTTTTAGAGGCTATTTATACACATTAAAACAAATACAAGAACATCTTCAAACACAAGTTATGATTTGCCTCATTCCAACCAACTGAACTTTGAACCAACCAACTTTTATTTGCACCTCATTCTTACCTCAAGTTTTGTGGCGCTTCACCAAATAAACTGCAAATTTCTCTAATTTGTTTCAGCGCAGGAATGACCCATTTGTCATTTGTGCGAAGCTCTTCTATAAAACGATCTATCCACTGGATCTTCTGTGTATCTCGATCCTTAAAGAACAAGTATTTATGATCAAAATCAAGTATATTGCAGAAACTATCATCATTCCCTTACTTGTTGTGTTCCCAAGGTAGAACGGAACATATAAGCCACACAAATATTAAAACAACTGACTTCTAAAGCATACAAGCATGAGAGAGGTATCTGAGCAACACTGACAGAGTCTATCCGTGTGTTACTCTCTGCCTTCAAACACTCATGCATTCAAACACTCATGCATTCAGTATATATTTAAGAAAGCCTGTACCTAGATAAGATCATGAGTGTTTAAATAATTTGCTTCTTTTCCTTCTTTCCTTTATTTCTGCTCACTGGTACTCAAGAGTAAACTGCTATAAAATATTAAGAAAAATGAGAAATTGTTCCTTGATAACTAAGAAACAAAACCTGTCAGTGGCTGTCAAGACAGCTAATGGCTTATGATTCGCAACTGGAGTGCTGCCATGGGTGGCTACAAACTCTTCAGGTGGGACAGGCTAGGAAAGAGAGGTTGCCCTCTACATTAGAAAAAATTTTGATTGTGTAGAACTAAAATATACTAACAATAGGGTTGAGTGCTTATGAGTTAAAATCAGTGGAACCCACAGTAAGTCAGACATAGTGGTGAGAGTCTGTTATCAACCACCCAGCCAGGAAGAGGAAACCAATGAGCTCTTCTACGAGCAACTGGGAGAAGTCTCGCGATCGCTGGCCCTCGTTCTTGTGGGAGACTTCAACCTTCCAGATGTCTGCTGGAAGTATAATACAGCAGAAAGGAAACAGTCTAGGAGGTTCATCAAGTGTACGGAAGATAACTTCCTAACACAACTGGTGAATGAACCGACTAGAGAAGGTGCCCTGCTAGATCTGCTGTTTGTGAACAGAGAGGGTCTTGTGGGGAAGGTAACTGTTGGAGGACGGCTGGGGCTCAGTGATCACGAGATGATAGAATTCTCAGTTCTTGGAGGAGTAAGGAGAGGGGTCAGCAGAAATGCCACCTTGGACTTCTGGAGGGCAACTTTGAACTGGTTTAGAAGGCTGCTTGCTAAAGTCCAGTGCGGGACAGTTCTAAATGACAAAGGAGCCCAAGAGGGCTGGATGCTCCTCAAGAAGGAAACTTTGGCATCACAAAAGCAGGCCATCCCCATGTGCACTAAAATGAGTCAGTGGAGAAGAAGGCCAGCTTGGCTTAACAGAGAGCTCTGTGTTGGTCTCCGGAAAAAGAAGAAAATATATGAGCTTTGGAAGAGGGGGCAGATATCCCAGGAGGACTACAAGGAGCAGGTGAGATCATGTAGGAAAAAATTAGAAGGGCTAAAGCCCAACTGGAACTTCAACTGGCCAGTTCAGTGAAAGACAACAAAACATGTTTCTTCAAGTATATTAACAACAACAGGAGGACCAAGGAGAATCTCCCTCCTTTACTGGATGCAAGGGGAAAAAGGATAAGGATAAGGACAAGGCAGAGGTACTTAACTTCTTTGCCTCGGTCTTTAATAGGAAAGTAAGATGTTCTCTGGGCTCCAAGCCTCCTGAGCCAGAAGACTGTGAAGGTGAACCCTCAATGTTCCAAGAAAACTTAGTTAGAGACCTACTTGGCCAATTAGACGTCCACAAGTCTATGGGGCCAGATGGGATACACCCAAGGATATTAAGGGAGCTGGCAGAGGTCCTTGCCAACCCCCCTTCCCTCATTTATCAACAGTCCTGACTGACTGGGGAAGAACCGCTTGACTGGAGACTGGCAAACATAACTTCCATTTACAAGAGGGTTTGGAAGGAGGATCTGGGGAATTATGGACCTGTCAAGCTTGACCAGGGAAGGTCATGGAGCAGATCATATTGAGTGCTATCACACAGCACATGCAGGACAGCCAGGGGATCAGACCCAGTCAACATGGGTTTATGAAAGGCAGGTCCTGCCAGACCAACCTGATCTCCTTCTATGACAAGATTACCCAGTTAATGGACGAGGGGAAGGCTGTGGATGTGGTGTACGTGGACTTTGTAAAGCCTTTGACACTGTTTCTCACAGTATTCTGATTGAGAAACTGGCTGCCATTGGCCTGGACGGGCACAGCCTCTGCTGGGTGAAAAACTGGCTGGATGGCCGAGCCCAGAGGGTGGTGGTAAATGGAGTTAAATCCTGTTGGAGGCCAGTCACGAGTGGTGCTCCCAAGGGCTCAGTGCTGGGTCCAGTCCTGTTCAATATCTTTATCAATGATCTGGATGAAGGGATCGAGTGCACCCTTAGCAAGTTTGCAGATGACACCAAGCTGGGTGGCAGTGGTGATCTGCTTGAAGGAAGGGAGGTGCTGCAGAGAGATCCGGACAGGCTGGATCGATGGGCTGAGACCAACAGGATGAGGTTTAACAAGACCAAATGCCGAGTCCTGCACTTGGGGGACAACAGCCCCATGCAGTGTTACAGGCTTGGGGAAGAATGGCTGGAGAGCTGCCTGGTGGAGAAGGATCTGCGGATCTGGGTTGACAACCGGTGGAATCTGAGCCAGCAGTGTGCCCAGGTAGCCAAGAGGGCCAATGGCATCTTGGCCTGTATCAAAAACAGTGCAGCCAGCAGCACAAGGGAAGTTATTGTACTCCTGTACTCGGCACTGGTGAGGCCACACCTCGAGTCCTGTGTTCAGTTCTGGGCCCCTCAGTGCAAGAAGGACATTGAGGGGGTGGAGTGCGTCCAGAGAAGGGTGACGAGGCTGGTGAAGTGGCTGGAGAACAAGTCCTAAGAGGAGCAGCTCAGGGAACTGGGGTTGTTTAGCTTGGAGGACACTGAGGGGAGACCTCATCACTGTCTACTGTTGCCTGAAAGGAGGCTGCGGCAGAGTGAGTGTTGATCTCTTCTCTCAAGTGACAGGTGACAGGACAAGGGGAAATGGTCATAAGTGGCGTCAGGGGAGGTTCAGACTGGATGTTAGGAAGAATTTCTTTACTGAAAGGGTGGTCAGGCACTGGAACAGCTGCCCAGAGAGGTGGTTGAGTCACCATCCCTGGACGTGTTTAAAAAAAGGATAGATGAGTTTTTGAGGGACATGGTTTAGCAGATGATGGTTGTGGTTGGACTCAATGATCTCAAACGTCTTTTCCAACCTGAAGGTTCTACGATTCTATGATTAACTTTGAACCACCATGAATTGTTATTCTGGCAGACTTCTACTGAAGTCTCAGTGGGGAACAAGAGCATGTATTAGTTTTTACTGTCCCTTGCTAGGTCCTTTCCAATAGTAGACATATTAGGACTTACTGGGAAAAAAAACCACCCAAACATGTTAGCTTAAGAGAGCCTGGAAAAAAGCAAAAGCAGGAGGGGGGCTGTTTTTCCTTTCGCCTTGTTTACTTCAGTGGGATTCTTTTCCAGCTTCTCCAATGTAGTCACTATAGAACGTCACCAATTGCAACAAGACAGGTGGCCTGATGTATTTCACTCCTTTCAATTAAAGCACAAACTATGTTATTTTGAATAAGTCCTATAACATTTTAAAAGTACCTGGTTGTTGGTTGAATAATACAAATTTATGTTAAGGAATACTTTTATTAAAATACCAAGTCCCCTGAATTTTTCATGGGGAATGGAAGGAAACTGTCTGTGTCCCATTTCACAAAGAGAACATACCAAATTACTCACCTGTGAACAGCTGTAATCTAAGATTTTAATATGGGCACTAAGAGCCTGGTCCATGATATCAACTGGAACATCATCACTATGAGCCAAATTCCACAAAAGATTCAGCACTTTGTGTGCCATCACACCATCCTTGTCATCCTCTGCAAGACGACGAATTAACTCAAGTAGTTTCTCACGCTGTTTCTTGCTTGCATTTGTCCAACTTGCCTAACAAAAGATTTCATTTGATACAAAAAACAGTCTTTTTTTAAATTTCACACAAACCTACACCATTAACAAAAGATGCAACAATAAACTGATGCAACTATATGAAGAATTTACACACTAATTTCTTCCATTAAAAATAACACATTAGATCAATACATAAGTCAGACAAAACTGAACAGCTGTTCTAGTGTTTAGAACTGACGTGTATTTGAGACTTAAAAAAAAGGATCTTCATTTAAAGATTACAGATGCACTTGTAAAAGTCAGCATTACCAATGACAGCCTCACCACAAACTACAGTGGACTCAGCTGTTTCTTGCAAATGCTTTCTCAACTCCTGTACTTATACTTAAAAAGACTTCTTAAATAACTTGTAATCACTAAATAAACAAAATTTTAGTATCACTGGTGCTTCTGAATCTGTCTGAAACAAACATCACCTGCATTAAGTTAACCATTTTCTGAGTAACTTTCCAATATAACATTACTTCATATCTGTCTCTCAAGGTCAGACACAACTTGCAGCAGCTTACATGTACAATTCTTGAGCATTCTGATCCGTATCTAGATTACAGAACATTAGACTCGTATTTATCAAACTAGGAGCCCCCCATTAACTGGAGCACAAATTGCCCATAAGCCAAAATGTAGCCATAATGCATGTATCTAAAAAAGAAAGCTGAGTCTACAAAGCTGGCTTGCATTTCCGAGTAGAGCAGATCACCTCCTAGCAGTAAAATAGGAAAATAATCTGGACAGCACCACTACAGAAGCCACAACTGTCAATGTTAGCATACATAACAAGCCAGTGAACAACAAAATTTCAGAAACAAGTAGTTTTCCTATTTCAGTCAAACCATTAGATGTTTTTAAACATTCAACATTATCTTCCTGAGACTGTTTCAATCTATACCTGCTAACTAGATAAAAAATTACTACGTGGTAAAGAGGAAGTTGTGGGAGCGGGGAATACAAGTCCTTGATCTCCTCTGCTTAAGGATCGAAAGTAGCAATGCCTGGTAAGCTTGATGAAAACTATTCTAACGTTAAGACAAAAACGTTATTTACTAAACCACCAACATCTAGTAATTTGGAATAAATGCAAAATGTTATTTCAGACCAGTACTTTATTTGCAAAATTCAATATTCGTAGCATTACTAAATGTAGTGCTTCACTCTAATATTGCAGGCCTCAACAGATGCGTACTACCCAAAGTGTTCAAACCAGAAAACAAAATTGTAAATTAGACCAGGATAACAAGTCTTTGCTTTAGACAGGAAGTAAACAGAAAATCTCACAATGAATGCTCGGTGAAGAATAGGACAATCTAGCATTTCTAATACTAAATATTATAGATCGTTGCTACACAGATTAAGCCTTTTAACACAAAGAAAGAGCCCCTATCTAAGATAAGTAGAAAGTAGACATTGAAAGAGTCACAGATCTGTATCCAACTTCACAACTCATATCCTGAGTACAGTCAAAATGTGTATAGTTACCTTAAAACAATCAAATAGGTGATCAAGCTGTTCAGGAGAGAAATCCCAAGCTAATTTTGCAAGGAGATCATGTACATTTTTTACAATGGCTTCATGTTTTCCCGCCTGTGAAGACAAAAAAAACCCCCAATATTTATTTCAATCCATATTAAGTCAAGCAGCAAGACATTCTACATCATTTTTACAAGAAAACTGTTTGAGGTGGACAGCAAGAAAAGCTGATGCTGTGGGAGCATCGTAGCAAACTGAATACTTCATTGGTAAGTCACATCATTTATATTTCCCTTCTATGTGTAACTATGTAAGTGTGCTCTGTGTGCATGCACATAAGTATTTATTTATCATATAAATACTGCAGTGTCACTATTAACACAATCATGTGGGAGAGCAGACAGAAGTATAAAAGGGTGTTTCAATTTGCAAATCAGTATTTTAATTTAACGTAGTTTTTGTTCTAAAGACTACTCAAAATTCACTTCCTCAATGAATTTCAGCTATGTGTTTTTAAGCTGTAAACCAATTTTTAGCATTTCCAAATAGTTTCTCAGGCTGAAGTACTTCCATTGTGGATTCATGGATAACTAAAGCTTTGTATGTCAAATGACTTGTTGGCTGATAATATTTTCAAGTTCAGCACCATATAAACTTAAGAAGTCCAATAATCAAGCAACTAACGGCAAGATCTTGAGTTTTATGCTAGACACTGTTTTAAATGAGAGTTTGGTGTAAACCACCATTTTGACATTTAAGGAAGCAGACAGTAACAAAAAAGCAGCTGTCTCAATTTTAATTCTAGCAAGAAGAAAATCTCCCTTCTACGTGCCCAGGCTGGAGAATTCATCCCATACGTTAAATCTGCACTCAAACCCAAAACGTTTGTACTATATGAATCAATAGCTGATTTCCTGTAGATGAATTTATTCTAAGTGTAGAATAAAAAAAGCAAAACAAATACCTAGAAAACAAACGCTGACACAATTAATCTTGTACAGTACTAAAAATGCATGCACAAGCAGTTTTGAAATTCATTTCCTTCTAAAAACTTGCATCAGTAGTTCACTTAAGAAAAAAAAAAGACTAACAGCTTTTTTACATACTGTTTCTTAAATTCTTTACAGCAGACTTTTTCTTTTAAAAAGTTTAAGTAGTAACATTTGTTTTCATGTTAAAGTGTCAGATTATGAGAGAGGTAGTTACCAAACCACTTATTCCACTTGATTTTGCAAAACATTGTATACATTTTCCTGTGACCAGACCACTTCCTGGTCAGAAAGGAAAACTGAGACCTTACATGGCAGAAAGAACTCCGACAACATAACAAATAAAAAGGAGAAGTATGCATAGCTGCTGGGGGCGGGCAGGGCAAAAAGACTACGAATAATGCATATAATAATATAGTATTGGGAGGTTTTTAACAGACAAGGGGAACCTCTTAAGAACAGAAAAGGCTGGGGAAGCAATACAAGACATCAGGAGAACGTAAGGTATCTGGTATGTAAACAAACTGTCAGCTTGCTGTGCTCAAACAGAGAAGGACACATCAAGTTCTAGGTAAATGCTCCAGAATATAAGTAATGAGACTCTGACACTCATCTCTGCAATTTTATTTCTTGTCCAGCTGGATTCTTCCCTGAAACTCAACAGGCTGTAACTCAATGCTTGCCTTTAGAGACTTTCAACATCATTCCTTGAATCAAATATGCTGCCAGTTTGTGACCACTCACTTTGCAGGACATGAAAACACTTCAACAAAACTTAAAACTTATGTTGCCTTCTGAAGGCAAAAGCAGCATGATTTTATTACTTTTATAAACTACTTGTTTTTATTCTAGTTCTATAATGAGATTCTGAGGGCACTTCTATACCATCAACTGTAAATTTGTGCATGCTCACGCCCTAAACCCAGGCACCAACATTGCTGCTCTAGCCTGAAAGAAAAAACACACCATTACTGTACCAAGCCAGAGCTAAAATAGCCTGTCTGTTATATAAAGCTACACAGAAAATCAACACCTTGCTACTGAATTTCATGCTCCAGCTGCTCTTAGAAGCAGTCTTTTAATAAGAACTTCTAAAAACTATTAAACACTAGGAGTAATGAAGTTGGTAAAAATCATTCTGTACTAGCAGATTCTGGTATTCTTGTAATTCCATGGCCACAGACACAGTGAAACCATTTATCTGAATAATACTCACTAAATTCAACTTTTACATACAAAAAAATTACAGGACAAAATTACAGCAACTGCTTTGTGGCAACTACCTAGAAGAAAGCCAGGTATCTGAATGCATGGGAGATGTACTCCAATTTTTTTTTGCAACTGTTAGGGTGGGCTACCCCTATGTTTTAAGGGTTGTGCCACTTTATTACACTTTCCTAGAAGGGTAAAAAGTCTGGCTTAAACTAACTCATCCACTCCAGGCACTATGAGTAATGTAACTGTTTGGAAGACTTTTTTCCAAACTTCAGATGTTTTTTTCCTTGTTACAAAAGCTGAGGCTCTAAAATAGCTACTGCAAACCTACTAATGACTAACTTCACCAAGTCTTCTTTTCCCCACAGACTTCTTTCAAAGACAGCCTAGAACAGTCTACAGACCACAAACTGAAAACTAACAGTATGGTCACAAACCTTAGTTCAAGCAATCTGTGTATTACTCTGTTACGTGATATAATTTTCTAAACAGAACTTAGGGATAACAAGAAAATAAAGACTAGTTTGAGTTTCAGCCTATGCAGTTACTATCATGCTGCAATTGAAGTCTAGAGGTTAGGAAGTCAGCTGAAACACCAGAGATCTCAAGTGAGCCTGCCACTACATCACCTCTAGCCCTAAGTGCTTCAAACACAACCTGAAAATAGCATGCCTGAAAACAGACAGCCCCGAATAAGTCCTCTTAAGTCAAACTAACAGTTTCAGAAGAAAGTGAACACATGTAAACTAGGGATTTAACATGACCCAATTTCTGCATTAGCCCTTGTTGTGTTACAACCTCCTCTGGCAACTAACTAAGCACCACCCAGCCACTCGCTCACTCCCTGACCCACAGTGGCATGGGAGAGAATCAGAAGGGTAAAAGTGAGAAAATTCTTGGGTCGAAATATGAGTTTAATAGGTAAATATTTTGCTTTACCTGCACAGTCCTACATAAGCTACTATGAAGAAATTTGACTATCCCTGCAACAATCAGTGCAGCCCTCTATCTTGGAAATTAGATTTAGCCTTCCCACACTTGAAAGGCTTACTTGTACAACTAATTTAAGAGTTTTACTACTGGTTACTTATGAACAAAGATATATATATATATATACACACATGCTTGTTTCTTTCCTAAAACAAACTTCTATTATCTACTCAGTAACTAATAATGATTTGGTCTCTTCAGCTGCCCTTTATTTGGGCTAAACTCACTGCCACCCACACCGCCCAGCATCACCGTTCATCTTACTAAATAAGCCAATATTGCAAAATTTGTAATTTTTCAAAAATAGTCATTACAACGCAAAGAAAATAATTTGCTGTTAAACAACTTCTAGATCAGTTATTATAAACCTTATTAATAGCACTTTGCCCAAGAAAAATTTATACAGCTGTGGGAAACTTGGAGATTAGCAATACACAACCTTAATGTATTTTAAAATATTAAGTCATAGGGTATCGTGTTCTTTCACGATATAAACTTTCCTACTGTTGAGGATTCCTTAAAAAGGATAATCTTTGCACTATGTTCTGCACTGCTCCTTTAGGCTTTACACACATGTGTAGTCAATCCCTTCTACTGAAGACATCTGAGAAGATAATATTAAGATCCAGGACCCCAAAAAAGAACATCATTTGATTACATAATTTTAGTGTTGTCTAAGACCAAGCATAAGAAGCACAAGTCATCGTCTTCTCAGTACACAATGCAAAACAAGATCACTTCTGCATAAGAGCAAACAAGCAGCTGAATTCTTTACCTGTGCAGCCCAAATGTTGTCGAGATCCTGCAAAGTGAGAGCTTTCTCTTTGATGACAAAACGAAGAATTTTCTCTAACTTCTCTACATATTGAGGTTGATGAAGACTATCTCTCAACACAATTGATAAAATATTATTCTGCTGGATCCATTCCTGAATATAAAAATAAAATAGTGCCATCTCAAATTATTGAAGTGCTGTCACTGATGTTTCAGTTAAACTGAAAAATTTCAACCTGCTACACATTAATGACTTTATACAATATTCTAATTGGGAGAAGCGAGAAAGACACAGCATAAAAGAAAGGTAGTTATCTCAATTTTCATTTTTTCTTTAAAAAAAAACCTCAGCATTTAAAATAATCCAGTACACTTGTCTATGACATCTGAAGGGGAAGTATTTTTTCCAGGTATATTAAACTCATGAACTCAAAGTATAAAAATGTTCAAACAACTTCAAACAGAACAAGCTGATGGGAAGAACAGTTAATTCTTCTATTCAAGGAACAGAATTTTTCTCTTCTAATTCACAATCTTTAAATATCAAAAACAACTGTTCAAGACACTTCTAGCTTTACTGGTATGTCTACAGCTTATCAGGTAAAAAGAACTTAAGTAAGTACTGAAACATAAAAACACACTGCCACTTATAGGGCTTTTTAAAATGCTTCTAACTGAATTAGAGGCAAATATTAAAGCCTTGTTTAAGTAGATGCAAGATTTTTTCAGTGGTGTCATTGACACAGCCAGATTAGGGTCACTTTTTTTTTTTGTTCCAGCGGAAGTAAAAGCCATGTGTACTTTGAGCACTGAATAAAACCATAACATAGACGACATCACACCTTCCAACAAGGTCCTCGATTACAGACTTGGAATATTCAAGCTAGTCTCATGAAATACTTAAATCTACAAGTTCTCATTTAAAATCAGAGGTCTTGTCTGAGATGCCAAACTATAAGTAGTACATTAAAAAAACCCTCTTCCCTCCTATTGCTTTAAAAAGTCAAACTGCAGTCCTTTTTTGTCAGCAGCCCTTTTGCAGATTTTAAACCTCACAACAGGTTGTCACTCACAAAGATAAGACAGAACAGCGCAAAAATCACTTAACACAATAAAATTTCACAAAGATGAAGAGAAAATTGTCCTTACTTTAACTTTATAAATGCTGATTTTAATTATTCCCTACATATGCACTCAAGCATGAAACAGTAGTCAAAGTATGTAAATATTAAATAAATAAAATAAAAACGTGGTATCCAGAACTTTCAGTGGCAAAGAACCTAGCTTCTGAAATGCGAAAAGCAGAGCAGTCATTTAGAACTCTAACAAGAAAAAAATTACTTGAAGCACAAAACCCAGACCAGATCCTTATTTAAATGAACATTCAATTTTTAAGTACAGTAGTATTAAAGCTTCAAATATCATACCTGTTTTATCTAGGCTGGTTTGTCTGTTTTTCAAACACAATATAAATCCCATACAATTCAAGGATCCCTTCTTAAAGCTTGTTTTTAGCAGCACTGAAAATAATTCTTAACTGCAGCTTTGAAACAAGTACAGCAATTTTTCACAGAAAGACTATTAAAATTACTTATTACCATGACACGATACCTACTGCTTATAACTACATATGTAAACTAGCAGTGTGTGCAAGATCCATAACATATAGCTCTCCACATGTAAAGAGATAAAGAGGAATAAAATATGATCAACAAATTTCAGTGAAGAGGAGAACTTACTGCCATTCTTTCAGCTGTAAGCCATTCCTCCTCTTCGGGATTACCATGTCGATGAGTATAGTATGACACACTGGATATTACTTTGTTAACTTCATTTAGTGCATTCATTTTACCATTGAAAGAAGAAATTTGTAACAACCTGTAAGAGAAACTAAATGTAAAAAGTGTGAAAAAAAGGTCAGGAGTAGCATATCATACTAGGAGTACCATCTTACCTAAGTATCATTTTTAACCTAAATATTTCTAAGTTTTTTACAGTTTCTTCTTGTCCTGGAACTCTTGACGCTAAGTTCTTTAGAGACTTGATTATCATTGATAAAGCATCATTTTTGGCTTCATTCTTTGCTTCTTTTTTCAGTTCATCATCTGTTAGATTTTCTAAAAATTGTGGAACCATTTCTATAATGGGAAGAAAGTATTTCTTCACTGTATGTAACGTTAGAAATTCATAGCATTGTCCAAATGGCCTAAAAAGAAAGAAAAAAGGATCAAAATGCTGTAATCGGTGGTTGCATAGTATTAAGATAGCGAGCAGCAATTCATTCAAGAAACTCCAATCTATTTACAAGTATATGACAGATGGAGTGAAGGGAAGTGCTTCAAGAAAAGACTAAGCTTTGTGCTAACACAGTATTTTATTTAGTCCAACTTTTCAATATATGTAAATAATTATTTTTTAAAAAAACTTACTTGATGAGAGCTGCAATTATCTGAACATTCAACGCTGATCCACTCATGAAGCGATCATGCAAGATCTGAAATCCATTTAATGTGCCAAACTTGTTGATAAGATCTACTAGCCAACCCTGCAATATAATAACTAGTTATTTTCTGACATTTATCAATTACCATCTAAAAGTACTTTTGAGTACCTGTTAGTTACAAAACTTGCTTTAAAAAAAGTCCTTAATAAACTGTCAAAAGGCAATAGAACTGACAGTGAGCTTGCCCATATATTTTAAATATTGTGTTTTAAGGAAATGCTTAGACAAAGGCAACACAATCTCTTCTATTCTGCCAAGAAAGAGATGCTATATATTAGTTATTCAAAGGACTTTATCACATATAAAGGAATAAAAACGACTATTCTTCACATTCATCAAGTTACTATAGAAAGCAAAATGACTCATTTTTTTTCTGGTCCTGGATGTGATAATGCCGCACATAAAAGCAGTAAGAACACAAAATAACATTCTTTTAAATGCTATTAGCAATGCAAGGAAGTTCAAGGACACAGAGTTATTTATTTGGGCTCTTACATATAAATACCTAGCAGTTCTTCTAAAAAGAGGGAAAAAAGGAAGAAAGAAACAAAAATATAATTCAGGTAGCTCCTGAAGGTGTACCAATGCCATCTGGAGCCCAATTCTGAAAATTCTGACCAAAGAACCAGAACAGATTATCAAATCTGCACTGCCAGTTAAAAACAAACAAATAAAAAGAAAACAAAAAACCACAAACATCAAAACCAAACCCAATAAAAAACCCACCACCAACCCCTCAAAAAAGACACACCAACACTAGCATCCAATGTCCAGCTAAAAACATATGTCTTACAAAATTATGCTGACTGAGAAGGTAAATCCATCAACTGGCAAATATAAGCAAGCCAAGTAACACAGTAGGAATGGCATTCCAATAGGATTGTGCCAGCTTACTACAGAAACATATGACACAGTTTGTGGACCACAGACTGAGTTTGGAGGGGAAATTTAACCAATCGCGATTTAATGTACAAATCCAAAGCAGCAGAATAACTTAGTGATAGAGAATGAAGGGGTCCGCCCCCACCCTACCCCATAAAAACACTTCTCTATGGCTGCTGTGTAATTAGGTAACACTGCATAAAACTAAAAATACTGGTCTGGAAATGCTCTCATACCTTTGGTGATCGTGGGTCAGGAGGACGGGCATAAAGTTCATCTTCAGCGAGCTGGACTCCTGCAGGAACTGTTTCTGAGGGACGAGTACCATTGTATAGATGGAATTTGCAGTGAGGATTTAAGGCCATGGCAAGAAGTTCAAGAAGGGGAAACCAATCTTGGGACAGCTTGGCCACACAGAGTTCCACTAGTCGATGAGTGTTGTTAATAATACATCTCTGTTAAGAAAAAAAAACAACCTAGAATATGGCAGATGACTGTATGACAAATATGAACTATAAACTCTGAACCATTTGTACCTGGCATGCAGAGTTGCGTATGTTTTACAATGTTGTATTTTAATTTGTGCTTCCTCCAATAAAGGCTTTACACAAACACAAAACTGGTTTTTCTAAATTTAATTTTTAGTGGAAAAGACACAAATATTTTTGCCTATTTGAGAAATTCACGAACCAGCACTGAACTATTAACTTTTTTCACACATTTCTCTCAGAGATTTTAGTTTGCTTATGAGAATCTTCACAGTCTCTAAACTGGCATGTCCAACAGGTAGTTTTTATATTTGAACAGTTGCTACAAACACACAGAAGTTAGCAGGTTGCTAAAAGCCTTTCCTGGTTGCTAAAAGCCTCTACTAAAAAATGCAAATTTTCACGTTCTAGCATGCACATAAAAATAAGCAGGTCTACAGACATCTGGCCAAAGGCAGCCTGCCTAACAAAAGCTGCACTACTGAACACACAAAGTTCAGTTTCTCCCCGTATCATCCCTCATGTTTTATTTCCTTCCAGAAACACCAGAGGCAATAAGATGAAACAATGATAGGATGACTTTTTGTGCCCCATCAAGAGGCATGTACACAAGTGTTCTTCCAATTGTATGTCGGGTTGAGTTTCAAAATTGAGATTCAGCCTCTCCAGTCTCCTCACAGTCATGAAAAGGCAACCTCCTCCCTCATTTAAATTACTATGCTTTTCAAAAACGCAACTTGAAAAACTCACATGAATCTCAAACTTCCAGCCGCTCACTGCCTCATCTGTAAGGATCTTTGTGAAAGATATTGTTAACCCATCTCGAAAAAATCGCTGGCATGCTTCACTTTTGACATCAAGGCCTGTTTTAAAACAGAAAAGAAAAAAACCCAAACTATTAGATATGCAATTTCATTAGTTATATGAATTTTTAGATTTGAAAGTAGTGATATGGACCTCAAACGTTTGGTGTTCAAAGATTCAGGATTGTTTTAAAAGAGAAGCCTTGGATGAAAACAAACTTATGTAAACTTGAATACACAAAACCCCAATGGATTAATGTTGTATCAGAGCTACCTCAGAAATCTGCACTCCTTTAGATAATTTTAAATTATTTTATAATCATGTGATAGGGTCCCCCCATCCACTCGTAACACTCAAAGATATGGTACAAAAGTAACAATAAGCACAATCCTTGGTTTCCATTTTGCTGTTACACCTACATTTATGTTGTTCTCTTATTTAGTTGCTACCAGTAAAACTTAGTGAGTGAAGAGGAGAAAGGGTGAAACCTGCTCAGCTTCCCAGACACAATTAACCTACAAAATGCCATGAATCCTTCTGTCTCTCACCCTCAATTGAAGTACAGTTTCTTGTAATTCTGCTGCTAGGATCCAACACACCTAGACCCCAACGCTGCTGTAAACCTTTGCAGTCACCATGTGTCACATTTAAGTTTAAACAACAGTACTCCATAATTTTCTTCTAGCTATTTTAAAACTTTGGAGTTACTTACAACCCAGTATTTCAAGAAATCTGTATTTCCCCTTCAAAAGTTCAGTCAGAAAATCTAAATAGGGCTAAAAGTCAATAGAAAAACATATTGAACACTTAATATAAATACACTGTCCTTTCGGCACTTCACTGCAGTGGAAAAGAGAGGGAAGATGTAGAACCTTAGAAGACTTGTATGACTCCCGGCTATATAATCACCTTCTACCTTTTCCCACAATGCTGCATACTGCTGCAACAACAGATTACACTTATGGAAGGAACCAAGTCTAGATGCCTACAAGGACTGGAGTAACATCAAAGGCAGGGTCCGGGAGTCCCAGAAGACAGCAGGTTGGGAGAAGAAGCAAAAGTAATCAAAAGACAGTGAAGAGAAACAGCAATTGCACTAGACACCTAGCATCTACTGCTTGAATGGGATTCAATATTACTAACTCTTAGGTAAGACCACAAGCAGCCATTTTTCTCCCTGTTATCCAGATTCTGAGGGCAGACAAGGATAAGGAAGAAAACGAGAAGAAAATGCAAGTAGCCTTGCATGAAGTATTTCGAGAAGAGTTGGAAAAACTGATTATGCAGGGAAAAAAGTGAACTTGAAAGGTGATGTGCAATAAACAGTATACGGGAGCTGCAATTAATGGGAATGCGGGAAGAGGGTCATTTGATTTCTGTACCTGCGCTTAAAAGTGGTCAATTTGCCAGACAGACCACACAAAATAAACTACAAGAGCAGAAACACTCTGGGTTCGCAAAACTTGTCAGACTAGATGCAACTATAGCTGAACAAACCCTGATGCATCTGAGGGGTACCTAGCATTAGAGATGGAGCACCAAGGCCGCAAGTAAAATCGCCCAGCTCCTCTTCTCTAGGACTTTGGATTATCCAGCTCTGTAGCTACAACTCCAGAGCTGAGCTGGCTGCACACACAGGTGTGACGCTGTGCTGCTGAAGCCCCGAGTCTTGGAACCCTCCCAGTAGGGGCTGGCTCAGATTCTGTAAAACTGTCAATGATCAGGAACTAATAAGCTCTTAAGGAAACCCATACCTATCCACGGGAACAGTGGCTATAAGGCGGCACACTCGGATTCTGGCAGACTTGCTATAACTCTTAATCATCAGGAGTATGAAAGTCCTTCTACACCAAGCCATTGCACTGGCCCTGCTGTAGTTCATTTCACTGAATTGATTCTAGCCCAAATACCTGAGGTTAATAAACTTCAGAACATGACAACACAAATCTGATACCCTTGCTTTAGACCAACAGCTAAAAATAATGATTTCCAGAAAATGCAGACAATACTGCTTCAGTAACGAAACTCAAGAATAGTCCTACAGAAATGCAGACGGATCAACCAGAGAAATGGTCTTTAAAGAAGATGCTGGAAGCTACTCCCATTATTAGGCTGGCTAGATTTTGGATGCATGTGTGCTTAAACACACAAACATATTTTTTTGAGGCTCTAGGGCCTGTCTTTCATAACTCATCAAAAACAAAGATTTGGGATCAAAGTTGAAGGTTTAAGTTGTGCAGTGAAATCTCATTTCAGTTTAAATAAGCTACAAATTCTAGAAGTTGCCTTGCATCTTGCTTGTGTGTCACACTGGAAAATTTTGGCAGCATGTTAAAAACTGAATGTAACTATTAGGAGCAATAAAATCCATGACAAAGGCAGAGCAGCGCAGAGTTTTTCAGGGGATTTTAAAACAAAGAGTGGACAATATTCTATAGCCTATAAAAAAACCAAAAATCTAAACCAAACCATTTTTTTTTACTTTTAAATTTATAGCATCCAACTCACTTGTGACATTTATTTCTGGAGCAAATCTCATTGCTCAAACACGTCATAACTATTCTAGAATTATTGTGAAGATAAACATCAGTCTTGCTATTGAATGCTATTTTTCAAATAGGTTTTCCTTCTATTAGGAAGCAACTCCAGACTACTATTTGATAGTCTCATGGCTTGCTTAATGAAGAATAACACATTGATGCCTACACATAAAAAGATCATCTTCCATAAACAAATGCATCTGCCAGGAATAATGCAGGTCACAGTCTAGACAAGACTCATACTACTTTGTTCAAATTTGCATTTGAAAGTGGTAACGATGACATTTAATTCTTATAAGTGCTTTCAATTCAGTTCAGTTATGTCCCTTTCAATTTCAGTTCCTGAAAAGATTTAAAGAGGATATAAATATCACTCCTTTTATAGACAGGATCACAAAGACAGCAGTTACCCCAGAGTCACTCCAGAATGCCAGTGTCAGTGGTCACTGGTATTGTTAGGAATAAAAACTACTTAAGAACCCTGACCACCAGAAAACGGTGCTTGGTAGCAAAATTTAGTGGGCTCTTTTTACGTTTTGCTGCTTCACAATCTTTAGACTGAGTTACTTGAATTTTTGTATTACAATCTGTAACTAACAGCTGGTTATTTTTTTAATCTCTTCTTACAGTTCTTCCCTTTTGAAACAGAACTCTTCAGATTAAGAAAAATGTCCACAGACAGGTAGCGAGGTGTCCAATTTTAGATCTTAGTAAGATAATGGAACATGGGTTTGCTCTATTAAAAAAGCCATACACAACAGAATCATTTATATTACTTTTTTACACAGCTCTGAAACACTGTACACCAAGTTTTAAGCTACCCACTGTCAGTTACACCAAGTGAGCACCCTATCATATTCCTTGAGCACTAAAACTATTTAAAAGAAAGCATTTTAGCCATAGTGTAACTTCAAGTAGAGAGGAAAAAAAAATCTAGGATGTAACTGTAAAGATAATACAGTTAACAAGCAACTACTTCTAACAGCTTTCCTTGTTTTCTTCTTGGCCAATAATTCTTGCATACATACACACACAGGAATTCATCTAGAGAGTAAGAGGAAGAACAATTAAACAGCAATGCAGAAGCCCTTTTCAGAACTGGACATAAACAACTTAATAAAAATCAAAGCGCATGAAAGCATATGAATAGATTTCCACCATTCTTAACAACTTCCAAGAGAAAGAAGAGAAGACTTTTTGTTTGGGAACTTTCAACTAAGTCCAACACTTTGGAAAAGTACATTGACGTTAGGAATAGCCAAAAATCTCATTCTGCTCTCATTACTTCATTGCATTGTCAGTTTTTTGGTTTTTTGTTTTTGTTTTTTTTTTTTTTTTAAAGATGACTTAACAGCTGGCAGTACATACATCTCCCCTCTCACAAATCACAAGCGGAGAATTTCTTTCTAACACACTGTTCCAACAGCCCAGACACACAGAAGGCTGCACCTTCTTTCCATAAGTTGGTGTTTCTTCTGCTCCTGAAGAGATGCGATCACTTGAAAACTCTACACTCACCTTAGCATTCCCGTCAGACCTAGTTACGAGCAAAGAAGCCAATTTGCACAACTACAGGTGATAAATCATGTTGGCAATAACACGTCATTATCTTACTTTGGATCACAAGGGTGCACCCTAACTTTTCACTCTCATGAGAATGCTCCGAAGTGAAAAAAGACTGGCAGAAAACTATCAAGATAACCCAGAGTATCATGACCACAACAACCTTTTTATTCTTAAAACTGCCTAAGAATAACGTTTACATGGAAATGAAATCGCCCTGGTCCAGCTATGAAAAAGTAAGGAACAGGCACTTTGTACATCACTATGTTTAAAACACAACTAGCTGTTAAGTGTAATCTCCCAGAAAAATATTTTGATATGACTTCTAGCATTACTTAAATACTGGGGCAACAAATACTGATTGAAACAGGAGACCAAACCAACCTCCCAGGAGAACCGAACTTTCCAGAACACATGACTAACTTGTCAATCTGACTAGTCCAATTTAGCAAACACACACAGAGTCCTGATATGGAACCCTCCTACTTCTAGGCAAGTTGCACACAGCAAGCAATATGCTAGAATCATCAGTCTAAGCCACGCTGTTCAGAATTCTAACTTTTCTCTAATATTCTCAAAAGTCTGTACGTGCCCAATTCGAACAAATATTTATGGCAAGACATTTGAGAAGTCAGATTAGTAACTTATTTCAAAAAACAAGAATTCTGAGTTTTAGACTCTGTTATAAAGACCAAACCCACTAGGTCGGGTATCAAGCTGAATACAGAAAACAGGTAAGGCAAGAATGACAAGACTTTTATTGCTGTGAGCTTTTATTCAACTTCCCTACTCATGCTGAGCCACCTAATTTCTAACTGCATTGATGGCTTTCTAAAATTTCTGATTTACAAAGGTTCCACACAGCACTGACACAATTTTCAGGACCAGGGCTGTAACAAATAATTAATAAATTTTAAGTCTCCACCAGAGATTCAAAAGAGCAAGAAAAGACTTTACACAGTTTTCTGATAACCTTTTGTCTTTTCAGCTTACCTTTTTTACTTAAGTCAATAGCAGCTTCTAGAAGAACTTCTAATTCCCCTTTCGGCAACACAGGAACAACCCATCGAGGCCTATATTCAAAAACAAAACAAATCCACCTGTATTTCAACTTTGGTTCTTCTTAAAAAATAAGAATCCTTGTATCTTTCTAATGCTTTTAACACAGTGTAGGAGTATACATTTTTAAAGGCCTGGTTAAGCATTCCATTTAAAAAAATAAAAAAAAAAGTCTGATTCGAGCCTCTTTCTCTTTACAACTCAAACTCAATAAAAAAAATATTTCAAGAGATCCAGTGAAACAAAGATGCAAGAATTCTAATTCCACTATCAAGATATTTGCACAAATAACCTACACCCTCTGAAAAAATACCTGTTGATCATATCATCCAACTTTGCCAGGTCTGTGTGTGGAAATGCAGGCTCCTCATCTTCAAGCTGGGGTGGAGCATCTCCTTGGGCCTGCTCATCAGGCGGAGTAGCTGGGGAGTTCTCATTGGAAGAATCAGGTGAAGAAGTCTGAAATTGGTATGGAAAATACTTTAAATACTGCCTGCACTTACATGCCATTTATTTTGGCATTTTTCCTTCACATTGTGTTTTAAAGAATCACTTGAAATAAATACCTGTCATCATAAAATATAATAAAATTATATAACTTCAGATTTATTGACAAAAACTAGAGCATAAAAAGTGCTATATGCTTTCTGTCTCAATAGCTTGAAAATTAGCCACTTTTCCAGTGAGGAAAGTGTGTTGTGGGTTTTGGTTTTTTTTTTTTTAAAGACCACTACTTTCAGCAGACCACTCATCCAGAAGGTGAAAATAAAAGTCAACAGGGATGCTCCTGTTTTTGTGTCTTCTGCAGAAAACATGACTATTGTAGGTAGGAAGACAAATGTCAGGAATGACAGAAGAAAATGATCATGACAAATACTTTCTAAACAAGTTTGCTAAAAATGAGTAACATGACTATCACTGGCTACTAACCAACCTTCAAGAACACAATTAGTTCAGACCATTTTGAGGGGCCACGCAAAATACAATTAACTTTGTAGAAACACAGAAGTAGTATAGATTGACAATAACAATTCAAATCAGAACAGCAAGATGTAGGACTACAAGGGAAGATCAAAATCTCTAGAACCCTTTTCAAATGTTGCACTGCATCTGGCTGGCAAGGAGAAAACTTTCTTTGCAGAACCCTTTATGGTGCTGCATTTTGGATTTGTGAACAAAACAGCATTGATAACACATCAGTGTTTTGGCTGTCACTGAATGGTGCTGCGCATATTCAAGGCCTTCTGTTTCGCATTTCGTATCCCAGCAGTTAAGTAGGCTGGGAATGGGCAACAGGCTGGGAGGGGACACAGCTTGGACAGCTGATGTGAACAGATCACAGAGATACTCCAAACCACATAGTGTCACGCTCAGCAATAGAAGGCAGGCCAGGTTTTTTCCAAGATAGCTGTTACCTGGGGACTAGCTGGGCACCCATCAGCTGGTGGTGAGTGACTGCATTTGCATCACCTGCTTCCCTCTCCGCCTCTTCACTTATTAAACTGCCCAACTCAAAATTTTACACTTTTCTGATTCTCTCCCCCATCCCCCACTGAGACAGAGGGAGTGTGTGACAGGGTGCAGGCTTACATGGCAGCCAGGATCAGCCCAGCACACATGTTCCAAAGAACAATTCATTCTCAGGAAATGACAACCATTAAACATTATGGTATTCAACAAATACCATCCTCATACTGAATTAAACTACAAAGTATGACTTGTAAATAGGTTTTGCTGTGCTTTTTAAAAGCATCTTTTCTGGTTATTTTTTCACCAACAAAAAAAGAGCCATCACATTATGATGTAGTATTTCAAAATTTTTATGTGTGTTTTTGATAGCGGGATAACCTGTTCAACAGAAACATGCTATGCTGTTCAAGAAGTCTAGCACAATGAACAGAGACATAGACAAAGCTGGTCTTACAGAGCTGATACATGCTTCTAAGTCATTTTATCTAAAAAGTGCTTTTGCAGAACTGAACATATATTGAACTTGGAGAGCATTTTTACCAATCTGTGGCAGGAAAGTCTACAATGCATTTCCGAGGAAGCTTCCGATATTACTGCAAGAAGGGTTCTTGTCTCAAAGAAACATGCTTGAAAGAACTATGCCACTGCCTGGAAAGGGAGCATCTTCTGCAATGCAGTGCTCCCTAATAGTATCTACTTTGCCACCAGCACTGCCTTCATCCCACAAAATATTTTTGTACTTCCAGACACTCGCAAAAGATACACCTAACTTGACTAGACATCTCTAGGAATACACAAACTCAAATAATTCAGAAACACTATTTCTAAAGAATCAACTACTGCATTTTCAGACAATTTGATTGATAATATCATACCTGATTCTGCTGGAGGGGAGGCTGGGACTGTCCATCAGGAGCCTGGCCTTGACTGTCATTCCCTCCTACTGGAGAGCCACGAGTCGTGGCTGTCATACTCGACACAGGGCAGATCTTTGCAATTTTGTCTGCTTATGTAGTTGTTGCGAGAGAAGAAATTATAGTCCGCTTAGAAAAGCTGAAATACCAGCATATGCTTGCCTTAAAATGCTCCAACTTGCAGAGACCATGCCATTTTGCAGAGACCATTGCATAACCTGAAAAAAAAAAGACAATATGCTAAACTGACTTACGCATATAAGTCATTCATACCTGGAAAAGACCTCTACAAACCCAAATATATGGCCATAAAGAAACTTTTATTTTAGACTTAGCATTTATTTTTGTTGAGTACAGCTGACATCAGAAGAAGGAAACATTTGAAATATTTAGTGTTGTTTTCATGTTCTAAGTAAAAATTACACTCGTAATTACCTTTATGTCACTGAGACATTGTTCTGTTTTGAGTTAAAGGAGAACCAATTCTCCAACTTTTCAGCTAAGCCTCCAAGTAACTTCATTTTCTGAAAGTCAACAACATGCTTTTTAGACAGCAGCTGCCTCTAGGAGTGACTAAATCTGATTGTTATCCTCAAAGGTAACGTGGCATTGGTATGTAGAGATACCATTGCTTATACTTATCCCTACGTAAATTCAAGCCATCCTAGAGTGGGTACAACGCCATAAGTCAAAGGGCAAAAAAAGGGACACACCTTCAGGGAGGAGTGACAGGACAGGTGACCCAAAACTGACCAGTGTATTCCATGCCACAGAAGTCATACTCTGTATAAAGCTTAGTGATCAAGAGGGGCTGAATTACCTCTGCTATGTGGACAGGCCAAGAGAGCTCAGGCTGTTCAGCCTAGAGAAGAGAAGGCTCCAGGCGGACCTCATAGCAGCCTTCTAGTACCTGAAGGGGGCCTGCAAGAAAGCTTGTTAGGGACTCTTTACAAGGGCTTGTATTGCTAGAACAAGGGGGAATGGCTTTACATTGGAAGGGGGAAGGTTTACATAGACATTAGGAAGAAAGCTTTTACTATGAGGGAGGTGAGACATAGGATTCCTAAGGAAGTTGTGGATGTCCCCTCCCTGGAAGTGTTCGAGGGCCTTGAGCAGCCTGGTCTAGAGGGAGATGGTCCCTGCCCATGGCAGGGGGTTTGGAACTGGATGATCTTTAAGATCTCTTCCAATCCAAACCATTCTATGATTCCTCCATGGCCCACATCCAGTGAGCACCTTGCCTGTCTGCTCCTGATCCCAGTCTGTGGGTTTCCTGAATCCAGTTCTTGATTTCAGGTCCCCTCTTGTTTTGAGTCCAGCACAGTACTCTCCCTGCATCTGCCCTGCAGCATCAGTGGTGATGTACAGTCATCTGGGAATTGTGACTTGATTTTATATACTTGTATATACTTTAGTATTTTCCTTTCTTTTATCATTGTTTCATTAAAGCTGTTTTAGTTTCCAACCAACAAGTCTCTTGTTTCCCTTTCTGCAGGTGGAGGGGCTAAACCAGGACACAGATCTAAAATGCAGCTGTTTACTCTGACTCTATCGTACATCAATTGCTACAGTAGATTCCCAATTTGAATTCAAGGTGATGATGGAGGTCTAAGTAGAAATGGCATGGTTAAGGGCATAAACAGCCAAGTTTGTCATCTTTTCCAATAGTCTTCTGACACGGTGCAAGCGCAGATGTCCAAGAGGGAGATTGGTTTTACATCAGCTAAGACTCAGGGAGACCCTGCAGCCAAAATTCTTCAATTAGCACATCAGTATTTACTCAGAGCATTTGGACTGTATTCCATTCTCCCAGCATATGCCTATGGAAGCCTGGGTCCACTGGCCCTTCAGGCCCACTACAAAACCCCACTGCATTCCCACTGAGTATTTAGTGGATTATAAAACAACTGTGACATCAGATTTATTTGCTGGCCTTGTATCATGATACACCATAAGTTCAATCCCACTACATATTTCAACTTCACTGTGAATCATTTAAATACAGAAATAAAAGTTGCATTAAGCTATACCAGTAATTCCACTCTATACCACAGTGCACTGTATAACCACAGAAGATGAAGCGTAATTTTCCAGAGCAACTTAGGCTTCCAAGCATGACATAAACCAACAACAGTATTCTGAAAGTTCAAATGCCAAGTAGGGCGGTAGAAGGAACTGTATGAGCTTTCAGCAAGATTCATTTTGCAGTGCAAAGTTCCCAACTCAATCAGTAAGAGCTTTGAGTTAACAAGTTAAGAGTGAAATTTCTGCTATAACACCACGCATATTTGCAACTGGTTTATTATAATGTCTCATCTCAAATTATATTCAATACTGTAATCTTTCTCCAAGGCACTGTAAAATCCTTTCCTAAATTGTGCAAATTTGCAAGCCCAGTTACATACACAATAAAAAATTTGACTGAATATGCTACTCCTCCCCTGCCCAGTCTCCAATATTAACAAGTCCAACAAATTTTGAGTTCCCTAATATTGTCTCTAAAATAATGTTCATTTTTGAACAAAACTGTATTCTTTGAATATAGTCATTGCAATCCACCCTCATCCTTCAAAATTAACCATGAAATTTCAAATTCCCATCACTTCCTTAATTCAGACTAAATAATTTCAGTTTGTTAAGGGTGAAACTCATCAAGGCAGAGTTTGGCTCAGCTAAAGAACAGCCTTTACACTGACTTATAATTAAGATTATTTGTGAATAAATGTGATGCAGCAACATCTCAGTTTTGAGTATGCAGGCAGCCCAACAGAAACAAACAATTCCAATTGTCTGTATCAAGCTGAGTTCTAATGGAGACTCTAATTTTATATACGTCTCTTTTCTACTGTATTTTACTTTGGATTCAACACACTAAGTCATGTTAAAAATATATCATCTTTACCCATAACTTTGAATGGATGTTTTGATTCATTATCAAGGTGGAGATAAATACCTATTGAATGGTAAACTAACTACTCCACTGTTAAAGAAACAATGTATGAGGCTATGAAGACTGAGTCTAATTCTACTGACATTTGTTTTCGATTGCCTACTGAGCAAGTTTTTGCCATGCTTCTTCCACTTCCTTACATCACACTGATCCACAGCTAAATTACAGGTGAAAGAAAGCTTTTGTTTTACTTGACTCCTTGTTGTTTTAGTAATTCCAGGGAAAGACAACTACAGTTTTTTTGACTCCACATGATCCCCGCTTAGGAGACACCACCCACTGCAAGGAGCATTCCAACAGAGCACCAGAAGACTGTACAAAGGACACCCAGCCATGGCACTGCTCTCCAAGATGGACCTCTGCTTCCGGGCTCAAGCATTCAGTACAGTTGCACATCTGAGCCTCACCTCAGCTTCCACAGGCGGCAACCACATGCCTGTGAGGCAGAATAGGTTAATTTTGTTTGGGGAAGAAAAGAAATCAAGCACCTTTTCAACAGTCAGGAAAAAAGGATCAGACAGATGCCTGTAATAACATGTAACAGCAAATACAAAGGACATTTTAGCGCATAACGATCAAGAAACATACAAAATTTTCTAATACAGTTGACTCCTAGAACAACTTCCACCCAAGTTTCTCAAAGTCACCTCCTCGAAAGTAACTGAAATACCCCAAATATATACAGGCTTCCTCCTAAATAAGCTACTTATAATACAGAGTCTCAGAAAAAAAGAAATACAAAGTGACAGATGACAGCAGCAGATTTCAAAATACAATTCATTATACATGTGCCTTACCTAAGTCCTGTCAAGGGACACAGACCTGGTTTTCCTTTATTTAAAGTTTTCTGATTATATACAAGTGAGGATACGTGCCACAAAATCTATCCTGCAGCGTGGTAACAACATATGCTAGGACACCAGTCTAATAAATAAAGAACAACAGAGCTTTCCAAAAATCATACAACCATGCTAAGAAAAAATACAATTATTTTTTCTCCAGCATTGTTTATAGAAAGACATTCCTATGTTAACAGCAACCCAGAGAAGATGTGCTTTTTCATCATAAGTGCCATACTGCAAAAGAAAGCTTAACTGCAGCAATACACATTTTAGGTTGGAAGGCATTACGGATTTGTTTCATATAGGATTCTGGGAACCGCCTTCTTAATCCTTGTGATGAATTGGTATTTAAGGAGTTTATGATGTGATTCTAGTCTAAAAATTGTCGACTTGGGAACTTAACATTTTACTCTATTCCTTTCTTTCAATCAAAACGCCTTCTCACCTAGAAGCACCTCCCCAAAACTGTAACAGTGACCTAATTCAGTAGTTACAATCTATACACACCCACACACATTTATCATTTTTCCTTCTGTGTGCCTTGTGTCTTCCAATAAGGAAGAAATTATTTTTATAATCTGAATAGAAAACTGATACACACTGAAGTTGAAGTTTATTCAATAATTAATGAAAAACTTGTCTTGCTCTCCTGAATAGTAGATTAATGACATGTCTACCTTTAAATGTTTAAAAACCCCTTATTAGCAGTCATCAGAAAAAAGTCTATTTCCAATAGCTTATATTACAAAGACAATTAATTCAGATTCCTTTTCCCAGTAAAGAACTGAGCATATATGGGACTTGGCCAACTCCATCAGGCTCCAACACATTATTTCATAGCCTTAAATTTCAAAGTCATACAGTAAAAGACAGATTTCAAGTAACTACAATTGTTACGAACTAAAACTATTGTCACTGAAATAAAAAAGGTTACTTCAAGTTACCTTTTTTGTTGATCTTTCCATATCCTACATCTGAACTTAAGGCACTTGACAGTATAAATTTCGGAAACACTGGGAACATTTGTGCAAACATACAACTCTGTCCTCAATATCATACAACAAAATAAAGAGGGATGTCCTGAAACACACTTCAATCCTTTCAGGATTTTTTTTCAACTTCAAAGCTTAGTATTGAGACTATGTGTAGCTAAGCTACATCTGCTCAATGGCACGCAACTTCTTCATACAAGATGCTCTTACACGTACAACTCACATGAATTTAAGCAAGCACTAAAAGCACAGAAAGTGAACTTCCAAAAGAAAGCATTTATTGTCAGGAAAACGGGCAAAGCAGAGGGACCACAACTTGCAACTCCGTAAGTATGGTCTCAAAGGAGTAATCTAAATGAATTAAGATCTTCAAGTGCCACTACACAACATGCTGAAGATACTGTGGAGCAATGCTGCAGAAATTGCTGTTTTCATGTAATGATGTTTCCTTGTAGAGCAACAAATATATTATCTGCATTATAGTATTACAGGTATGACAATCTGATCGTATTGTCTTCTGCTCATATTTTAGAGCAATGGTAAACTTAGGCAGAAAACCTAAAGTTCTGAGAACATTCAAAGATTTAAGCCTTAATGTGAATGCAATTTGGGGAAAACAAAGTTCAACAACCTCAAAACAATGAAAATGCCATATTTACATCCTATGTTAAGAAAACTAAAATACTCATACATGTGGCCTAAATCACGAAAATGGACAGAGAATGAAGTATTTCTCCCATCACTATCAAGAAAAACCCCAAACCCCAAACCAAACAACTAGGCACAGAAGGTTTAATGACACAAATAACATTGCTTTTTTAAAAATAAAGCTCTGTTACAGCAAAACCACATGGATTATTTTATCTTTTTAAAAAAAATTTCCAGACAGAAAATTGGAGTATGATACTGATTTCTCATGTGACCGTATTGAGACGTACTGATGAAGAGCAGAATTTAACTATTTCAGGTGTAAGAGGTAGCCTAAGCTTATGGTTCTCAAATTCACCTTTTCAGATAATTAGAAGGCTTCTCCAGCTAAAGCTGATCCCCTTCCAACAACTGATTTTTGGTCTTGATATAAAGTTATCATTGAAACACCAAGCTTGGACCCCAAGAAATTCTAACCAAAGCAACCTGTATTCATGCTAAGTCTGAGAAACCAGTAATTGGCCCTGCATGCTAAGGAAACAAAACCAACACATTCAAAACCTATTAACTTCTTGTTTCCACATGGAACAACTTCCAAGACGACTTCAAAAAAAACTTAAGGAAATCCTTTACAACACTGAAAGCACTGTCTCACTTCGAGGCAGCCACTGATGAATGGTCAGCCCCTGAAACCAAACTGGACAGCAGCAGCAAATGTCTTCCTCTAACAGACATTCACTTGCCAGTAATTCCTGGGGCATCTAGCAATTAGATAATGTTTCCCTGGTTGCTTAAGGTACATGATGCTTTTTCCCAGATAACGTAACAAGAGGTCAGGTTTTCAGATTACACACTTAGTTCTGGCTACCAAACGAAAAAGTCGTTTTCAGTTCCTGTTCCGAAAAAAGCGTTTTGCCCACATGACAGTAAATACGGGAGAATGGCAAAGATACAGCACCAAGAATCCAAGCAGGCAATGCCTTACGCACAAACTCAGCAAGTGTTAAGGCAATTTACTGTGCTCCCTTCACTGAGCTGTGGCCTTGCTGCCATGCATTTCTGTAGGCGCACATTTCAAATCACTGTCACAGACAGAGCACCGAGCAAGACTGGGCCTCTAACCCAGTATGACCATTCTCAATCTGAGAAGCTTTCAGTGGGAGTTACAGTGGTTCAACTAGTACAAAACAGTATCCTCAATTATATTCTATACACCTGAATGACCGAAGGAAGAAGAACATAAAATTTAAAGCTCCCGCAACTCTTATTATTTAAATTCTTGTTTCAAATATTCTCAAGTGATTAAGAAGCTACTTCCAAGATGCTGGTAAAACGCTAAATAATGTGTTTTTTTCTGCTGGGAGATGAGGATTTTGGTCATAACAATCAAACACACCGGACTTTCCAAGAACAGAATGCAGTCAAAAAAAGCACTGGTAAATGCATGCATTATAATCTAAGAAAAGCAAACTTAGCATTTTCCAGATAGAAATTACTTTTTAAGCATCTATTTTAATATTTGCTTAAATGTTTTGTGTTATGACTTCTACTTAGTATGCCATTTTCTTTAATTCAAAATGAACATGCAAAGAAGTGGCCAAGGCATCCTTTCACCTTGTATAAAAAGAACGAGTTACAACAGGAAATAGCCTCTAAACTAACAAAAAAAAATATCAGATCTAAGAACTTCAGTAGGTACACCTGTTTCAGACAGAGTTGGATTCAATTTCATGCTGCTAAGTAATACAATGCTGTACTTTTTTTCCAATTATGATACAGTCTGTTTATTCAGGAAGCTGCCCTTTTGCAACCCAAAAAATGTGTTCCTGGCAACACAGCCAATTAGGAATGAGATGATATTGTGGGTCCAACTGCAACCTCAGCCCTTTACAGGCAGCAGTAGGACACTGCAAGCAAGGTCAAATTATGGTTCAAAGTTTACATTTAAATAATGTTCTAGATTAAAAGGAATACACTCATTTGCAGTTCATAGTTGATCTATGCCATATTTATTATTTATTATTATATCGTGTTTACTTAACAGTATTTCAAGAAAATCATACATCTAAAGTTTGCACCAAAGACTGATCAAATGCTGTTGGTTCCTTCTTTCTGTAATTTGGTCATGGCTGTATGAAACACTTTAAGCTGTTTATTCAATTCTAAAATGCATCTGATGGTTTCACCTCTCCAATCTATATAGCGAAGTTCACTGTCCAGAACACTTTAAAAAACCCTTTTGTTCCTTAAAGCATTAATCCAAATGCTAATAATTGCAAGATGTTACACTATTAGACGTTTTTCAAGATCTGATCTTACTTACTTCTAAAAAAGCATAATTAACTTTTAACGTTAATCCATATTCAACTTGACTGCTCTGCCTTCTCCTACAAAGAAGATTTTTATTGGATGCTCAAATTTAAGATGAAAATCAAAATACATTCTCACTAGCAAAAATATAGGCCTAATTTCACTTGAATAATGAAAACCTGTCTCAGCAAGACATGAATTTTCACAGCAAAGTATTAGGAAACAAAGGAAATTTAAAAATTTCTGAGCACTGAGGTATCAATAGCCTCCTACTAGTTGCTGAAGCATACTATAAAGGGGCGATGAAAAGCGTTGGGAACATGCAGAATGGGATGTATTATGAAGTCTGAAAGAGATAACAGATACAGAGACACTTAGGTGTCTGCTGAGGATGCACACAATACAGCCCACAATTCTTGTCAATTCAGTTTTTTCATAAAAGTAGACAGACAAACTATATTTCTGTACTTGCATTGAAAGTTTCCTTTTTTATTAATCATAATATCTAGCAGTGGTTCAGAAAACAACAGGACAGCGATGGCAACATGTTCCATTTTCTAGTAGAATAAGTCTTGGAAGCTGTTTCAGGAAAACATATAGGTTTGTATATCAATGCAGACAGAAAACAACACCTCATTTTTCTTTCACTTTACAATTAGATTTGGATAAACATACTGCAATATAACAACAGAATGATGTATCCCAAAATATTGGTTTCCTTCATGCAATTCGTTTAAAGCATGGTCTCCAAATTTATTCTAATCAATTACCCTTATTTTTAGCTAATATGTATTTCCTATGATTATATTATATACGATTATCGTTCATAATAAATTTTAAACACCCTAGCAACTATGATATAGATCATTAAACATATTTCAAACATCTCAGCCTCATCTGCCACAATCTTAAGTAAGATTTCTGCTCTGAATCTAACCACAAAAGATGAATCAAAGTCGTAACAAGAAAAACTCAGTTCCCAATATTTATTATGTAATATTTTCAAATATTTTAAATCAGAAAACCAGACAAGCTGCACTCAAGCATTGTACTGTAAGAGCAAGAATCCAAAGAAATCTACAAATGTTAACTTCTACATCTTGAAAAACAGGAGGATATAGTCCAAAATAGCTCAGAAAGGAAGGGGGGGAGGAGTAGGAGGAATGAAGAGGAGAAATCAAACTCCCATCTCTGGACATACCACTTTTAGTGAAATTCCTAGCCAATAATGCAACTTGCTACAGTCTAATAAATAAGATTAATTCAATCTTTTCCTCTATCATAAACGTGAATGGTATTAGAGACTACCTGAATTTCTATACCACATTTTTACTGCTAGTCTGATTAGGTTTAGAGTAAACAACACGTTTAAAGAAAAAAAACTAATCTCCAGTCATTGAAAACTGAATTAACAACACCATTTTAACAGAGACAACATTCCTATTTGAACCCTTCATCTATCAATTCTCTCCCCCATTCTAGTCAATATTACCAATAACACAGAGAAAACTAAAATTGCTAACAAATTTTGCACATGGCACACAAAGTAATGGGGTAATAAGCAATGAGAACCTGTCACCAACCATCATCTAAACCATGGCACTCAGTGCCACATCCAATCTCCCCTTAAACACCTCCAGGGTCGGCGACTCCACCACTTCCCTGGGCAACGCATTCCAATGGCTGATCACCCTTTCAGTGAAGAACTTCTTCTCACATCAAGCCTAAACTTTCCCTGACGAAGCTTGAGTCCATGCCCTCTAGTTCTGTCACTGGTCACCTGAGAGAAGAGACCAACCCCTGCCTGACTACAACCTCCTTTTAGGTAGTTGTAGAGAGCACTGAGGTCTCCCCTGAGCCTCCTCTTCTTTAGACTAAACAGCCCCAACTCACTGAGTCGCTCCTCATAGGGCTTATGCTCCAGCCCCTTTACCATCTTCGTTGCCCTCCTCTGAACACATTCCAGTATCCTAACATCTTTCCCAAACTGGGGGGCCCAGAACTGTACACAATATTCCAGATGAGGCCTGACTAGTGCCGAGTACAGGGGGACGATAACTTCTCTGGTTCTGCTGACTACACTATTCCTGATGCAGGCCAGAATGCCATTGGCCTTCTTGGCCAACTGGGCACACTGCTGGCTCATGTTGAGCTTCCTGTCAACCAGCACTCCCAGATAAGCGTGGCATAATAAAATGCACACAGTAACGTAACCAATGTCAGGTCATTCACCTGGAAAAAAAAGGACATACAGAAAACTTGACAGATATTGGGAAATGAGACTAGAAGAATAGTTATTCTAGAAAAGCAACTGCTTGTGAACACCACAACTGCCTGTTTATAGCAAGAATAAAACTCAGGACTTGTCTATTTAACAGAAGCATATAATTTGGGTCACAGAACTGGTAAACTCGTGAATCATAGCCTTTTACATCTAGGGGGAGAAAAGTCGCAGAAAAGATACCCTCCACACCAACTGGCTGCCACAATGAGATGAGAGTGCAATGTGCTGAATGAAATATCTGAACCTATTACAAGACTGTCCACAGGACAGAATACCAGAAAGCATGCACTTCCAAGGCAGCCTAGCTGTCCCGGGGTTTCCAACTGCTATTTATCTTATTGCCTTGCAGTAAGGGAATAAAGATGTCCTTTTTTAAGACTGCTATTTCTGCTCTCTTCAACTTTTGGGTCTATCAGAGGAGAAAGAGAACTGAGAAGCCAGCATGCAAGTATTGTATGAACTGTATTTGTAACTGATATTTTATTTTCAAAAAAAGCACATATACAATATCAGAAAAAGCAGTTAGGACCTGCCTTTTCCCCACAACTTTTAGAAGAGGTTCTGTTTTCTACATATGACGTACTTCCCTTTCAGTTCTGAAGCCTGAAGTTATAAATACAGTAAGATATTATTTCATGCTAAGAACTTTCAAGTTGTAGTCTTCAAGAACAGAACCAATACATTCAAAACACGTTTTGCAAATCTTCTGCTAGTCATGCAAGAAAACATTTCTTGGCTGTTTGAAATCGACACAGAGCTAAGAACAGCTGATACCACTACCAACTATATATAGCCAGGCTTTCAATCCAAAATGATGTGTCCATACGCAGAAACCATCTTTAAACATAATTTTTAAAGCATAAGTGACAAAGAGTAATATATTCAGTGACGCTACTCTTCACACCAAGTGAGAAGATGCTGAATGCATTCCCAGAACACTAGGTAACACTGAAGCAGTATTTCCATCCATTGCAATGCTTCCACTGAAAGGGGTTAGATATTGCATCTTCCAACATCTGAAGAACTAAGTACTGTGACACTGTTGTGGTTTTGTTTTGGACATTAGACAGTACATATGAAATACAGACAAAATACAGAACTAAATGGGGATGAAGGCCTAGGTTTAGTAAGTCTGAAACAAAATCAGTAATAGTAGGGTGTAAAAAAATTACTACCAGCTATGCAAAGAACTAAAAAAAAAGCCAAAGAAAGTGGTTTAGTAAAAGGCTCTTAAAAAGAGTTAAATCATGCCTACAAAACAGCCATAAAAAACATTTTTACCAAAGCCCAATTTTCTTGAAAGGAAGAACTCAGCAAAAAAGTTCATACAACCCAAGAATACTAGCTTCTGCAAGGTAATGTTAAAACAAACAAATCAAATCTGATTTTCATTAACATGTAACCTTTTAAGCAACTCAGCTAACATAAGAAAATGGTCTATTATATTTACGGGTTTGCGTTGAGCAGTACCCATTTTTGAAGTACTAAAGCAAATTAGAACAAGGCCAAAAATTGTTTGTAAAAAGATGTCTCACTTTCATTTAATTCTGCGAGACTAACGTTATCAATACTACGCTCCATAGTTGCTTGAGCCTACTTGACTTTGTCTCCATTACATCATTTCACAGCAAAGAGTGGGGTCTGCCATTTTGTTCAGATCTGCCATAAGAAGTCTGCAATATTCACATTCAGGTTAACAAAAATAAACAAATGCTGATGCATCTACACAGTTTTCCTCCAAACTGCAAACTCCGGTTTCTTAACCACTTCAGAAACTCCTTCACTTCCATCTTAAGAAGGGATAATCCTTTCTTCTTCCACGGTCAAATTCTTGAGCTTCAGGGTTTATATCTAATATTGTGAGGGCAACAGTAAAAGCATTGCTACATATCCAGAATTTCAGTTCTGCAAATTATGCAGGAAGTTTTTATTATTATTTTAGGTTGCATTAGATTCTATAATTTCTAAATCAGGTCCTACAGTTGACAAGAGAAGAACATGAGTTCTGTAAATTCCAAAAAGCATTCACAAAATTCCTCACTTCTATGGGAAAGCTGAGCTCAAACCCTTTAGGATTGCTAAGAAACTTTATCCTCTAGCTCTGCTGCCCTGTGAAACTTCCTTGAAAGTCATATTCTGCTGCAGGACTCAAAGAAATCTCAGATTTTTTTTTTTAGCAAAATTTTGTAGGCAGGATTGATGGAGCTAAAACTATGAAGTATCTGCCGCCTCCTCCTCCCATAAACAGAACAGAGTATTTAAGAATAGAATATTTTTCACTTGGAAAGGACCTACAACGATCACCCAGTCCAATTGCCTAAGGATTATAAACAACATTAAATCCAGAAAAAACAAATTAATAAAAAAATTCAATCAAAAGCACTCCCTTTCATCTGCTCTACTATCCACAATGCCAATTCTTCCTGGGGAACAAAGCAGAAAGAGAAGTAACATTTCAACATTCCATCCTTGGAAGATCCTGTCAAACCATACAAACTTTCAAACTATCATTTCTTGTGCTCAGTGGTATCCCCAGCCTTGTTTTCCCACAGATACACATAAACATATTGTGGCATCTCTTCTTTCTGATGAGGTTCATACATTCTACCAGGTTACTGGTAGGTGCTGAATGGCTTTTGCTACCTTTATTCTTTCTCAAGTATTTGAATGTTCCAGGTTCATTCCACTTGTGACTTTAAAACATGGAATTATTTATAGTGTATTGCACTTAAGGCTTTGCAAAACTCAGTATTATAAATATTCGAAATGTTGTCTAAAGTTATTAAGCCAAATAATTATGGATATTGCTACACTGTTATTTCTACATTTCATTTGCATGCTCTTCTTTGTTAAATCATGCTTATGCACGGCATCTGACACAACACCACAGTACCCAGTGCCACCACCACAATTGTAATGTGAGGCTTCTGTTAGAGAAGTGAAGTTTAAAGCTAATCTTCCAAAATGTGGCTAGTCCCTTCTGACTACCTTCATGTTTTCAATGGGGCATTTAAGAGCTTCTCTAAACTACACCATGTTAAACACCAAGTCTATACTCCTAATAACCTGCAAAATTATCACCACATTATAGAAATTTTCCCTTGAAGTATAAAATTTAACAAAACTTACTGCTTGGTTAACTGCGAATAATTACAGCATGATACAGCATCTAAAACAGATATTAAGTTGTAAACATTTTACATTCTTGAATCATGACAAAATTAACTTTATGAAATACCTAGGTTTTTTAAATGCTTTACATTCAAATACTTTAAGTATTCCCAGTATTGTGCTAACCCTAGTTTCACTTGTTTTTAAACTCTGATAGCAGTGTGCCCATGTGGCCAAGAAGGCCAACAAGTATCCTGGCTTGTATCAAAAACATTGCCACCTGTGGGAGTAGGGAAGGTGTTGTGCCCTTGTACTCGGTGCTGGCGAGGTCAATCCTGGGTTTAGTTTTGGGCCCCTCACTACAAGAAAGACACTGAGCTGCTTGAGTATGGACAGCAAAAGGCAACAAAGCTGGTGAAGGGGCTGGAGAACAAGTCCTATGCAGAGCAGCTGAGAGAACTGGAGTTGTTTTAAGTCCAGAGAAAAGGAGGCCAAGGGCAGACCTTACCATTCTCTACCAATACCACAAAGAAGGTTGTATTGAGGTGGGTGTTGGTCTCTTCTCCCAAGTAGCAGGTGATAGGACAAGAGGAAATGGCCATAAGTTGCGCTAAGGGAGGTTTACTTTGGATATTAAGAAAAATTTCTTCACCGAAAGGGCTGTCAAGCACTGGGACAGGCTTCCCAGGTAAACAGTCGAGTCACCATCCCTGGAGGGATCTGACACATGTAGATGTGGTGCTTGGGGACATGGTTTAGTGGTGGAATTGGCAGCCTTAGTTTACCAACTGGCCTCTTATCATCTTAAAGAACTTCTCCAACCTAACCAAGTCTGTGATTCTACGTAACGTTCAAAAGCACAGAATAGCACAGGAACTCAGATACTACCCTCATCGTCAAGCATAATTTAAAATGTCTCAAATACACACCAAAGTTACATTAGCATTAGAATCCACACTTCAATAAGCTTCTTCATAACTGCTTAACAAACTTAGCCAAAATTTCAACTAGTTTCAATGTACCAACTGCATAACTCAGCCAAAATTCCAACTAGTTTCAATGTACCAACTGCGTAACTCAGCCTTCATGATTTTTGTACCTGGCCATGCCAGCTTTCTGCAAGTAAACATTTTGCTATTTCCTGCTGCCTTACAACTATTTCAGTTCAACAATACTTGCTAAGAAAAACCAAGCTTGCACAAGCTCACTAGAGGTGTTATAAGCTGACAGGTTTTTTCTTTTAAGACTGCCTCGAACATGCTCTATTCCAACTAAAATCATACTAAGGCATCTGCTTAAGCAGACTGAATGCTCAAGAAATCACTGAAAATTATCTATCTGCTCCAGACAACTTGTGTAACAACTCCCCTCAAAAATGCTCATCTCTGCAGGGAAATAAGAAGTGGCAACAGGAACAGTAGTTTTGTCTTCTGTCTTAATGCTCTTTCTGTCAATACAACAAAGACTGTGGTTTGATATAGAAGCAAAAAGCTAAACAAAAGAGGAAGTTGGATAGCAACAAGTAAGCAAGCCCCTAGAAAGTATATTCAGAAGCAAGTAGCACAGGAGAGTTATTTCCACTATACCTATTCCACGTAGACAGAACCACAAAGTAAGTCCACGCTCTCCCAGAAACTTAGTGTTCGTGTGTCCATAAAAACTATCAAAAAGCATGTCATAGCCTTCTTTTCTGAGAAATGCAGGAGATAACAATCAACTACTATCATGCCCTAAGGACTGAGACTGGGTTAAAAACTTCATTGCAGCTATGTCTGAAAACCAAAAAGTAATTTTTTTAAAAAAAAACCCACAAAAAATATCCAAAACGCATTACTATTAATCTCTGCACCGAAAATGGTTGACTACCAAATCCCAAAACCCCCTTTCAGTTTTCAGCTGAAACCACCAACAGGCCAAGAGACAAGAACATAATAACTGTTCTTTTTAGGGACAGTGCTTAAACTAACACAACATGACAATGACAAAACTCTGATAAGACATGTTTGCCACCACAGTGCGTACATGGATTTTTTCTGCTTCCATTGTTGAAATCTCAGTAAGAAACAGCAATTCCATGGTAAGGGTACTACATCCCAGTAAATTTTACAACAGAAGTTTAATTGTATTTCGGCACAGGGACAAGCCTTAGCTGAAGGTACCGCTTCACAATCTACTTGAAACCAGGTAAGACTCCACTGACAAGAGAAGGGGGGCGATCTGGCTCACTTTCATCCTAACCACGTTCTCACCACTAGTATTAGCCCTTGCGTCACCACATAGTCAGCCAGATCAAGATGCCAATCTGGCTGGAAGGTAACTGGGGGAAAGGAATGAAAACAATTTCAGTTCTCAGCTGCATCACATGCCGTTCGAGCACTAACAATGGCATGAGAAACAGGTAGAACATATAACCATGGATAGAACCTACTCTTCTAGCATCAGTGCAAATTGATCATGAAACACACCCTGGAAAAGGAGGAAAAATGAAAGAAAGTGACATATTTAGCTATGGTTCACGTAACTTAGAGCATAGATGAGTCTTGACAACATGAGAGTCATAAAGACCAAAACTTTTCTCAAGCATAAAGGATATCACAGGAAAATGTAGACAGAGAAAGCAGTTGAGTACATAATCAATGCCAGTAACATCAGTTCAAGAACAGCACAAGCTCAGTTGTGAAAGAAATACTGCGTAGTAATATGGAGTAAATAAGGCTAGGTGCAAGAAATCTAAAAAGGTCAAGGCAAAGAACTGTCTTTGCCCTGGAAATTATGATGAAGCCTATGGAATACTTAAGAGATCACAGTGAGTCAGGAAAATTAATTTAGCAGTAACACTTTGAATAATCTCACCACAAGCACATAAATCAGTGACAAAGCTACAATGCAGATGATGTAAAACACAGAAGCTGGAAAAAATTTTACTTCTGCTGACAAAAAAAACAGCCAGAGTTGTGAAACTGTAAACAACAGCACATAATTCAAATATTATCTAGAAATTCAGATCAAATCCCCTGGAATTTTGAGACGACAGAGTATGAGTAACTGAGTACAACAGCTGTAGCCACTGCGATAGGTAGTCTTACTACTTCTTAGCAAAAGGCATGTTTATATAACAAAATTTTGTATCCATTGAAAGACACAGACAGAACATGCTCTCTCAATTTGTCAAACGCTCAATTTGCCATTTTTCCCCTACATAATTTAGGATTCTCAGAGTAATCTGATCAGTAATCAGGATGCTGGAGTGTCTCCAGAGGAGGGCAACAAAGATGGTGAGGGGGCTGGAGCACAAGCCCTACGAGAAGCGACTGAGGGAGTTGGGGCTGTTTAGTTTGAAGAAGAGGAGGCTCATTGCTCTCTACAACTACCTACAAGGAGGTTGTAGTCAGGCAGAGGTTGGTCTCTTCTCTCAGGTGACCAGTGACAGAACTAGAGGGCATGGACTCAAGCTTCGTCAGGGGAGGTTTAGGCTTGATCTTAGGAAAAAGTTCTTCACTGAAAGGGTGACTGGCCATTGGAATGCGATGCCCAGGGAGGTGTTTATGGGGAGACTGGATGAGACACTGAGTGCCATGGTTTAGATGATGGGTTGGTGTCAGTGTTGGGTTATAGGTTGGACTTTATGATCTCAGAGGTCCTTTCCAACCTTGTGATACTGTGATACTGTAATCCTGTTTCCACTGTAATTTAATTTCCATCAAACTAAAGTTAGTTTCAAGTCCCCTGGGCAGATCGTAACCAACTGAGGCACCAGGAAGAAAGACTGTCCATACCTTACTTGTTGCAGAAGTTAAAAGATATTTCACAAGAAAGGGAACAGAATGGCAGCAGTCAAAGAGAAATCTCTGGGCTATTAGGCAGCTATATAGAATGCCTGAGAAGTTAATTCTGCCTGTCTTGTTCACATGTTGCTGGAGAAATCACAGATTTTTCAGATTAACCTCTTCATCCTCCTCTCAGTTTTCTGGGTACCAAGATAAAGGTAAAACTGAGGAAGCACGAAGGAGCACAACAATAACTTAATCCAATGTAAGCTGTGTCTGTAACACCTGCACTTCTAAAAAAATCCATTGAAAACTTAGGACAGGAGGTACTTTTGAAGTTTACGGCCTCTGTGTCTCAATTCATCAATAAAACAAAAGATAACACAAGCCCTTTAATCTACAGAGTCATGTGAGAAAAAATATGTTATTATTTGGGAAACGTACAGGCTGAGAGTGAAAAGCACCTGTTGAGCGTATTAATAGAGTAGTATTTCTACTCAGTATGGCATTTGAGCTGATTTAATATATGCATTTACAGAATAAACTCCAAAGATAAAAGACTGAATGACAATCCAATTCAATCCATCTCCCAAACTGAATTGAGTCGAGGATCCAATGGGAGGAAGAATTCATAATTAAATGGGGGGGGGGAACCCACTGGCTTAATAACAAGTTCAAGTCTCGTATTTCCCAATTTTCCACTTCTTTGTAAACTTAAAAGGCATCTTCTTAAATTACCCATGTCTCAACTGAAAACATCCCCTGTAAATGGTGAAATGCTTAAATAGATCGTGATTTGTACATTTTTCAAGGTTCTTCGCATTATTTGTTTTTCACCACACACAAATTTCAAGCAATTTCACTGAAGCCATCTGATAATTCAACTGAAAAATGCACGAAAGAGGCATTTTTAAAAAATCAAGCTTTTACTTCTGCTGAGGAATCCACCCTGAATTATTACAAACCCCAAGTCCTGATGAAATAATACACACTATAGCTGGGGGAAAAAAGTAATACTCTTATCCAGATTCAATTTATGTTTTAACTTAGGGGGAAATCAAACCTTTCATTTGCATTTATAAAGCACCCGAGCAAAAATAAAGTACCTTAAAGAACAAACTCATAATTACAAATTTAAAGCAAACCAAAGAAAAGCTACTGATTATATACACCCTGTGACAACCTGTTGTCTGTAAAGAAGACACTTTCCTCCCAGCCAAGACAGTCCATTCGAAGTATAAAACTAACCTAAGAAATTCTGCTTAAACAAAGCATTAGTTATCCAGAAGCAGCAGCTACCCAGAAGTATGAGAAAAGGAAAACAAAGATAAAAAAATAGCATTTTAAAGGAAAAACGGCATAAGAAAACACAAAATTAAACAAACAGAGGATATAAAGGAAGGAAAGGAAAAAAGGTAAATGCACAGACACTAATGTTATCAGATCAATAAAATCTCGCCACAGTGTTTCTTTAAATCAGACTAATAACACCAGACCAAGTAGTCAAGAAGAGCCAACGACAAACATTTAAACATAAAAATCCCTATTTCTTATTAAAAGAAAACACCTTAAAAATCATGAGACAGTACCTTAAGAGGAAACATTTTCAGAGCTTCTGGAAGAAGCAAAGTTTTCTACACCTACTGTACCAGTCTACAGATATGTACCCCCAAAACAATGTCTTTGTATTTCCTATAGATGGAAAAACTATTGCAGCTGAACTGTTCAAATGCCAACATGACTATTAAAGTTTCTCCTCCCCAGCCCACCACTCCCCCCAAATCTGGCAGAGTAGTTCTGAGAAAAGAACTTAAATTCATCAAATACACTACAGAAGCTGATTACGTTAAAGATATAATGAAAAAGGCATTCTAGCGGACAACTGTCAATTAGAAGTTACATGACATACTATGATAAACTCACATTTAAAACAAAATTTTGCTATTAGAATAATCAAAAGTAGGACTAAAGTAAATAAAGTATGTCTTCGTTGCAAGTGTGAACTGAATTTATCATATTTTCAGACTCGTGAAGAACCACAGTAGCTCATCAACACTGAAAACCCCTCAAACTGTATTTTAGATGTGGTATAATGTAAGCCTATACATAAGCGTTAAGTACAGGAGAGATTTTGATTTTCTGCTCTCAACTGCTAGTTACTTGCTGCTTGTCAAGATAATGTATGTAACTTACACAACATTGCAATCTTCCTGTGTGATACCACACCTCAGTAAATATAAAGCATACAAACAGCACATCAAGCCTCAAGTACAATTTCATTTGTAGAAAAAGCTGACCTTCTGAAGCACCAATCAACACAAACTCCAAATCAAACTCTCATTTCACTTACTACTTGCCAACAACAAAACTAAACTAACATCATGTTGGTCATTCACTATCTTCATCCAGCTGCCTTCAGGCACCACATCAAGACAAGAGTTGCTACTAGTTCTAAATACTTGTGCAATTATGAGGAAAGCGATATAAATAAAAACGAAAATTCGTGACAGGGTGTATTGCCAAACCCTCCTTCATCTGGTCAAATATCTTAGAATGGTGCAGATAAGAAAAACTTTCACTATACACCTGCTAACCAGAGGTTGATACCGATCACTCGGGTTCTTTTTCCATGGCTGGAGACACATTAGCTTACAGCAATGTTTCACTACCATTATGCTAACCTTGCTGCATCCATTGCCATTGATGAAAATGAAGCTTTTCATTTTACGAAAAGATTCTGTTTTCCCAATCCTAAAACTTGGAAGGAGATGGAAAGGAAATAATTGCTTCTCAAATGCCATATGGGGAATTCATGTTTCAAGTTGCACCTTCATCATTAGACACGTTACAGTCAACAACAGCAATCTCATTAAACTGCTACAATAAGAACAGTAAGAATTTTCAGGCAATCTGGAGGTTATCTTCTTGTCCCATTACCAGAACTATCATGAAGGAACTCTGACAGAGCAAGAGAACTGTAAACCACTTAAGAAATCTAGCATTCTAGCATTACTGTTTGACCTAGCGAAAAAAGTCAGTACATCATCCTAAAACAGAAGTCCCATTGCACAAGTGTGTGCTTGTACATATGTGTGCATACACACACAATTATAATCATCCAGGAAAAGCATCTGGGATTTTAAGGTCCCACTGTGATTAGCCATGAAACATCAAGGCAAACGAAGGGCTGTGCAAAACTGAAGCCTGAAATTGTAGAGTCACTGAAGTTTCCACCTCCGAGCTCAAGAGAATTTATGTCACAATTAAAAAAAAAAGGAAATCCTCACAGTTAAAGGACTCAGAAAAATGTGTTAAAAGCTAATGTCAAGAAATCATCAAACAAGTAACATTTTATTTCTGAATTAAAGACTACTATAAAACATGAAATACAGTTCAAGCTTTCAGTTTATGAAAACGGTCTTTCACCAACCTATTCACTTAAAAATTAAGCAGATCCATCTTTGTATTTAGCTTTCAAATTCATGGACTTATTCTATTGAAACTTACTCAAAATCACACTGAAGTACTGCACTGCTAAGAGAGCAGAAAAATTAAACACCAAGAGATGCAAGGCTCATTTACTGAAATGCCAGTATATTTTGACAAAAACATTCATTCTCATCTAATATGAGAAAAGCAAAAGAATTTTCTTCCCCTCACTTTCAACCTTCATTTATGGACAAGAAAACTGAAGTTCCACCCACAGTCAATACAGGCCTGTCACTACTATCCCACACCACAGGGCTATCAAAGACACTTCCTTTCCAACCAAGAAGGCCTGTCTGGTAACAAAGCGATTCTATTTGGCACACATCACTACTGGTTTTGCTTTGCTGAACACATTTCTAAACAATCTCCTTCCACCATTTCAGAGCATTATAGTTAAGACGACCCCGACATAAAACAATACCTTTTCTTCTTCCCACATAACCTACAGAAAAGGCTAAGCAGCAATTAAGCGACTGAAGTATTGACACCTATGGAACTTACAATGTACATTTTTGTGTCATTCTATGTTGTCATTCAACTGTTACAAAAAAAGTGTTTCTTGTCTTACACCAAGGCTCTTGTAGCAACAATTTTCTATTACTTGAGTTTTGGGTACTTTACATGAAACCTTAATGAAAAGTGAGCCCTGAAATTCCTTCCATGTATTTTTCATTACTTTGAAGCACTCACACGAACAACGTTTCTGCTAAAAAAAGAGAAAAATTACTCAGAAAGTCTCTTACAGTTTATAGCAGAGAAGAGTAGAGGACATGAGCAAACATTAAGGAGTCACATGCTTGTGTCTTGCCTTCAACATATTTTTGAATCAGCTTAAAAAAAGATGTGGAAAACATGTTTCTTCTATGAGAGCTCTCTGTTCACAGATGTACATCTTCAAGGAATGATGCAATGTGGAATTCCCCTCTTACGAGTGAATTCATGGCTAAATGCTCACTACCCAACAGTATGATTTCTTAAGATGTCCATGCAAAGATCTATATGCAAGAAAATCGCACTCTTCCACTGGCAGTTACATACTCTCTTTTTAAGCAGATCAAGGATGCTACAAATAAAGGATGCTACATCTTTTGGAGGTGTCATACAACAAGAACATTAAACAAAAGCAAGTTACCATTCTCACAGTTAACGCTAGCTAACCCTTTAAGAAAACCATACATCAGTAATGTTTCCTTTAGAAAGCAAGCATGTGAACCTGTATCCAAATCGCTTTTGTTACCAGCATTTTAATTTTTATTTGGAAACACATCAACAGCTGGCAACCAATAAGCTTTGATATCAAGCAGATTGAATTCAGTTCTCAAACGAAAGGAGTAACTAATTGCTTCTTTAAAACTAAAAAAAAAATCAGAAAATTCACAACAGAAAATGCAAAAGGAACTAGCTATGCTGTTAAGCTCCATTAAGAATAAAAAGAAGCAACAAGATTTTTACACTAAGTCACAAGTGGCTACTTGAAGACCTTACTTTCCTCCTCTCCTCTACTGCGGGTTATTAACAACTCTCCTGTAACTTTACCAACACTCAGTATTTTAAACAACTTTACCAACTTGAATCTGCATCAAGTGCTCAAAGCACCAACAGGCTCAAGTGGACAACGCGATGCAACAGCTGACATTTTGAGGGTGCAGAATAGCTCTCTGCCACTGTTTATCCAACACCCTAAACAATTTTCTGTCATAATATGCAGGGGGGAATCTCTGCTAACCATATTCTCAAGTCAAGCTACACCCATAAGCATAACAGAGACAGTCAATACAACATAACTGCTTTAAAACTCATAACAAAACTGTCATTCATTACAACAGCATGAGAACTTTAAGATATTCCTACATTAATAAGAGAACAAAACCTAGATGTAATATACGAAAAATGTCACTTCATTTTTGTGACACGTGAATCCAAAGCAGTTCAAACTTCCCAGGTAGGAAAATTCAAGTCCCACTGCATGCAAGCATATGCTTATGAAAGACTCTGCCATCCCTTGTCTCCGCTATGGAAAGACTTTCTATTGCTATTCTGCAATACAAAGGTTTTCCAACCTGCTCTTCCTAAATATAACCAACTGTTCCACAAGACCACTATGCAACAGACATTCGTCACTACTGGATATTGCAAAGTAGGAACCTCTGAAGAAAAACTCTTAAGAAAAATAGAGCAAAATAAAGATTGAATGTTCTACATTGATGATAAAGGGCAGGTGTAACAATACAGCTTAATTATGAATTCATTACATGTCAGGGAGACATGCATAAAAAGTTCAGTTATGTAAAAAAGTGTATATATTACAAATCATCATGGATGCTGTAGACCTATCTTAAATCAACAAGCACACAGCACTGCTTGCTTTGCAAAAGGCAAAGTACTACAACGGAAGACAGACATTATCAAGTGTATTCCCAAAACACATGCTCAAGTACAGCTTTAAATTCTGAACTCTGATTCTGAACAAGGGTGATATGGATAAGAAAATTAGATGCAGCCACAATGAGTTTCAAGAGGACACATACCCACACCACAAGAAAAACTTAAGATACCTGAACAAGAGAAACCATGTCCACGTGTTCAGATTAATAATAATGCTAACATCCAGGAAACAATTTCATAAAAGACACAGAAGTTTCCACATGTACAGGTTTGCAATTGAACAGAAGCAAATCCAGCAACATTTCTTACATCTTCAGACAACCACTTCACATTGGTCTCTGCAAGCGCTGCATATGCAAGACTACTGGTTTGGTTAAACAAGGTTCGTTATTACAAGAAAAAGAGCTAAAGTAAGTGTAATAGTTTTGGGTGTTTCAGGGCATGACTTTTTTTTTCTAAACACACTTTAAGTAAAAAACAGTAAGGGACACCTTTGATGAATTTACTTCACAAATGAAACTATCCTGATCAGGATGTTTTCAACATATACCTACAATTTTTCACTCTCTTAGGATATACAAAACAGTATTTCTGAACAAAAAGAAATAATACATATACATACACGCTCTCAGAGTGCTGCCTAACAGAAAAGTGTTTGCCATTCAAACATCTGAACTAGGTTCAGAACTTATTTCTAAACCGCAGCAGCAAAGACAGAAACATCTTCCATGGAAAATAATATATTTTCATCACACACCTGACAAACATGATTTTAAAGCTATTTAAAAGTAATTTGTTCAACTAATGAATAACAGAATTTCCTCCTATTTTTCATATTGGAAAGTCCTAAATTATGCTCAATTTTAAATGTAATATGTTTTGGAACAAAGGTAGTACTTTCTATTTAGTTTCTGAAGTATATTTAATTCTGTTGAATAGACATTAATACATTCTTTTTGTTTATTCTGAGCCTTGCTTGTAAGAAATCCAGAATATAAATAAAATGCATAAACCTAAAAGCGTGCCTTTAGAACAGAGAGTAGCTGCACTGGTCTATTTCTGAGTACAATTGCACTGCAATATGGGAAATAAAATGTTTATATAAAAGCGACAATGTCCCACAGATACAGAAAGAGTAAACAGTTCTGCCAGCGCTATCCTTATTGATTACCACCTCCAGATGTAGTCTTCCTGTCAATTCAATGGGCAGAAGTATCACCACAAGGGCAAATTCTGCAAGTACATGAAGCAGCAGCAGCCACCTAGAAAGATCAAGACAGAGGCTACCCAGAAGAAATACCGTTTAGAAAACCCACACAAAATAAAAGTACAAAATATATTAGAAAGAGAGAGAGCCAAAAGTTTAAAAGTTACTATGGTACAATCTTACATTTATTTTTAGCTAGATTCCTTCCCCCCACTCCAAAAATGCTGATAGTTTCTTCCACTGCTGCATTATGATTGTATTTATGTTTTTCATTCAAAAGCTATCATCAATCATAACCACTGTCCAGTGCATTACCAAATAATAATTAATATATGTATTTTACATGCTTCCCCAAAGCTCCTTATATTAGCTACTGTACTTTGTTGGTTCAAGGAATAAATAGTACCTAAAGTATCAAAAGCGTTATTTAAAAAAAAACAAACAAGGAAACAAACATTGCAACACTCTCATGCATGACTTAAGATTTTGCTGAAATAAATATATCACTTGATCAGGAACATTTATGGTGAGGAGTCCTGCCAATTTCTCAAAGTAAAACCTTAAAAGATCAAGAACAAAGTTAGTTGTCTACATATTCCAGTCACTCCTAAATCTTTCTAACTAGCGACACCATTTCAATTTCATAATAAAGGGCAACCACCCTCCAAATACCCATAAAAGGTCCCTTCCCAAACATCATAATTTTAATATACGTTTATCAGGCATTTGAGAAGCCTGCTGGAAAAGACACGTTACCTAGTCCATCTGTCATAACAAGTGTTGCCACTAGCATACTCAACTCTGGGTATCAATATCTAAATTCAACAACTTTTAAAAAATCCAGGCCCACTTCCGCAAGTAGGTCAGCAAAGTGGGCCTGGTGCTAGTGCTTTGATTCAGCCTGTGACTTCAGAGGGTCTCTGGGCCGATACAAACATCCAGCGATACAAACACAACTGTAGAACTGCAAATATAAATCAAGTTGCACAGATAACATGAAGACAGACCCAACATGTCTACAGTGAGCCTGGGAGTCCCTTGGATCGTTTCCTTAGAACAATCTGAAAGAATTTTTTTCCCTATACAGTTGTGTTACCGTACATCTTCAAAATACTTTACTGGATTTCTGACGGAGCAATCCAAAAATTAAATATGACATCTTAAAAACCACCTCAACAGCTCTGGATACTTCCTTGAGAACAAAACCACTTAGAAAAAAATGAATTATTTTCAAAGGCTGTTCTCCTGCATATAAACAACGCCGCACAAAGTGGGACAGCACACCTTAACAAAGTGATTATCAACACAAAAAAACCACCCCAACTGGTAAAATCCATGGTTTCCTTGAGGACAGTAACAGGAAATTGCCACAGCACACGTTAAGTGAGTGATAATACCCCCTACCAATCTATCCAACAGGTAAAATCCCGTTTTCTTGAGGACAAGAACAGAGAACGGCCGTGGACGACCTGCCTGCAACCACCGCCGCCGCACTCCTCGGACAAGGGGAGGAGGGTTACATCGACTAAAACAGCCCCGACGAGGAGCGTCAGGCTGAACCGCACGGAGAAGATGCTAAAAGCCATCAGCGTTTGGGGTTTTGTGTGTGTGTGTGTGTGTGTGTGTGTGTCCCGAAACGGGGCCAGAGGAGTGGCCTACGCGTTAATAATGTTTACAGCGGGCGTGAACGACTCGGTAAGGGTGTTTTTTCATTGAGCCCGTAAGAAAAGCGCCTCGGCAGGGCCCGGTTCGCAGGCGCCGCCCGGGCCTACGCGGCTTCAATCACTCCTCTTCAGTAATGGCGCTCGGTGCGGAGGGAGCCGAGCGGCAGCCAAAGGCAGAGCCGGGCGCAGCGCTGCGGGGAACCCACCGGGGCCCTCCTCTCCCCGCGGCTCCGGGGCGAGAGACACGTCGAAAGGTGCGGCCCAGCGGAGCCCCCTGAGGGGCGCCGAGCGCTCCCGGCAGCCGGCGGCAAGGATGAAGAGCCGTCAGCCATTTTCCCTTGCCCTCCAAAGCACGGGCGGTGCGGGGCCGCACGCGGGGGGATGAACCCTGTTACCCCACACACACACACACTCCCGCCTCGCCCCCCGCCCCTCCGCCTGCCGGCAGCACCAACCGCTGCCCCCGCGCCCCCCGGCCCCGCCCGCTGCTCGCCACTCACCCCCGCTCGACTCCCCCTCGCGCCGCTGCCGCCGCGGCCCGGTGCCCCGCTGGGCGCTGCCGAAGGAGCGCGGCCGGGCGCTGCCTCATGCCCGGCAGCCGCCGGGGCAGGGTCCCATCCCGCGCCCCGGGGGCGGCTCCGCTGTCCCGGTTCCCCGCTCGGATGGGCGACAGGAGACGGGAAAAGCGAAACTGCTGCCGCTGCCGCTGCCCCCGCGCTTCAGATCCCCGGCGCCTTTGGCCCCGCTCTCGGCTCCTTTCCTCCGGCGCCGGCTGCACCGCCGGGGCGTTTTTCCTGCGTCACCAGCGTTCCCTGCCCGACGGCCCCCGGGGCTCCGGCTCGGGCTGGGCCGAGGCCTGCGCTCTCCGCTCCGCCCCGACCAGAGCCACGCGCGGGGGGGGTGAAGCGATGCAAGG
>JAUMJL010001332.1:0-56172 GCA_033558185.1 Dromococcyx pavoninus | reverse complement strand
AGGGAGAAATAACCAATAAGAGACAGTCACCAGGACCACGTGCCGTAGCCTCGGTGCGGGATTGGCTGCTCGGGGGGCGCTGGGTCTGAGGGGCGGAAAAGGCGCGAAATGCGATGGTGTAGGGCGGCTGCTGAGTGTGGTGAGTGGGGCCGGGGCCCTGCCTTGGCCGCGTCCCGGTGGGCTGTACCGGCGGCGACCGGAGTGCCCTGCGGCGGGGGAATGGGCGGGGCTGCGTGTTGGGCCCTGCGGGAGGGGTGCCGGGCCGCCCATAGGCACCGCTGCAGGGCCCGTCCCTGCTCCCCAGCTGCCGCCACTCGAAGGTCAAGGGGGTTCTCCTTGGTCTCAGGGTTTGCGGTTCTGGCTGTAGAGTCTCACCTGTGTTGCTCAGTGCAGGCAGCTCACGGGTGTCTGCTGCCTCCTTTGCGTTCTCTTAGAATCCTGGAATAGGTTGGGTTGGAAGGGGGACATCAAAGTCCATTCAGTTCCATCCTCCTGCCATGGGCAGGGACACCTCCCAGGGATTGGGCAGCTTGTGCCAGGGCCTCCCCACCCTCACCAGAAAACATTTCTTCCTAAGATCTCTAAATTTCCCATGTTTCTGCTTAAAACAATTCCCCTCATCCCATTCCTGCACTCCCTGATCAAGAGTCCCTCCTCGGTTTTCCTGTAATCCCTTTCAGTACCTGAATGCTGCTCTAATGTTTCCCCAGAACCTTGTCTTACCTAGGCTGAACAATTTCCACCCAGAAAGCTGCTTTTTTTTGCTGTTGTGCTTGTGCACACCCTTGCTGCATTTCTGTAAACCCTTTCAATTTGCTTCTTCAGTTACAGGCTTTAACTGAAGTCTCATAATCAGAACTCTACCAGTACTGTGAAGCCTCACTTAAGCAACAGCACTGATGTGTTCGATACTGTTCAGCACATTATAGAAAACCTTACAGGAGAAAACCTGACCACAGGGTGCAATGGATCAGAAACAAAGCTGATTGCCTTTTTTCCTCCCCCATGTAGTGTTTTCAGGTGTGAAGGATGGACTTCTCAATGATTGCTGTTGGAGATGTACGAAATGTGCTTTCAGCTATGCAGAAGAACTTGGAGTGCCCAATATGGTAATGCCAGGAGATTAACGTGAGCTCTGTATTAGCAGAGTCAATGAGTCTTTTGTTTTTCTCTCTTTTCCTTTCCTTTCAGATGCTTTGTCCAATTTATGGGTTATCAGAAAGCAAGAAGAATTGCATTTTAAGTCTTAAATATATTGGTGTTTTGTAAAGCTCAAGTGAGAAAGTGCAAAACAGAACTTCTTATGTTCTAGTAAACTTTGTTTTTCTATTCAAACATGAAAGTGCCAGTTCTCTATGCAGTTAAGGAAAAAAAACGTAGCTGACTGGATTAGAGTGTTTATAAAGCAGCCAGGATCATTGTCCATTGTCTCTCAAAGGTAAGGGAGGTCTCTAGTACATTTTGCAAACAAATGCTGACATATTGTAGGTTCTAGTTAAAGCCTGTCTACCTAGAATGTCTGAGAAGCTTTTGAAAGACTCTTGCTTCCATTGAACCAAAGAGCTAAAGTTTTTGTCTATGGTGGCAAATGTTTTTAAATCCTTCCACTTTCATCCAAGTTATATCATTGTGGTGGTTTAGTTGGCGTTGTTAAGTAAGCTTTTTTGTGTACTGCTGGCTTGTAGAGAGAGCACAATCACAAGGAGGCTTCCTTATGCATACACACAGTCCATGAAACTCATGGAACCTTTCTTGTGTAGCTAGGTTTGTGACACAATGTGTGCTTGTATTAAAGCACTATGTTTTAGCATGATTTTTTGTTGGTTTATAGTATATCTCAAGGTAGATGATACCTTGAGGCGAGTTGAATGAGTGAGTTGGTTAAAACTTTTCTGAAAGCCCTAGTTTCAAGTTAAATGCTAGACTGGAATGGATGTAGAAAGAAAACCAAGGGGGGAAAGGAGTAGCTTAGATCTTTGTGTTGCCACGTTTGTGCATTTGGCTTGTAACAGCCCAGGAAGAGCCAAGTTGGGCTCCTGAACCCCACAAGACTGCACGGTCCTTTACTCTTTTCACAGGAGATCAGCACTGAAAAAGGTGACATTGGTGTTCTGACACCACATTTCCTCTCCAGCTGATCTGGCATTTCCAGAAAATGCTGTTGTTTTGAAAAGGCAGCATTTGGTTCTCAAATTGTCCAGTGCCTCCTACTTCTCTTCCCAGCCAATCTTCTTTTTGATTTCTTTTTAAGTTCAGAAAAGTGCCTATTTCTGAATCTCATTTTGTTGCTCCTATTCCATGTGTAACTTCTGTCTTCTTGTTTTCCTTCATTTTTCTTTCTGTAGCTTGGATGTGTTACAAGAGCCAGTTTCAACAAAATGTGATCACGTATTCTGCAGGTAGGTTTGAAAACTTGTAATTGCAATACTCACTCAATCTGTTCTTATTCTCCTTGTATCCATCTCTTCTTTAGTGCTAATGATGTAGACTGTGTTTTGATAACTTAATGTGTAGCTCTTGTGGGGGGAAAAATAAATTCTGAATAAGAAATAACTGCAGTTTCACAGCTGAGTCAAAGGGGGTTGATTCATTCTTCACAACAACAGAACAAGAATAGAGACATTGCACTTGATAATGAAGGATTTCTTCAGAGCGGTGCCTGCCTTGGCTCAGTTGTAAAGAAAATCAACTCCTCCCTCTTGTTATCATGGTGATTGTGCTTTTTACCCAGGTTCTGCATGTTCAAACTCCTCAGCAAAAAGAAAAAAGGTGTGGCTGAGTGTCCTCTCTGTAAGACTGAAGTTACCAAGAGGTAATGTGTCTTTGCAAGTGGGGCTTAGAGTCATTATAGAACCATTAAGGTTGGAAAAGACCTCCAAGATCATCAAGTCCGGCCGTCACGGATTGAGTCCGACTGCTTGAGGATGAGAAGTTGGGATTATAAGGAAAATTTAATCATTGTCTTAAAAATGTTGTAGGAGTAGAGTTGGAATAAACACACAAAGGTGGTTGTTAAGCAAACTGGCAGTGTCTAAAGGACTCACCCTTCAGTGCCTTTTTTCAAGCAGTCAGAGGTGGAGACACCATTCTTGGGTAATGATTGTGTGATCAAGCGTGGGCTGTGTTATTGTTCAGTGATTACAACTGATCTCTCTGTGCTGACATGAGGAAAAACAACATTTTCACTTTCATAGTTTTAATTCCCATAATAATGGTTGTTTGGGGGAATTGTGTTGTTATTCCTTGGCAACAATTTCTCACTGTCTCATCTTCCACTGTCTCATCTGTTCTACTCCTTTTTATTTCGGCCTGAATTCTAGGAGAATTATTAATACTCTACCCATACTTTTGTCTTAAAAATTCACACAGTAATGTTTTTTCAGAAGTCTGAGAGAAAATTCCAGATTTAAGCAACTAATTGAAGGACTGATGGAAACTATCTCTGCGTTTGAGCTTGACACTGGAGTGAAGTGTAAGTGGTGTCAACGTATACCCCCCCATTTTTTTTAAAATAAGATTTTGACATTTGTATCATAATTATTTGCAAGTATCTTATTTACTCTGCAGGAAGAACTATTGCAATTTTTTTCTTGGATGTAGAAGCATAAGTTCCATTAAGATCCCAAGGTTTTCCTACAATAAGCTCTTGAACAGACTTATGGGTTGGTACTGTGTGTGTGACTCCAACCAGTTTTATTTTCAGTTCATGAATTATGGCTGAGTGTGTGTCAAATAGTCTATAACTGTTTGGCAAAGTCCTGCTTGTGATGATGCCCAGCCTTGCACCTTTCACTCTTAGACACACTCTTAGAGCCTGAATTAGTGCTAGAACAATGCACATTAGCTTGTCCTGTTCAGCTATATCCTTTTGGAGTCCAAATTTATCCTTTCTAGTACTCAGTGCCTTGTAAAGGCTGTTGTCAAGTCAGACACAACCTTGTTTTCTTTGAGGAAACAGGATGTTGTTGCTGGGAGCAGTTGGTGCTTTTATGAGTTTTGGTTTGTGGTTTTGTTCTTATATTGTGCTATAAAAACCAGACTTTCTTTTCAAATCCTTTTCAAGCTGTTCAGTTATTCTAAAATGATTGCTGTTAGATCCTGTTTGTGCTACATTATCCATATAAGCAACATCGATTGGGAAAATTAATTGGCAAGATGAAGATTTTGCTTATACTTGAAGGGTGCTCATGAAGAACAGCGAGGCTGATATTTCAATTAGATTTCCTTGATAATTGTTTTTTTAGCTGTGTGTGTGCCAGTGGCATACAGTCTATACAAGGATATTTTATTGATGTATAATGTATAATTCTGTTGTGCTCAGTGTAAGAAAATACTTTTGCTTTATTTTCCTGTTGACATTTTTCAGTTTTAAACCATCAACACTCTCCTAAAAAACCCACAGAGGCCCCTGCTGCTGAGCTCCTGTGTAAGGAAAGTTCTGTCATCCAGAGTAAGGGCTTCAGAAAGAGGAAAAAAAGTGCAAAAGAAAATGGGCAAGAAAACTGCACCTTGGTATTTTTTTCTCTGTGTTATTTCTGTGGATTGTTTAGCATTTTATTTGGAATGTGTATAAAGAACGAATGGAATAGGAGGACTGGGTTTGCTTTCAGATCACTGTTTGATTTGACTGTTGGTCTAGATGAGGATATCCAAATATTTTTGTCTCCCTAAACTACTTTAAAAAGTTGTTTGCATGAAATGACCTGAACTTAAAGATAATATTGCCATAATACATTCTGTCAATGAAAGGAATTAAAGCTGTATCATATGACTCGTTTAATGAGGCTGGTTAACTATCAGTGGGCTTCTTTTTCAGTGGTAAGAGCATGAGTATGTCTTAGGAATTCCTAAGCCACTCCCCATCTTAGGGTGATTGCTGTGTGTTTTCGAGTTCATGACACACTGTTTCTTGTCTCATCTGCTGTTTGCTGAGTAGAATGTTAAGTAAGATAAAACTGTTAATGATCTGAGCTGTTAAATGCATGGTAATTGTTACTATTAACACATTCCATTACTGATGTAAGTATTATATATATTGGATTTTTGTTTAGAGGCTGCCAATTTAAATATTTAGTTCATTTGTATCAGCCTCCCCCTGCTATAATTTAAATAATTACTACTTATTTTTTGGAAATAGCCTGCTTTTATAAATAACTATTCCTTTCTTTTCTCCTTTTTCAGGAAGCTAATGTGGATACACAGCTTACAGACACCAGGGTCAAAATGTGTCCCCTAGGAAACAGAGCAAGGAAGTGTGACTCAGGAAAAGGGGTTTATATAGAGCTTGGTAAGATGTGTTGTAAATCCACGCTCGTTGAGATTATTTACGTTTGCAAAGTAATGAAATGGGATGAAGTTCAAAGTCTTCATAAACACTAATTTCTCCCTGACACCCAAAATGAGAACAAAGGGACAAAAGAGGGACAATTCAAAGCTTATATTGTAGGAAATAATGCTGCTGTTGTAAACCTTTAAGGCTCAGTGTCCAGATCCAAAGGGAAGATGCTTACAGATGTGAAAAATGTTATAGTTGTTATAACTAATGATAACTACTGTTTCCTGAAGAATATTAGGCCTTGTCATCAGTGCTTGAGGCTCTCATTAATAACCAGAGATAAGACTGAAATCTAATTGAGAAAATAATGTTATATTTCATTCCTGTCTATCCTAGCTTTTCAGAGCCTCCTTTTTATCTGGCACTCAGTGCTGCAAGAAAGTAGATGCTGTGCATTGTTTATTTTGTCCCTCTTCCTTCAAGGAAGGAATTGCTGCTTTTCACAGATACTGTTCATTGTATCTTTTTTCCTTATTGCTTCTTCCAAGATCAATCAAAAGATCTGAGATATTGGAATATATTGCCCTTATTCAAAATTCTGAATGTTATCATCTGTTTCATGTATAAATTTAGAAGTTGGAAACTTAACTCTTAGCTAATTAACTCTTTGTTAGCTCGCTGTTATTGTATTTAAACAGGATTTTTGCTGCAGCCATGTGGATATTTATACATAGAAATCATTATAATTGGGTAAAATACTGCACAATTGAAATAGATTTCATCTGATAAAAGTTGAAAGCGTCTGCCTCTAGAAAATCTAAGTGTGCATCCTACTGTGATCACACTGAATCTTTCAACACACTGAATTATTTCAACCAGAGTAATAGATGATTTTTTTTTTTAGGATCTGATTCATCAGAAGAGGTTTTTAAAAGGGGAAGTAATACTGGGTAAGTAAAGGTCATTAAGGAATTTGTATTTTCTAAAGACAATATTTCAGTATTCTCACTGCTATCTTTTAGTTTCTTAGCATAGGACTGATAGAATTCTTCAAACTGAGAAGTGAATTTCAACTTTGAGGGTATCAGGGTAGAATGGGAAGCTGACTCCCATCAGTTGGTCACATAATATGTATTAGACCTGTTTTCTGGATGTTCTGTTGCTTACACAGACATATCTTCAAGAGAAAAACATGTACTGTACTTGAGAAAGGAAATGTTAAATTCAGGACTGTGGGAGGGGATATTTTAAAGAAATGGTCTGAAATCTTGAAGGGATCTAGTTGTGGTCAGTGTCAATCATGCAGCCTGACTTCTCCCAAAACTATTTCAGAGAGCAAAAAGGGAACATTAATTGTCATCTTCTGTTATGTCTATTGTCATTTTCTCTGGAATGAAAGTATATTTCCCTTCCTAACAGGTTAGAAGACAAAGAAGCTGTTCAGATTTCATCTCAAGAGAAGCCAGAAGAACTGAGGAGTGCTGAGAAGGGGAATTCTTGCACTACACAGCCTGATGAGCTGAGTGCTAAAGACACAATTCTACCAAACCTCATAGGTGTGTTTGGTATTTTGGTGGCAAAAATGATTCAGCTTGACAGAAAAAACACAAGTTAGCATTTTGATTTTACATGATTAATTATATATATTGTGGTCTTATATATTGTAGTTTTGTTGATGATTACAGCAGTGATAGTTTAATATAAGCCTAGATCTCTGGACTAGATAGTTAAAATGTGGATATTCTGTAACACAGGAACAGAAGGGGAAAAAGTAACTTGATTAAAGTGCAAAACTTCTGTTCTACATGAACCATATTATCCCTTGTAACACAAGTTGAGAGCACTGCCTGGTAATGAATGTTAGAAGTTGGATGAACACGTGTGTTGTGTGGTTTGCTCTTCCTCAGTTTCTGTAGTGGGAGATTCGTGCAGTGTAATGTTCTGTTTTGGCAGGGAGTAAGAATAGTTCTTTTAAAACAAACAGCCATTAGGCTTATCACTGTTCTTGTGCTTGTAAAATTTGGCTTAATAATTTATAATACCTATAAATCTTCAGGTGAAAGTGATTTCTCAAAGGAAGGCTTGAGCAAGGAAAGCAGTTGGAGCATCACCAAACCTGACCAAGTGGATGTGACTGAATGCCAAAGTTCTCCTGTAAATCTTCCTGCTGTAGACGTGCTCACAGACAGAATGGGCAATGCCAGTCCCTTAAGGGATGGGGACTCAAATTTCTTTAAGAACACAGAAGAAATGGATGCAGAGCAACCTCAGTGTGACAGTAAAAGCAAAGAGCTTGACTTAAAAGATAGCTCAGAGAGCAGGTTGGATAAAAGCAAAGAAACCAATATTGGTGAACAAAATGTGAAAACTGTGGAAATGTATGAATCTGAGAATGATTCTTTCCAGGAAAAAGAATCTCCTCTGGATAAAGTACTTCAGCCAGACACACCTCAATGTGTTACCCTGAATCAGGTCTCTAGGAAGAGACTGAAGCGAAGCATTCAGAAAGTCAATGAGTGGTTTTCAAAAAGCAATGAGATTTTGTCTTCTAGTTCTTCCCAGGATGATTCAGGTGAAGGAAATAGAGGTTTATCAGATAAGGATTCCTGTAGTTCAGAAAAGACTGACCCTGTGGTAGATTCCATGGAAATTGCAGTGGTTGAAGGAAACAAGAGATCGTCGAAACAAGCAGCAGATGACATCAAAGACCAAATATTTGGGAAAACATACAAGAGAGAGAGGAAGTCACATTCCCCTCTTATCTTGAGAGACATTTTACCTACTTCAAAAAAAGAAGACGTGGCTGCTGAGAAGTGCTTGAATAATTCCAGCAAAGACAGACAAAAACGGAAAAGGAAGACTGTCCGTGCTCTGCAACCTGAGGACTTCATCAAGAGAAGAGATACAGAAGAGGCAGATGGGTGCCCTCAAACTGTAAAAGAACGCCTTGGAGAGAGTGAAAAGCAAAGGTGTGATGAAAGATCTGTTGGTGAGAGTCACCTCTCTGAGAACAGGGAAGATAATACACTAGCAGGACTTGTGGAAGGAGGAGGATCCGCTCAGAAAAAAGCTACTGAGAAGATGACTGGCCAGCAGTGTGATGAGGAATTCAAACTGAACAACTGTGATCAGAAAAGCACTAAAAAGAGAAGTTCTGCAGCAAAAAGGAGCAGGCATTCCACTAGAACCATGTGTGCCCTGCAGTTAGTAGTGGATAAAAACGCTGGTTCCCCTGATGCAGCTGAGCCACAGATTGACAGCTACCCCAGCAGTGAAGAACCAAGGAAAGCTGACTCTGAGCAAAGAGAAGTCAGGCGCAGCAGGAGGCTTCAGTTACTGACTGAAGAAATGAAAAAAGAGACAGAAAAAGGAGTAGTAACTAAGGGAGCAAGAAAGTCTGCCAGTGACCATGAAGGGTCTGGCTTTGGAGTCCAAAGGAATGTGTTGGTTCACACTTCTGAGTGCAAGGACCCGTGTGAGCCCCAGGATACGTTGAGTTCCAAGCCACTCACTAATTTGGAGAGTGGTGATCTTGAAGCAAATGAAATAAAGGTTAGACTAATGAATTCATCTGATGCTGCAGAAACTGCAAAAAGTCTCTTCAGTCCTGCATCTTCACATCAGCCTTCAAATTGTTCCGTTGCACCTGATACAGGTTCTCAAGAAGGTGAAATACAAGGTAGTCCTTCCCTCCTACAGATTCCTTGTGTGCAATCTGTTTCCCACCAGGCTGAAGAGCTGCCTGGATCGTGTGCTGCTTTTCCCCAGGAAAATGGACGTGGTACACAAAGTGTTGTGGGGGGCTGCAGGACAGAAAAGCTGCCAGTGGCTAAAAATGTTTTGGAATTGCCCAAGGAAGCTGATGATAGCGAGTTGGACACACAATATCTTCGAAATATATTTAGGCATTCAAAACGCCTTTCGTTTAGCCTTTACCCTCCCGTGAAGGCTCGTGCAGTAGATGCTGTTGCTGCTGAAAATTTAAAGGCACCTTTTGCTGCTCAAGTAGAAAATGAGCATAACAAATACTCAAACCCAGAAAACCTGCAAGAAGAGAAACCTGCTGAAAGCCTGAGTAAGGTTTGTGAGAAAGAGAAGCTTGAGACCTATGAATCTGCTTGTTCTAGTCCTGTGACTTGCTTTGTCAGCAGCACTGAATGTAAGCAGACAGGGGAACACCAAGAAGATGTTTCACAAGTTGCAAAGGAAGGGAATCTGACACCAATGAAAGTGGGTGCTGCTAGGACTGAAGAGAAAAAAGGATTGCAAAAAGGAGAGCGGGGAGGTGAAAAGACCATCTCAGCTGACACAGGGATGGAAAGTGACTTGGAACAGAATCCAGTCAAAAGTAAAAGAAATCAAAGTGGTCAGAGTGATACAGAAGAGGGTGTTTTCAAAAGAACCAGTTTAAACACAGCTGATTCAATATGTTCAGAAAGCAGTCAAGCAGGAAAGGCAGAAACTGTTGACAGCAAAGGACAATTTCAGTCCAGATCAATGATCTGTCCTGCAACTTGTCAGCAAAGGCCTGCTCAGGAATTCAGGTGTGAAATCACTGGGAGAAAAGGTAGCAAAAGAGAGAGAAAACAAGTAAAGGGCAGTGAAGAACAAACAACCCAAACTGCTGGCCCAGGGATGCCAGAGTGTTCAGTTACAGAGACTCCAGAAGATCCTCTTAAAGGGCACAGTGATATTACAGGGTTGTCTGAAACCCCTGATGGTTTATGGTGCTGTGATGATGCTGGAGAGAACACCAGCTTTTCTGACACCGATAGGAGAGAAAGATCTGCTGTGTTTGTAAAAACAAGTGGCAATGCCCTGGTAAAAGAACTACACAGTAGAAATGTCAGTTCAAAGCCAAGGTCTCAAGGTATTCAAAGACCTCGAAGAAGAGCACAGAAACTGCCATCTTCAGGTGAAGAATCTAGTGAGGATGAAGAATTTCCCTGCATTCAGGCATTAATATTTGGCAAATCAGTAAGCACACCTTTACAGAGCAATAAAGAAGTGGCATCCGTGGTAGAGTCCTCTGTGAGCCCCATCACGCTGCCTCGCAACGGGAGTCCTGATGCCAGTACCAAGCAGAAGATTCCTGAAGCTGCTTTAAGCCATGGGTGTGTCTCACCGAGCCAGGAGTCAGAATGCTCAGTCAACTTATTTTCTTCCCAGTCCAACGTGTCTGAAGAATCAGCTGATGGAGCACAAGAGCTGAAGAAACCTTCAATCCAAGGTCGTCCATCTGAAGAAGTCAATGATGTGAATGAGAGTAAAGCGACTTTTCAAAGTTCTAATGGGAGGCTGAAGAGGAGCAAAACCAACTTCAAAGATGAATGCCAAGAAGACCCAAACATGGGAGCAAACCTAGGTACTAACCAAGCTTTTTATCTCTGCAGCTGGGTTTGTAGTGTCATCACACTTGGGTTTTTGGCATTTGCAGGGGAACTTTGTTTCGTATTTACGCGGCGCTTGGTCTTTGAAAGGAATGTATCAGCCCTTAACAATCCAAAAAAAAATGCTCAGTGGTTTGTTTCCTGGAAATGAAGTTCTCCCAGTATTCTTTGTTCAGAGCAGAAATGAGATTGGGCACTAGAGGCCAGGCTGAGCCTGTCTGATGGGAATGAATTTTAGAGCGAGACGCTACCTGGCTCATTTCAACTTGCATCTTTCAGCAAAATTCCATAAAGCCTCCCTAAGCTGCTTCCCCAACTGAAATGTTTGTTGCAATTGGCTGTAGAATTCTGTAGTGCTTTTTTTTGACCTTTCTTTCACTTTCATAATATTTAGGACTTTCATCATTATCAAAACACTCTGAGCTGCATTAACTTTGCTGTATGTGTGACGTGGTATTTGAAATATTCATTTAAAGTAGACCTGTGCTTCTATCTTAAGTGTTTTCAGAACTTATCACTGCTGCAAGACTATGTTTGGGGTGATTTGGCTTCAACTAACTTGGATTTTCCTCCACCTCCTTCAAGGTGAAGCATCTGGGTATGACAGTGAAACAAGTTATGTAGAAGATTCATATGAACCATTTTCTCAGGGTGAAATCCTTACTACACAGGTAAATGAGATTATGCACTGAGTTCCATGAGGAGTTTGTTTTCTAGGGTGTAAGCAAGTACATGAAAGCTGTTAAGCCAGTGGAGTAGGGAACTGCTTTCATCATAATTGTGTTGCTAGATGACCCAGGTGCTCACAGGTTAGGGTTGGTTTTGTTTCATAGAATGGTTTGGGTTAGAAGGGACCTTAAAACCTCTCCCATTCCAACCTCCTGCCATGGGCAGGGACAATTTCCACTGGATCAGGCTGCTAATAACCCATCCAACCTGGCCTTGAACACCTCCACGGTTGGAGCAGCCACAACTTCCCCGAGCAACCTGTGCCAGGGCCTCCCCACCCTCACAGGAAAACATTTCTTCCCAATATCCAGTCTAAATCTCCCCGCTTTCAGCTTCAAACTTTTCCTCCTCAACCTGTCCCCGCGTTCCCCGATGAAGAGCCCCTCCCCAGCTTTCCTGGAGCCCCTTTCACTACTGGGAGGCTGCTCTAAGGTCTCCCCAGAGCCTTTTGGTTAGGTTTTTGTTATGTTGGGGTTTTTTTTGCTTCTAGCATAGCACGTGTGCATTATTTGTTGCAGTGAAAGGACCACAGTCACCTTTTTACCATATGTTCAAAACTCATTCAAAACAATATTGCTGTTTCTAATTTTCAAGCGTTTGATAAAGAAGCTAATCTTGCTCTTTAGACAGAGTTTGCTAATGTTGGCATAATTGTTTATCCTTTGCAGCAGAAGAATGCTATGCAAAATAACCTGAAGAAACTCCAGCAAGAAATGGCTGTACTCGAAGCGGCGCTGAATCAGCGTGGGATTCAGGATGGTGGATCTTTACCTCTCCATAGGAAACTGCCACCTTCCAACAGTGAAGAAACACTTGGAATGGAACAAATGAGACAAGGAAGAGGTAAGCAGCAATGAAAAGCTTTCCCAGCTTTCTTACAAATGATAGTTTCACTACTAGTGGTTCTTTTTTCCCTTTGCCACACATCATAGTGCTATTTTAAAACTGATAGCAGAACTTTGGCTAAATTCTGCCATTCAGTGAGATGTCTGTGTTTTATTAATGACTTAGGTACTACACTTAGGCTAAAAACTTGCTGTTACAGAGCTGGGTGAGATTACCTGGTGTAGCTGTCTAAATGTTGAGTAGGCCTTGTGGCTTGGCAGGGCTGATCCACATCGCTGTGCTGTCAGTTCTAGTTGGACTCTTGTTTTCTTTCACTGGAATGGATAAAGGGTGGGGAGAGTGGTTGAACACCCAAAGACTTGACCTCTCTTGCTGTGGTAGAAATCATACTTTAGCAACTGGAGAACATGACAGAAATTAGGCCGGGTATGTACTGGCTGTCAAATAGCACCACACAGGTATGTGAACCTCTCGTGGTGTGTAAAGCCCCTGGAGGGACACAAACACAGAGTTCCCAGCTGGGAAGTGCACCAGGCAGTAAATGAATGAAAAGAATGCTTTAGTAATTGCCAATGCTTTAGTATATTGGGGATAAAGTGAGTTGCTGCCAGCTGTGTAAGTAGTAGTGAGAGGGCTTTATTTAAGGTTTTTCTTTGTTAAGGCAAGAGAGAGACTGAGATTGCTGTTCTGACAACTGGTCTGCAACAGAGCATAGAGCATTCTTTGAACAAAGCCTGCAGCAGGTCTAGATGTTCATTGTTGAACTTCTCATTGTTCTATTACAGGAAGGCACCCAATGCTGACTTAGATATTTCTGAAGATGTAATGCTTATTGAACTCTTAGATAAATTGTATTAAATGGCTACAAATTTATTTGTAATTCTGTGGTCTCATTTCAGTCAGTTATCTTTATTTTCTGAGGGCAGCTAGAACAACTTAACATCCTGGAATTCAAAGTTATTTAGTGTCTTATCATGCCTTTAGTGTGTATGGTTTCCTCTGTGGAGTCTCTTCTATCTAAATTCAAAGCCTTTCATCACTGCTGCAGGCATTAGTCAAATATCACAAAGTGATCTGTAGAGTGCTTTTGATCTCCTGAATGAGGTCTTCTGCTTCTGTGTCAGTAACTTGGGTTTTGTTGTCAGAGTGTAGTCTGCATCAGGGAGCTCCTTCATGGAGGAAAGGGAGCTACGACAGGAAAAGGGCAGAAGCTGAACCTTTGAAAGGTACAAGGTGTTTTTTTCCATTCATTCAAAAATCTGAGGTAAAGCATCCTTCCCTACTGTGGCAGCTGCTTTGATTTTTGGATTCCTGACAGGGAAGTTGAACCATTTGTTGTGGAAGAAACTCACTGTAATCCTTGTCTGATTTTCTGTTACTCATTTAACAGCTCCACTGCATTTTCAGCCTTCTCTGTAGCTCATCTTTTGGACATCTCCAGCCATTAAAACATTAACAGTGTACTCAAAACCAAGAGTGGTTATAATCCATCCTTCTTTAACAAAGCTCATTGTGTCTGTTAGAGGGAGTCCAGAGGAGGCCACGAAGATCATCCGAGGGCTGGAGCACCTCCTGTATGAGGACAGGCTGAGAGAGTTGGGGTTGTTCAGCCTGGAGAAGAGAAGGGTCTGCGGAGACCTTAGAGCAGCCTCCCAGGACTGAAAGGGGCTCCAGGAAAGCTGGGGAGGGGCTCTTGATCAGGGAATGCAGGGATAGGTTGAGGGGAACAGTTTTAAGGTGAAAGAGGGGAGATTGAGATGAGATCTTAGGGAGAAATGTTTTCCTGTGAGGGTGGGGAGGCCCTGGCCCAGGTTGCCCAGAGCAGTGGTGGCTGCCCCATCCCTGGAGGTGTTCAAGGCCAGGTTGGATGGGGCTTTGAGCCCCCTGATCCAGTGGGAGGTGTCCCTGCCCATGGCAGGGGGTTGGAACTGGATGGGCTTTGAAGTCCCTTCCAACCCAAAGGAATATGGTTTCATAGATGAGAGTTTGAAATGTGACATTTCTAAGCCCAGCAGCCAAATCCATAAGATAACTGTAGATGGACTGCTTGAAGATTAAGTCAGCAAATCGATAGTTAGTTCCCTTCAGATGGGAAAACTAATTCAAATAATCCCATTAATACAGTTCATATTTACATTATTATGCCAGGATATGGATTTCTGACTTGTAAAAACTTAAACTGATTAGAGTTATTGATGGTTTAATAAAAATTACAGGCCTCTTCAGCTATCTAATAAATGCCTCTTGACTGCTTGTGAGCAGTGATACAGTAATGTGTTGACAGGGTTTATAAACTGCATTAAATAGTGTAAATTTGCCTCCATCCTATTTTATATCCTGCTTTTTCCACCTAGTACATTGCTGACATCTTATTTTTGTAGATTATTTGATATGTGAAATAAAATTAGTGCTTCAAATGGCTTTGTGATTTGTGTAGAGTTTTGTTTTGGAACACTTGCCTCTCCGAAATGTATCTGGATTGAGGTTTTTAGAGCGTGTTTAACTTCTTACCTGAAGAAGCTTTTATTTTGCTTGTTTAAGAATTATTTTTCTTGTTTAAAGTGACTGAGTCAACCTTGGAAGGAAATTCTGAAAATCATAACTGCAGCTGCTCAAAGGGATTTTCAGCCAGTGATTACCAAGCTTTGCCAAGTGAAACCAAAGAGTTAGAAAGAGAAAGGTAAATGTTTTGGGTTTGGTTTTCTTTTACTTCTAAAAGAAGAAAACAAATCTTGAAGTAAATACCTGTCAGCTTTTGAGCAATCACAACAGCTTTTGCTGCGTGGTTCTGTTACTTAGAAGAGCACAAAAGGTATTAAAAACCATTTCCCTCTTTCAAGGTCTTCAGAATTGTCTCTTTGCTCTTCTAAATCCACGTCTTTGAAGAGACCAGATTTGGAGGATTTGGAGAAAGGCCTTCAGTGTGACAGTGCTCTGAAAAACAAAACTCCTGAAAAGACAAAACCTGTGCAGGGAGCAGTGCAGGAGTGTGGCCAGGGTCAGCTTGAACCAGGTAATGTTTAAGAGGGATCCATAACATTTTGATTCCACTTTTTTCATACTTCTGTGTGCCAGCAAGATACAACTTTTACTTATAAGTCAAGGATTTTAATTCATATATTCCTGGTCAATTGCTTCTTGTTTGGTTGGGTTTGTTTGGTAGCCCAGCTGCCCACCAGGATGGGGCTGGACAACGTTTTGACCGTGGTGGGAGTTGTTGTCTGTCTCACATCGTAGCATATCTGTCAATAAGCACCAGTTTCTAAGTTTCAGAGATATTCCAGTGTATCTGCTATAGATCAGGAAAAAATAGGGGTAGAGGCAAAGCAGAAGTAATAAATAAGGAGAAGACACTGCAGTTTTTAAACTTAAAAGGAACAGCTTTCTACCGTGACTACAAGAAGGATGAAATTGTTTCAAGGAGTAATTCTTTTCCTTCAGAAAACAGAGATGAGCAGAAATCTCATGGAGCCAGGCCAAAGAGTACATCTGTCTTATCAAATCTCTCTGGAAATGTGACCAGGAGTCTAAATAACTCTTCCTCCTCTGCAAGGCTGCTTGACCTTCAAACTGCAGAGGCAACAAATAGTTCTGTTATAGCTCAGAACGCTGACAAAAGCTGCACTCAAGAACATAAATCGAAGAGAGGCTTACGTTTCCCCGTGTCTGTTTTGCACAATGCACCTGGGAAAGAAAATGCTACAGGTCCAGTTGTGACTGACAGGCAAGAAATGTCGCTTGTGGCATCAGGTCTGAAGCAAAGTGAACAAGTAAGTGTATTTGAGAAGTTTTAGAGATCACTTGTTAATTTTTCCCAATTACCGTTACAGTCCTCAACATGGGAAGATCCGAAGTATAAGGGAAACTAAACTTGCAGGGATTGCAGCTCGAGTCAGACTTCTCCCCCACCCCTAAAATTATCAAGAATCTTGCCTGTAAATGGCACTATTAAGCTTAATAAAGTTGGAACTTTTTAAATGACTGCTTACTCTCTAGGGAAAAACCACATTGTTCCAAAGGACTTTATTTCTAGAAAGCCTTGGGGCTTTGAGGGGAAGGGACTGGTTGGTTGGTTCCTTTAACATTCTCACATGCTGCTTCTTTACCCAAATTCTGATCCATAGGGAGGATTTCTATAATTAAGCAATTCTGAATTGCTAATAAACCTGCTTCTATCACCCATTTGCAGGAGGAAATGGCTTTTAGTTTATAAACTACTGACAGAGATCTCTTCCTTATTTTAACCTGTTGAATGAATTGTGCTAAAATTACTAACTTTTAAGGAAACCTATGTTGTCTGTGCCAACACAAATGAAATCATTATTTTAAAGTAACTATCTTATGTTATACTCCTATAAACTGGAATTGTTGAAGATTTTTTCATCTGTCTTGCCAGCTATTAATTTTTTTAACTACTTTTCAGTTGATGGTCCAGAAGTTTGCAAGAAAAACGCAGAGCACTTTATCTAATCACATTACTGAAGGAACAACCCATGTCATCATGAAAACAGGTTTGTTGGGAGCTATGTGAACAGATCCTGTATTTATACACCATGGAGGATTTTAACTCTAGGCAGCTCAGCAATAAATTTGAATAACTTTGAGAAGGGATTAGTTGGTTTCTTCTCTATTATAATTTTTTTGTTTAAGCTTGGGAGTCTCTTATTCCAATTCATAGAATCAGAGTGGGGATATCTTACTTTTTTTTGAAGTTAATGTTACTTTTTTTCTTTTCTCTAGCTGTTTGGTCACAATTTTCATGTGTTTACAGCACATTAACATAAAGTAATTCAGAACAAACTAGAAAGAAAGCGACATAGTTCCTAAAGAAATACGATACAGATATTCTAGAAACAAGATTTTGGTTTCTGAATTCCTTGCAGGGATTATAAATACTATTTAATTCTAAATTTTCAAAAGAAATCTTTTCTTAATAGAGAAAGGGAAGTGGGGCTTAACTGTGGGTATAACTGATGGCAGTTGATAGTGAAGGAGTGCCTCCACAGGAACACAGCAGCACTACCATTTCATCATACCTATTATTTGTGTGCTTATTTAAGATACTTAAATCAGGTTTTGCTCTTTGCTAGGGCTCAAGAATCTCATTATTAAAAACCTGAAGGAACTTTATAGAAACTTCAGTACAATACTAGCATTTCACATTTGACAAATGTATCCTGAAATCACATTATATTGATTTCAGAAAAGCACAGCATTCATTGGTAAAATTGGTCCTGTATTGCTGTGTCTAGGCACAGGTTATATTTAAACTCTCTACTGAACCTACTCCCCAGCTTTTACCCAGCATTTTCTTAAAAAGCAAAATACTTTGAGCAAAATCTGAGTGTGGGTGTGCTATGCACTGAGCTTCATTTGGCTTCACAGAAGCACTTCTGTGTCTCATATTTGCATGCAATCTATCACATAGATCTTCCTTGCTTTTGAAAAGCAACACAGAAAAGGAGCCAGAAGATCCTGTTATTCCAAAATCTATGGACTCAGTTTTTGCCTTTCTCTTCAGGAATTGTGTCATAGACACCATGAGCTTTTTTTGGAGAGGTAGATTGTTCTGTCTTTATACAAAACAGGATAAACTGCCTTCTAAAGGTATTCTGGTGGAGAAGAAGGTGTGAAATGGCTTGTGATCCAGAGATTTGTGCCACCATGAGGCACTGAATCCTGCTGTCAGTGTGCATTGGCTTGACTGGTATTGTGTGCACTAATGGCAGAACTGAAAGGTCTTATTTGCTCTGCAGATGAGGACCTGGTGTGTGAACGCACGCTGAAGTACTTTCTGGGGATTGCAGGAAGAAAATGGGTGGTCAGTTATCAGTGTAAGTATAACTTGGTTTGGAGCTAAATGGTCTCCTTTCCACCACAAATGTACTCTTCACTTGTCCCAGTAAAAAAAACCCCTATATCTGTGTGTCTTGACATCTAATGTCTTGCAGTTTCTTCTAAATAATTTAATATTAAACTTAAAAACCCCAACAAACAGCATCAAACTTCTTTCTCTTCTGAATACTCCTGCTTTGAGATACCCACACTGGATTGCTCCCCACCCTGACAAAAGCCTTTTCTCCCTCTTCATTTAAATCTTTGAGATGAAAAAATATTAATTTAGTGAAAAATTAATATTATTTATGGAGGTAAAAACCTCTTATTTCAGGCTTTGCACTGCATCCAGTTTCCTTTGGTATAAATACTTCCAATTTATAGCAATGAAGTTAGACTGTAGGCAGTGGGAGAACAATTTTGCTGGATAAACTTGTCCTGTTCTGATCTTTTTCCTTAGGGGTAATTCAGTCTTTCAAAGAAGGAAAGATACTGGATGAGGTAGGTCTTTTATATTAAGGATGAAATGTCCAATGTGTAAGCAATGCCATTGCATTGATAGACCTATTAGTAGCCTCAGATATTGTCTAAATATATATATATATGGAAATTTGGCTCTGAAACTGGGGTTCTTTATTTACCAAATGCTGGGATCAAAAGCCAGACTTAGGCTAAATGTATTCATTGTTATTGAAGACATAATGGGTCCCTATTTTTTACAACAGGGGGATTATAGGCATGTTTTTTAGAAGTGTTTCTAGTGATATCAATAGATTACAGCATAGAGGAAAAGATCTATTGTTTGCTTAAGGATATAATGTTAGAACATAGCTATGTGCATAGTTTTGGTTTGGTTTGGAACTTTGGAATAGCCAACTGCTGAAAACTCATTCCAGCATTTACTGCTTTTCCTGGTAGAAATGGCTTATTTGATGTGACCCCGATTTAGGTTTGTTTTTAATGCCTGTACTTCATTCTCCAGTACAGATTTTTGGAGAATGTCATATTAGTGGCACAGTATGGATATATCTAATGAGCAGAAATGCTCACTTTCTGGTACAAAACTTCAGATTGCTTGTTTATGTTATGTTCCAGGAGGAATTTGAAGTTAGAGGAGATGTGGTCAATGGTAGAAACCACCAAGGCCCTAAGAGAGCTCGACAGGCTCTGACTGGAAAGGTAAGAGCAGATCAGGGTGGAGAACCGTGTCCTGCTGTGACTGTTTCAGATACTGGCTGAATATTTGGAATTTCTTCCAATTTCTCTGCTGCTCCACACGTAGAGATTTGTAGAAATTAAGCATTTTTATACATGGGGAGTGAATTCTGGCAGCGGCAGAGCAGACAGGCTCAAGTAACTCACTCTGACTGCAGTGAATGCTATCCTTTTATAACATCAGTATAGGATAGCACAAGGTTTGGAGCTTTAGATGATGTTCTTTTGGTTTGGAGGTTACAAAGAGCTCTGATATAGTTTGTGAAACAGTGATAGCTTGATAACCAGTCCTGGAAGTGCAATGAAACCAGTGCATTAAGTATTGTCCCTTTAAAGTTACTCTATGTACTCTGTTAACGTGTTCCTTTTCTTCCAGATCTTTAAAGACTTTGAGATCTGTTGCTATGGCCCTTTCACTGTTATGACTACAGGTGTGTCATTGGAGTGGGATCATGAACTCTTGGCATAAAAAACATTTGGAGGGGGATTGTGTGCATTCACCAGTTTTACATTTGACCTCTTCTGAGGTTCTCTTGTGCCTCTTTTACTCTGAAGCTTTCAAAATACCCACGTGAGGTATCGTGTGGGTAAAGAGCTTTATCCTGTTGATCTCCAGAGTGAATGGAAACGGTGTTCTCTTCTGCTTGGATATCCTCAGGGAACTGCTCTGGCGGTGTTGCTCTGTTTCAAAACAAGGCTTTTATCTAGTTTATCTCTGATTTTCTAGTGACAGGGGAAAAGCATTAATATCATGCTCTCTGGTAATTGCTTTAGATGCTGTTGAACACTTGTACTTGAGCATTTTTTTTATTCTGTCTTAGTAAACAGCTCCTAAGTATCATTTCTCTAGAAGTTGACACTTCCTCAGTGTAATCTCTCTAGCAGCAGATGTTAAAAATGAAACACACAACAAAGCTAGGAGTTTATATAAAGAAAAAGCTGCACAGGACAGCTTCTTTTTGTTGGTTTCAAATTGAATAAAGTGGAGTAGATGCTTTGAAAACTTTAGCTAGAATTTTTCTACTTTTAAAATATTTGTTCCTCTCTTCCCATTTTTGTGCCTTATTCAGCAGATACTTTCTGATTTGTCCACTATAACTTTATTTTTGACTGGTGAAATATCTTCACATCTCTTGACATTTACAATAATTACTCCAGAGGATGCAGTGCTTTCACCTGCTGCAGCGATCGTCAATTAGTGCTCTTATACTTGAGAGACTTGTTTATCTTCTACCAATTTGTTGAATTGATAGTGAAATTAAATACTTTGGCTACTTTTGTTAATGAGAGATAATCACAGTTCTAACTTCTGATTTTTAATCTTAATTTCATGTCTTGCATCCTTATGATAAGAGGAAATAAATTGTTAGTGACTTTCTCTTTAAGTTGGTTTGTTTTGTTTAGTTGGTGTTCCTCACCAGGCTGGAAAGTGAAAGGACTTACCCTTCCAGTACCTGAAGGGGGCTACAGGAAAGCTGGGGAGGGACTTTTTACAAGGGCATGGAGTGATAGGAGAAGGGGGAACAACTTTAAATTGGAAGGGGGGAGGTTTGGATGAGACATTAGGAAGAAATTCTTCACAGTGAGGGTGGGGAGGCCCTGGCCCAGGTTGCCCAGAGCAGTGGTGGCTGCCCCATCCCTGGAGGTGTTGAAGGCCAGGTTGGATGGGGCTTTGAGCCCCCTGATCCAATGGGAGGTGTCCCTGCCCATGGCAGGAACTGGATGCTCCCTTCCAACCCAAACCATTCTATGATTCTCTACGAAGGCTTATGTTTATTTAAAATGATGATAATGTTCTGGTTCTATCTTGGAACAAACTCCTGAGGGCTTAGGGAACAGCATCAGTGATACAAAACATTGAGTAACAGACTGTTTATCTGATTTCTTCAGAACACCTGGAAAGGATGGTGGAGCTTTGTGGTGCCTCAGTGGTGAAGCAGCTCCATCTGTTCAGACACACAACGGTAAGTGGCAGCGAGTGTTACCCTTGCCATAGGGAATGTTCTGTAATTGTGGAATGCACAATGAAAGACTTGGTGGCCTTCCTGGGCTCCTCAAAGGCTGGTGCATACAGAGAGAGCTGCCAGCACAGCAATGCTGCCAAGCTGCACAGCAACAGTCCTTGTGTTCTAGGCTCTGTAGGACAGAGAGCTAATCTCTCTTGAAATCAGCACAGAGCCTCTCTCTCCAGCACAAAAAGCCTTTGCTGCCTTATCTTAATCACAGCATTCCTGAAGAGAAAGTGCAGAAAAGGCTTAGGAACTAATGCCTTCCTCTACTATGACTTAAAGTCCTCTCTGAAGTGACACATTGAAGCAGCCAGCCCAGTTGTTGCTCTCTGCAGATGGGTATGAGAGTGATTTAATGCCTGACATAACAGTAGCGTTCTTATTTCCTTATCTTGAAATCCTAGAATTCTACTGCTGTCGTGGTTGTGCAGCCAGATGCTTGGACACAAGACATGGATTATACAGGTAAAATGACTCTGTTGTGGACTCCTGTGGAACACATTGAGCATCTTTATCACCTTTTTAATAATTAAATATCAGAGAGGTTTGTAGAGGGATCGAAATAAAAACCATCTGGAGATGGAGTTACATCTTGGAAAAAAAATCAGGAAGGACAAGATGTATTTTCTCAAGAATCAGCAATAGAGCCTTTAAAGGCAGTGTGGCAGGGAAATCCTTTTCTTGGCTTGATTATCCTGCACATCCTCAGCTTTACAGAAACTTTTCTGATTTGAGATAGTTTCTAAAAGGTGGGGAAGTTGTGCCCTTGGAGGATGAGTAGGATATAGGAGAACGCCTCAGATGGGACAAGATTCTCTTGGGCTGGAAGGAACAGCTAGCTACAAAGCATTAACTGACACAGCTTTGCCTTTTTTCTTGTCTTTTTTTTTGTCAAAATGCTCCAGAGAAACCGTGAGACTTTGAAAGCACAAGTGTTTCAGGCTAAGTTACTTCAAAATGAGATAGTGGGAGTAGTGGGGTGAATGGGTGCTGGTTAGGCAGTTCAATGGAAAAATGAAGCAGCAGGATGATGTGAAACAACATCTGTTTCCATGGCACCAGGATACTGAGAAAATAAAGACAAAGATCCGGAAATGGTGAAGAACAGGCTGGGAGCCCTTCAGTAATTTTCTGTTGCTTCTCTCTTAATGAGACTCCTGGCTTGTCACATACTCCGTGTGCCTGAGCAGATGGGAACCAAGGCTCTGTCACAGAGGTCTGAAATGAAAAGATAACAAGGACTGCACTCTTTGCTTTCAGTGTTTATTCTGTGGTGTTCAAAGCTTTCCTGCCTGACCATTTGCCAAACAGCTATTCCTTTGGGAGCAGCCTGTCCCCTGCTTTGTTCAAAGGAGTCGTAGTGCCACATCGCTGGGTTTAGACTCTCATGTCTTGGCAAGGCCTTTAAAATGCCAAAGATAAAGCAAAGAGCTTAATCTGACAGCCCTCAGTAGACTCACCTTCAGCTTGCTTTGACTCACAGATGAGTTTTATCATTTGTGCCTTTGTCTTACAGCACTTGAGCAAAAGAACAACGTTGCCATAGTGACTCGGGAGTGGGTGTTGGACAGCGTTGCTCTCTACGAGTGCCAAGAGTTCGACGCTTACCTTGTGTCCTAAGGGTGATCTGCACTTCTCTTTCCATCCCTCAGAACTTCCCATCAGTGCTGATGGTCTGGTAATTATTTTAAGGACTGAGAGTTTAAGTCACATCTGCAGAGATGATGTGCTTGTAGTGTTATCATTCAGAGTAAAATGCATTCTTATTAATAATAAAGTTATTTAACAACATTACCATATAAAGATGGAATTACCCCCTGTTCTTTAAGGATTAACATTTCTAATTTCAAAATAGTCCTTTATATTAATGTAAACCAAATGTAAAAAGTTAGAAAAGGTAGGACACGTTCTTGGAGAAACAATGAGGTGTTACTTACCATTGCAACCAGTTCCTGTTTATATACTGGAGGACACTTTGGAGACAAGGATTAAAGAGTAATATTTGGCTCATGACTTGAATTAAAACATAATTGCAGTCCCAAGTAAGCTCTATATTTTCATTTTGCATAAATGCATACCCTGAATAAGGGTGTGTACCAGTGCAATGGAGTACTGTTTAGTGGTTACCAACTCCTTGGCCTGGTTAATCTTGGGCCATAGTTCTGTTGAAAACTACAAACAGCTCTCCTTTTGTATATAAAAATGCCAACTTGCCCTAACCAAGAAAATCATCCACAAGTACAGTCCCTGAAAAGCCAACACTTGATTCTTGACATCAGCAAATACTTAAGCCTAAAGCAGTGTTGTGTCAGTCTCATTTCTGAGGAGTGTGTGTGGCACTTAGGAAGAGAGAATAAACAGATGCACTTTAGTATCCCAGTGACCTATAATAATGCCTATAAGAATCTGCTTCTAATAGTCCCTGCCTGCAAAATGAGACTGGAAAGAACATAAATTGCATTTTATGGAAGAAAATATGTTGCTTGTTTCTGTTGCCAAGCAATTCAGCTTCATAAATCCTTTTGTACTGGCAGAGCATAAAGCCTGTTTTCATAAAGCTGTTGTTTGAAAAAAAAAGAATTGTAGCTAACTTCAGGAAACTGTTGGGGTCAGATGCTGCTAGGTTATCTTGGGAAGTGATAGGAAGTGTGTTTATAAATATTGCAATGCTTGAAGGAAATAAAATCATTTTGGCAAGTATTTTACTTCATTGTTTAACTCTTATGTGAATCCATCGCTTGGTCTCTGCATACATGAAAATATATCTGAGGTCCAGCCTGCTGGAAAGGAGTGAAGACTGGAGGAGTCAAAAATGTGAATTAGAATTTCAAAGCTGGCATCAGAATTTAAATTACCTGGAAGGCAAATGTGTTATTGAATGAATTGCAGTTGCCAAATGGAACCAAGCGCAGTCTGCCGAGGCGCTGCGACCGTAGTGTCAGTGCTGGCAGCGTTGGCTCAGTCGATCTACGTTGCTCTTTTCTTCTATGTGACAATATTTCCTGGCTCTTGAGGATGTTCCACACATCCTCATCCTCAAACTGATGCCTCTCTTATCTCTGGAGCCCACATTGGGAGTTCGTAGTCTCCATTACAGAAGATAGCTGGAGGGGATGACTAATAAATGCTGCCTGGTAGAGGGAGTAAAAGGCCAAGCAAGACTGTTTTGCTTCTGCCATTGTGAAACTGTCCCTCACATCTTGATACAAAGGTCATCCTTTGTAGCAGGTACAGGCTCCTGCTTGATAATCCTCTAGGAATACCTGTGAGGTTGTCCTTCCTTGGAGGTGACTAAACCACATCTGTGGAAACTCCATCATCTCCAAACTTCTGTAGCAATCTGCATCGCACTTAAGATTTGAGTGAAGTGAAATGGTTTGAATAAACAGCTAAATAAAGGAAGGATGTGCTTCCAGAGCAGCAGGGCAGCTTCTGGGAAGCCAGTGTGGCCTCCATCATGGAATCCATGCTTATTTCTCTAGTCTGTCTTCCAGTTTCAGTAAAAAAGCCCCATCACTTGGGGCTTCACAGCCACTACAGGGGTTGGAAATGCCATTTTATACGTGAGGACCAAACTGCATTTCCTCCCATATGCAGTAGCAGCTGCTTTGACACTTCCCAGGGCAGGAAGCCTCTGAGGTGAATGCATTTCTGAGACGTGGCTGGGCCTCTCTGGCCCTTTTACAGTGATTACCTGAGGGTAACGAGGAGCAGAATCAAACAGCTTTAAAGAACTTGACACCTGGCTAAAGGGGCTGTGTGCACACTGCCCTAGGAAGCAGCATGTGCCTTTTTTACTATTCACTGGAGGGAAGGAAGAAACAAAGGGAAGGTGGTGCTTGCTGCAGATTTGCCTGAGGCTTTGCCATCAGGTAAGTTCTGTGTTTGTAATTAAACTGCTCTGCTTTGATAATTTAACAGGAGCATTTCTTGATGCAGCTGCAGCAGGGAGAGCTTCTGAGCCTCTTGAGCTCTGCTGGTGCTCACAGTGCAGTATCTCCCCATGGTCCCAGCTGAAGGAGGGTTGTGTTGGACACAGAGCTTCAACCCAGTCTCTGGTCAGTACATCAGGCCACACTTCCCCTGAATCAGAAGGAGTCAGTGCATCTGAATAAAGGTTTGCTGTACCTAAGCTTTCAAAACTATGTCAGGAGGTGGGGCAATTGGATTCTTTCCTTCCCCTTTTCACTAGGCTGTTTAATGCTGATTAATTGCTAATGCAAAGGAGAGGAATTTACTACTTCAGGGGAACAAAGTACATTCTGTGCTAATGAGAGCTGCCCTTGCACTGATGCAATAACTGGCTGGCTTTGTCTCACAGCCACAGCATTGCTAAAGCCCATCCTTTTTGCCTTTAAGGTGTTGCTGAGAATCCTCCATCAGATTCCAGGTATCACACTTTGCCTGCTGCCTGGCTACACCACGCGTGTTTTCTATTGCTCTTTATTTCTCACCCAGTCTTCAGTTATTTAGAGGAGGAATTGCAGCTGTAGCACCAGGCAGGCTCCTGAAAAGCATTTAGCCTGGATTTGTTGACCATAACATCAGAGATCAGGCACAGCTCAAAACCCCAGGCCATGCTGAGGTGTTCTGGGGCTCTGCTCCTGCCTTTTCAGCAGCACAAAGGAGCTGAAGTCTTTCTGTGAGGCTGCTTTATCTCACCAGAGAAACTGCTACCAAGCTGGAGGGGGGACAGAAGCTGCCCAGGGCTTTTCTAATATATGGGAATGGGTTCCTGGTTAAAATTCATGTATGTTAATTAGGTATAGCTTTATCTTGCATGCTTATCAGATGTGGAGGCCAGCAAAGAGTAAGAAGCCTATTACCAATTCAGACTGTCCTTTATATTTTGCTGCTAGGCAGCACAGTCATGCACTGACAGAGCCCACTCAGGTTACATTATCATTCTTGGAATAAATGTGTAATTGCTGTTTGTTTCATAGCTATTGTGGAGGCTGCAGACTGAAGCCACGGGGAGGGGTTTGTGGACTTCTGTAGGGGGTAATTAAGCATCAGAGGAAAAATATCACCCAATAGTTAAAAAGCCTTTATTTTGGGCAATTGATATAGGGTTCTACTGCTCCTCAAAGGGAGTTCCTGGTCCTTCAGAGAACAAAAGAGCAGACCTCTTGAAACATGGTGCAGCACATGTGAATTAAATGTGTATGCAGTCACTCTGATGCCTTTCTGCTTGCTGTACCACACACATCCTGCATAAAGGGGTGAGGCCAAACTGTGTTATCACTTTTCTTTTACTCTCCTTGGTAGAATTCCTTGCTCAGATCTCTTTAACATGCAAGAGTCTGGGGCCACCCCAGCTGCTGTTGATATTGGAAACACCTGCATGGTGTGCACCTTGAAGACTGATGTGCTGGAGGACTCCATATGCTAGGAATTCCAGCTGGGTTTGTTTAGCCTGGAGAAGGCTAAAGCACTCAGGGGTGGGGTATAATTAAGGATCCCCTTTAACACAGCTGTCAAATCATCAGTTTTTACTACAACCTGAACATGCAGGGTGGTGCCACCACACTTCTGCCACCTCCAGCTCTGCATCCTGATTTGTAGACTCCTCAGTAGACAAGGTAATCAGGGTGGTGGTTGTTTGCCAGGCAACACTGTTTGCATTCCTGATAGGATGTAGATGGCAGATCCTGCTCAAAAAGGAGCTGAAGGGGGGCTTGCTTTCTGTGCTATACTGTAGAGATTTTAAATGCATCTACTAGCAGAGCCTTGTAGTCATTATGCATTGTAAATGAGGTGCTTTGAGGCTGGCTCTAAAAGAATATTAAAGTGGCAAATCCATGTAACATATGTAGGAGATAAAGGAAGGAGAGGACTGGAGCTGGGATGCCCACAGCAGGCTGTGTCCTCATCAGGCTGCACAGAGATCTCCCTCGTTCTTTCCTGTTGTGGAGGGGAGCTCTTCAGCCTGTGCTCCCTGTCTCACATCTTCACTTTGTCATTCTTGTTTGGAAAGGGTCTCACTTGCATCTTTAATTTACTGGACCTCCACCTTGCCTGTCTTCTTCCCTCACAGCAGTTGTAGCTGATGGCAAGATCTGGTGTGTGGCAGCGTGACCCGGGGCTGCAGCGTTGTCTGGGCAGGGGCTTTCTCTACACAGCCCCACCGAGATGCAGGGATTCATGAGACTTCACTGATTATTATAGAGTCCCTGAGCCTCTTTTTCACTGGGAAGGGTGCAAGCTGGCTAAAGGACAGTGAACTTTGGCAAGCAGGTTGTGCTGGCACTGCTGGGATTCATGGAATCATCGAACAGTTTGGGTTGGAAGCCTTAAAGCCCATCCAGTTCTAATCCCCCTGACCCACTAATACTGCTGAGGAACAGCAGTGCCTTATGTGTACAGCATTTTGCTGAGGTAGTTTAGTCTTTACAATTCTCCCTCTTCTATCCACACTTGAAGAGTTATTTCCTTGCAGATCTGAAGACATTTACAAGAGAAGCGCGTTCACGGATGCAATTAGAACACTTGTCTGACTCATTACTAGAGTTAATGGTAAATCAAAGAAATATTCAGTATGTTCCTATAATTATTCTTGGTGATTTGCTGGATTGTTTTCTTCTTGGGCCTGGTGTCTGTTTTGTTTTGCTGATATTGTAGAATCCTAGAATGGTTTGGGTTGGAAGGGACCTCCAAGCCCATCCAGTTCCAACCCCCAAGCTCACCTCTCGCTGGGTCAGGGGGCTCAAAGTCCCATCCAGCCTGGCCTTGAACACCTCCAGGGATGGGGCAGCCACTTCTCAGGGCAACCTGGGCCAGGGCCTCCCCACCCTCACAGCAAAACATTTATTCCCAAGATCTCATCTCAATCTCCCCTCTTTCAGATCAAAACTCTTCCTCTCATCCTATCCCTGCACTCCCTGATCAAGAGCCCCTCCCCAGCTTTCCTGGAGCCCCTTTCAGTCCTGGGAGGCTGCTCTAAGGTCTCCCTGGAGCAGCTCTTGGTGCTGACAGTCATTTCAAGCATTTGACTGTGAATTAACCTCTTCATCCTCTCCTGGATAGGAATAACAGAGTGTCTCTTGCTTTGCCTTTGTCTCAAAGCATGAAGACAGTCCCTCTTCAGTCACAGGTGACTGCTGGGTAGCAGCAGGAGGACTGAGGTGAGTTTTTATTCCTTGCAGTCTATAAAAGGGCCAGGATCTGAGATCAGTTTTAGCCTCAGAGCAGTGTATTACTGGTAGGTTACTCTCAAGTCATACCCACATTATATTCTGAACTCATGCTTGTCTGTGCAGATTCATCTCCATTTGAAGGGATGTGCTCTTTATTAGGTGCCTACCAGCAGCTTAGAGCCATAGCTTAGGTTTGAAGAGCATCAGTTCTTGTTTGCTTGTTTCTTTGATGTAAAGAGCACTTCTGCAAAGCAGTTCCTTGTTCTGCTGTGGAGCAAAGGCAGTCAGAGCTCATCATGCTTTGAGCCCTTAATGTTGAGAATGCTCAAATGACAGGATTTGGCAGGCCACAGGTATTTATCTTCACCACACGCAAGGGAGGGCAGATTCTGCAGGCTGTGACTTATTCATGTGTTCAGAGCTGCTGCTGCAACATCTAATTAAAAAAAAACAAGCTTTCAGGAGATAATTTACTGTAAAGTTCATGTTTTTAGGAGAACAGCAAGTCTTTTTCCCTAAAGCAGGATGCAAAGCAATCATACCTTCGTGTACCTGCTCAAATCAGTGACCAGGCTCTGCCTTCAACACTGTTCACTCTGTGCCTGCTAAATAGCACTGAGCCCTTAGAGAGGGAGGAGATCTGAATGCAGCTCAAGGCAGCATCTGGCTTGACATGGACTTCTGATGTTAAGGTGACGTGCTGCCTGGCTACAGAGGAACAATTCCAGTTGCTGTTGGAAATAGAAAGGCCACAGGAGGCTGTTGCTGGGTTTTTTTGCTTTTATTTTTTTTCCTATGAGTGGTTATTGCAGGCTTTGAAATTAAGTGCTTCATTTTACAAAGATTTGACAAGTTATTTATGTGAAAAGCAACCTTTGCTCTGACTGTTGAGTTGGTGGGGTTTTCCCCCTCCTTCCCTGATCAGTACACAATTCCTGGATGAAAAGCACAAAAAAATAAAGGCTGTGTTCAGCTGGCCCAGGCTGGACAGTCAAACAGCTCCTTCCTTCCACTTCCCTGTGGGGATGGTACCCTAAAGCATGAGAGCTGCATTCCCTGGGTCTGCTGAGCAAACAAATCATTTGGGGTCCACAGCCAGTTCTTCTGACTCTCTGGAGCACTGGGTGTCCCAGCACACCCCTGCTCCTCATAGTCCTTTCTGTCCAGTCACAATCCAGGCATCAAACTGATTCCAAGGTGCTTTATCCTCTAATGAAACCTGAGCCTTGGGCATCTCCCAGGCAACCTCTAACTTCTCTTCCCTGTGAAGCAAAATGTCCAGACATACTAATGCAGCATCACTCCCTGAGAGTTTCCTTGCACACACTGTGTTTGCAAGTGTGTGCTGAGTTTTTCCAGGTCAGCTGAAGACATATCTGCTGCAAACAGAGCTCCCAACAGCAGTGCCAGGTTGGATGGGGCCTTGAGCCCCCTGATCCAGTGGGAAGTGTTCCTGCTCATTGCAGGGGGATGGAACTGGATGGGCTTTGAGGTCTCTTCCACCCCAAACCATTGCCCTGGCTCTGTGTGTGTGGAGGCTGTGGCTCTTCATAGAATCACAGAATGCTTTGGGTTGGAAGGGACAATGAAGGTCATCCAGTCCAACCCCCTGGCAGGAACAGATCGCTCAGAGCCCCATCCAACCTGACCTTGAAATGTTTCCAGGGATGGGGCCTCCACCCCCCCCCCCCGGGCAATCTCTTTCACCACCCTCACAATAAAAAAAATTGCTTCCTTATATCCAGTCTAAACCTACTCAAATTTACCAGCCCAGCCAGGGGCTGGGAGCCTGTTTGCTGGAGAGGTGCAGAACAGAAAGAAACCCTGCAGTAACCCTGAGCCTTCCCCTGGAGCTGGCAGAGCTGCTGCTGAGATGCTCCTCGAGTGTTTACCAGGCAAGATTTGACAAAGGGCAGACTGATCCAATGTGAGTGCAGTGAATCAGGGCAGCTATTTATACTACTCCTGCAGGGATGCTGGGTCAATAATTTCCCATGAGCTCTTAAATCCTTTGTTCATTTTCTCCTATTTGTAAGAACCTCTCCAGAAATGTTCTTAAGAAGTGAGTGGAGGCTTCTTCCTCTGCTTGCATCCTCCTGCCTTAGAGGACTTTTTGTTTCACTGGGGCTCTATTTTGTAAATAATCTCTTGAGGAAAACTGTCAGTACTGGTGAGAGAAACACCTCAGACCTGTTTGGGATTAGACAGAGATCAAAGGGTTTTACTTTAGAGGAGGAGGAATTGGTGTCCAAACTTTCACCATCATCAAGCACTGAAGGGCTGTCCCTGGGGCTGCAACTGAGTGTGAGAGGAACATTCCAGTGATGTTCTAGAACCTGTTTCTCACCTTGTGATTATTTATCATGGCAGAGAACTACAACCTTTCCTTGGATTGAAGAGCTTCAATCCAAGGGATTCCAGAAGCTGATGGTGTTCTTGTCCTTTCTATTCAAAGCATCAGCTCTGGTCTGAGGAACCAAGTGCACCAAACCTTATTAGGATGCCTTTTTCCTCACCAGACTTTTGGTCTAAATTAACAGTTGAAGGAAACGTGGTTTCCCTTGTCTCAGGAAGAAAAATCAGTGCTCACTCCCTATAAAGGATTCAGACTTTAGACTGTTCTGTTTATCACAGAGATGAGTGGCCATTCCTGCCGAGCACAGATATTAATTTTAATTTTTAAATTGTCAATTAATTGTATTTTCTCTATGCTCAGTGAACTGTAGAGACGTTTGTGTGATGTGTCCTGTGGTTAAGGCTCCTCTTGAGAGTTGCAAAGGAGGGGGAAAGAAGCCTGAATTGTCTCTGCTCTTCACCAAGCAACCAGACATGCATCTATGCAAGTGTGTGCTGGAAATACTAATCACAACCCCTCAGCAGGGCCCTCCCTGCCACCAAACTCTGCTTTGCTGTAGCAGCTCATTCTACTGCTGATCACTGTGCAGTTTTCCAAAAACCATTGACCCCTTCTTAATTTTAATTTGACTCTGGCAACCAGACCACAGGGGCTGCCCTTTCCCCTACCCAGTTCCATAGAAGGTACAATGTTTTCTACTGGAGTGCAGGGATAGGATGAGGGGGGTGTATTTTCAGCTGAAAGAGGGGAGATTGAGATGAGAATTTAGGGAGAAATGTTTTGCTGTGAGGGTGGGGAGGCCCTGGCACAGGTTGCCCAGAGAAGTCATGGCTGTTTCATCCCTGGAGGTGTTCAAGGCCAGGTTGGATGGGGCTTTGAGCCCCCTGAGCCAGTGGGAGGTGTCCCTGCCCATGGCAGGGGGGTGGAACTGGATGGGCTTTGAGGTCCCTTCCAACCCAAACCATTCCATGATCTCTACCTGAACTGTTTCTGGCTGATCCTGTAACTCTAAAAGAACAGTGTACGGAGTAGTTTGACCCAGAGCTCACCACTGGGAGAAAGGCACTGCAGGAGCAGAGGTGGACGTGCCTGATGAGGAGCTGGGGATGTTGCTGTTGCAAACCCTGGCACAGAGTAGAGGTGCCTAAGTGGGCCTGAAGGAAAAGGTAACTGCAGCAACACAGCTTGGCTCAACACTCTGCAGCACAGAGAGAGCCACAGGGGGGCACAGACCCTCCCCAAAGCAAAGCCACCCGGAGGCCAGAGGCTGCCCCCTGGCTCCTCTCACCCCGGAGCACTGCGACAGCAGCAGGAGGACTGTTCTGGGCAGTGTCCTCCAAGCCCAGCCCTGCTGCTTGTGCTTGGCCAAGGCTTCACTTGGAAAGGCTCCAGGAGGTGTGTTGGAAAGAGAGCAAGAGACTGCTCCTGCTGCTCATCCTGACATCCATGGCAAGACCCAAGTACCAGGCAGCAGGAGCCGCTCTTCAGTCTCAGTTACAAATGCCAAGCCAGGTGCCAGGCTTGTTCCACTACCTTGCTATTAACAAACTGACTCAGAAAGAAGGAGGAAGTTTGATTGGTGTCTTGCCCATCGTTCTCTCTCCTCTCTGACTGCCTTTGTGCCTCCCCTTCCCACTGTTTTGCAGAGATAAATTGAGGGCTGAGAATATATTTGTGAAGCGCAAGCAAGAGACTTGGGGAGGAGGTTCTGCTTATGGAGCCTCCCCAGGCTAGGGAGGCAATTAAATATAAGCATGTTTAATTACCTGCATTAATATTCAGGCCATGAAGTCATCAGCATTTGTATTTATTCGTTTATATAAATGGAACAAGCTTTGCAGAGCGCTGCTGCTGACAGCACAGTCCCTCAAGGCTCTGCCTGAGAGAAGCATTTGCCATTTTGCATACATACATTTCAATTAATTACAATGAGTTGATTGATTAAATGAAATAAGATGATTAATTAAGTGGCAGTTGTAGAAATCAGCTGGGGTCAGAGTAAACACATGGAATATGCAAATTGGTTCGCTCTTGGTTTGATTTTCACTGCAGATCCATGCTGCTTTGTTGTTTCTTAGATATGGGGAGGGTTTTGGTGCTTGACTGGAACTCAGTATTGATAAAATAAGAAAGAACTTTATGGCAGAGGCAGATGCTGAGGCTGCAGCAAAGCTGTGCTCCTGCCAGGACCCCAGGATCTTCTCTGTGCTTCTCCTGGCCTCTGGCCCAGGTAATTCCTCCTCAAGTTACCCATCAGCCACGACTGCCAAAGGTAAATGGTGTTGGGTAGAGCTGAGAACAAAGCCAGATTCTTGCATCCATCCCTTCCCATCCCCAGGGCACCCACGAACTGCAGCCCCACCCTGCAATACTGACACTGCTCAGCCTCGCTCCGGATCGCTCTGCTGTGGTCACACCAGCCTGGAGATGGGCTGCCTTCCTCCCCCCAGCACCTCCCAATGTTCCTCTGAGCACAAAATAGGTGCAACCAGTCCTGTGCTTAATATAGAGGGGAGATTGGGATGAGATCTGAGGAAGAAATGTTTTCCTGTGAGGGTGGGGAGGCCCTGGCCCAGGTTGCCCAGAGCAGTGGTGGCTGCCCCATCCCTGGAGGTGTTCAAGGCCAGGTTGGGTGGGGTTTTGAGCCCCCTGACCCAGTGGGAGGTGTCCCTGCCCATGGCAGGGGGTGGAACTGGATGGGTTTAAAGTCCCTTCCAACCCAAACACTTCCATGACTCTACATTCTGATTCAGTGACAGATGGAGGATGTTCAGCCAAAGGATATGCACAGCCTTTCCTTATTTTTCAAAAATAAAAATTACCAAATTACAATCATAAACCCAGCCTGGACTCATGTCAAACCCCTCCTGAAAGTGAGCCTGAACTCCAGGGTGCCAAAATGTGGGCATTGCCTCCGCTGTGCCTCACTGCCCTTGGCCTTTGGGCCCTAATGCCAAGTTTGCTGTGAAGAGCTAGGAAAGTCCAAGTGATCCCTGGCCACAAGAGATGTGAGTGAAGTGGGTAAAACCACACCCAGGGAGTGCACAAAGCCCCACAGAACCTGAGAGTTCACAGAATGCTCCAAGAATTGCTGGTACAGGACAGGAGCACTGAAATCACAAGTGGCTTTGGGAACTGTGTCTGTTGGCAATATTTCCAGAATCATCTCACTGCAGCAAAGTTCCCCTGGGGGCAGCTGGGTCCCTGTCTCTGTATTTGTCCTTTTCCCAGGTGGAAAACACTGGGATAAAGGGAGGGAAAACCACCCAGCACTGAAAGAACCCATGAAGTGAATGGCAAGAGTGAGAACCTCGGCCCATCTTTGCCTGCAGAGCTTTCCTACTGCTAGAATGGAACAGGAATGTTCTCTTTCTGAAAGAGAACTTGACATTTTTCATGTAAATGTCAAATTAATGCTGCCTAATTAGAGACCTCAACCCCAGAATTAAGTCCTAGGGTAGGTTGGGTGGAAAGGTAAAAGCCCAGCTTGAGAAGCTGCATAATGAGCAAACATTAACGGTCAGGCACGAACAGAGAGGAGGCAGAGGGCAGTGTGAGAGTGCCTGATAATCTGAGATAAATACATGGGTGGGCACATTAATATGTAGGTAAACAGTGCTCTGTTCAGCAGACTCAGTAATTATCTCAGGGATCACCTAACCTGTCTCAGAATTCTCTTTGATTTAGCTCTCATTCGAGCTACTGTATAAAAACAATCAGCTTGTAGTTCCTGAATGTTGGATCCAACAGCCCATCTCTGGCTTTGCAGGCAGCTGAGGTTGTGAGCTCTGCTCACTTCTCTATGCAGTCAAGAAACATCCGTGCTCCTGGTGAGCATAATGGGTACCAGAACAGGCACCAGCTCCACTTATCCCTAGGGATTTCAAATAGGTGGGATTGAGGGCACCATTAGCAAGTTTGCTGATGGCATCAAGCAGATGACACCCTGGAGAGAAGGGATGTCCTCTAGAGGGACCAAGACAGGCTGGAGAGGTGGGGTTGGGCAAACCTCATGAGGTTCAACAAGACCAAGGGCAAGGTCCCGCAACAAGACCCAAGCACAAATCCAGGCTGGGCAGAGAATGGATTGGGAGCAACCCTGAGGAGAAAGACTTGGGTGTCGATGGGTGAGAAGTTCAACGTGAGCCAGCAATGTGAGCTCGCAGCCCAGAAACCAACCAAGTCCTGGGCTGCACCCAAAGCAGTGGGAGCAGAGGGGAGGGAGGGGATTCTGCCCCTCTGCTCTTGTGAGAACCCACCTGGAGATACGGAGAGAGTTGGGGTTGTTCAGCCTGGAGGAGATAAGGCTCTGGGGAGACCTCAGAGCAGCCTCCCAGGACTGAAAGGGGCTCCAGGAAAGCTGAGGAGGGGCTCTTGATCAGGGACTGCAGGGATGGGATGAGGGGGAAGGGTTTTGAGCCAGAAGAGGGGAGACTGAGATGAGATCTTGGGAAGAAATGTTTTGCGGTGAGGGTGGGGAGGCCCTGGCCCAGGTTGCCCAGAGCAGTGGTGGCTGCCCCATCCCTGGAGGTGTTCAAGGCCAGGTTGGATGGGGCTTTGAGCCCCCTGATCCAGTGGGAGGTGTCCCTGCCCATAGCAGGGAGTTGGAACTGGATGGGCTTTGAGGTCCCTTCCAACCCAAACCATTCCATGATTCTATGATTCTGTGATTTATTAAAGAATAAACAACCTGGGGACTGAGAAGGTGTAGTGTAAACATATCATTTGCTGCTGAAGTCAGCAGAGACCAGGCCTTGCCCTTCCATTCCTCATCAGAGGCTGACTGACACTAATGGAAAATACTCATCGATCCACATGGGATGTTCTTGATGGTCCACTGCCTACTGAGGTCTTTCAGGTGCCCTCTCTCCACAGGTGTCTTTCTTGTGGAATAATTTGCTTGGAGCGTGTTTAGAAACACCAATGAAACATAAACTGGGAGATTGACAGGGAGGGAATGTCATGTTTCTGCTTCTGTGAGGAAGACTGAACATGGAAGCTGGGTCCAAAGTTTTGTGTCAAGGCCACTCTGTGGAATGTGAGAGGTCTGTTTGGAGATGGAAAACCACGTGTGAGAGGATGTGGTTATTTGTGCACTGAAAGACACTTTCTGTTAAGGTTTTTCTTTGGTCTGATCCAAAAATCTGGTCAAAAATAAAAAGTATTTCCAGTTTGGGAATGACATTCCTGCCTGGAAATAGGAGACAATGGAGATGGACCTGCTTGGAGAGAAATGAAAAAGGTTTGTTTGTTGTTTGGTGTCCTGACTCTTTAAATTAAATTAGAAGGTTGGGAGCTCAGGTGGGATTAAACCTCCCCCAGGAGCTGCTCTGCCCACCCAGCCTGGCCCAGGCTCCAGCAGTGCTGGGCTGTGGTGTGGTGAGAGCAGATGATGTGCTTGGAGGGCACCAGCAGCTCCTGGTGTTGGTGTCTCCTGTGCCCAGACTGGCCACCAAGCGTGTGGTTGGCTCCCATCCCCTCGTGGCCTCTTCTGCTGAGGCTCTGGGGTTTCTCTTCTGTTTGTGATCCGTGCTGAGATCACTTTCAAGCTTTGCCTCCATCAGCAAGTCTAAAGACAAATTGATCATCTTGGAAAAGACCCTTGTTAAATGTGTTTAAGGCAAATATTTACTACACAGGAGAGATCATGCAAAGGCATCTCAAAATCTGATCACATTTTTCCAATAGATATTAAATAAACATTGGGAGCAGCCACCAAATCCAAGATCTGATGGAAACGCCCTGGTATGAATCCTTGGTTCACTTCCAAAGGCTGCTTATGAGAAGGTACAGACATTTTTCTATATATGTATCCTATCTACAGCTTTTCTCTTTTCCTTTTTGAAACAGAACAGATTGCATCTTGGTGTGCAAATTTCTGGTGCAGGCACAACACTAAATAATCAGATTGACACTCAAAGTGCTTCCAGAAACCACAAGCACAAAGTCTGAGTTCTTCGTATAAGTCTTATGATAACAAAAACATAAAAGGGATAAAAACTTGAATGAATAAATAGGAATAAATTGCTGTATTGCAAACCCCTGCTTTTTTGTGAACTATTAATGTCTGTATTTGTGATTCATCTTGTATGGCTGGGTCAGCCTGGAGAAGAGAAGGCTCTGGGGAGACCTTAGAGCAGCCTCCCAGTGCTGAAAGGGGCTCCAGGAAAGCTGGGGAGGGGCTCTTGATCAGGGAATGCAGGGATAGGGTGAGGGGGAATGCCTGGGGACAAGGCAGAAGTAGGAATTTCGACTTACTAGGAGGTATCAAGAAGACAAAGCAGCAGCACAATGTCACATCTCTGCTTGGTATCCAGTTGTGCCTCTGTATGAGAAAGATTTGTCACGTTTGAATTACGCCAGCTCTGGTCCTGAGCCAGCTGGTGGGTGCCCTGCTTTCTCCTTGGAGAAACACTCCTATTGAGATCTACCAGGCTGATGGATTGGTCCCGTTAGGAACCCTGCTCACACATCTATCACCCAGACAGAAGCTTTCCCCAGGGAAGTAAAGACCAGCAAACAAACCCCGTGGAATCGTGGAGTCAACACCACGCCTCAGGCTGGGAGTGGCTTTGGTGGTGCCAGCTGAGAATCTGGGCACACAACCAGGGTTTCCTCAACTGGACATGGTGTTGGCAGCCTTTCTGCAACCGTTGTGTTTGCTTGCAGATAAGTTTTTGCCTGAAGTTTTCAATGGAACTGGGGCAGTGACCACTGTTATTGCACACAGGGACTGTGCAAAGAGTTGTCACCATCCAGAGGGACCAATTCAGGCTGGGGAGGTGGGGCTGAGCCAACCCCACGAGGTTCAACAAGGGCAGGGGCAAGGTCCTGCACCTGGGTCAGGGCAATCCTCAGCACAACTGTAAGGCTGGGCAGAGAATGGATTGGGAGCAGCCCTGAGGAGAAGGATTTGGGGTGCTGGGGATGAGCAGCTCAACATGAGCTGGCAATGGGCACTTAAAGACCAGAAACCAACCAAGTCCTGGGCTGCACCCAAAGAGTGGGACCAGCAGGGCAAGGGAGGGGATTCTGCCCCTCTGCTCTGCTCTGGGGAGACCCCATCTGGAGCCCTGTGACCAGCTCTGGAGTCCTCAGCACAGGAAGGACCTGGAGCTGTTAAAGCAAGTCCAGAAGAGGCCACAGAGATGGTCCAAGGGCTGGAACACCTGTACGAGGACAGGCTGAGAGAGTTGGGGTTGTTCAGCCTGGAGAAGGCTCTGGGGAGACCTCAGAGCAGCCTCCCAGTGCTGAAAGGGGCTCCAGGAAAGCTGGGGAGGGGCTCTTGATCAGGAGTGCAGGGATAGGATGAGAATGAACGGGTTTAAGCTGAGAGAGGGGAGGTTGAGATGAGATCTGAGGGAGAGATGTTTTCCAGTGAGGGTGGGGAGGCCCTGGCCCAGGTTGCCCAGAGCAGTGGTGGCTGCCCCATCCCTGGAGGTGTTCAAGGCCAGGTTGGATGGGGCTCTGAGCCCCCTGATCCAGTGGGAGGTGTCCCTGCCCATGGCAGGGGGGTGGAACTGGATGGGCTTTATGATACTTCAGATTGGCAAAGCACTGAGCCTGCCCAGAGCTGGGCCATTCCTGTGTGGTCCTTGCCCAGTGGACGAGAGTGTCTCTGCCAGGGCTCTGCCACACGAATCACACCAACAGCAAAAGTAACTCTTTGCATCTCAAAACTCCCACATTAACACTTTGATGAGCATAGATTTCAGAGCTGGATATTTTGTGGGTGGGGACACATACAGGTTCTGAAATCAGAGAATAGAGACAGGAGAGGAGTTGGCTCTGAGAGGAGAAGACACTGACAGAGAAATGGGTTGTCAGAGGTTATTTTCTCTTATTATTTGCAGAAATCTTTGATAGAGGCAAAGATTATTGTGATTATCTGTTTCTCACTTGTGAGCTCGCAGGCAGCCGAGCATGAAGCACGTCTGTGTTCTGTGCTGGATCGTTTGTTTTCCTGTCTGTGTGTTGATTCTTTCAAATACTGTGGGAATTCAACATTTCCCATCTATTTACCCTTTGTAAGAGCCTGATATGTCTGTCTGTTAAACAGCAATGCAGTCAATTTGTACACAGCCAGATAAAGCCCAACCCAAAGAAACCGGATCATTCAGCCAGGGAGCAAAGGGCAGAGCTGAAATGTGATATTCTTCCTGACACAACTCCTTACAAAGTGAAGGAATGCTGAATCCAAATGTTGCTTTTCAAGGCAGGGGGGCAGTGGCCACTGGAAACATGATGGTTTTTCAGATTCCTTAGGTTAAGGGAACGTTGCAGACTTGCAGATTTAGGCATTGAAAATGTTTCATTCAAAATCAGCACAAGATCAGCACAGGGATCTGTTGGAGCGAGTCCAGAGGAGGCCACGGAGATGATCCCAGGGCTGGAGCACCTCCTGTATAAGGACAGGGTGAAAGAGTTTTAGTTGTTCAGCCTGGAGAAGAGAAAGCTCTGGGGAAACCTTAGAGCAGCCTCCCAGGACTGAAAGGGGCTCCAGGAAAGCTGAGGAGGGGCTCTTGATCAGGGACTGCAGGGATAGGATGAGGGGGAATGATTGAGATGAGATCTTAGGGAGAAATGTTTTGCTGTGAGGGTGAGGAGGCCCTGGCACAGGTTGCCCAGAGCAGTGGTGGCTGCCCCATCCCTGGAGGTGTCCAAGGTCAGGTTGGATGAGGCTTTGAGCCCCCTGATCCAGTGGGAGGTGTCCCTGCCCATGGCAGGGGGTTGGAACTGGGTGGGCTTTGATGTCCCTTCCAACCCAAACCATTCCATGATTCTAAGATTCTATGAAAGGTGCACGAGGGCTCAAAACCAGGCAGAACACCCAGCAGAGGTAGAGAAACAACTGTAAATATTAAGCACACCAAAGGGGAAAGATCAAGGCTCTTATCTGGAGATCACACAGTTCCAAAGAAATGACAATAATGTGCTTTTAGAAAATATATGCACTTTGCCATGCAAAAATTGAAAAGGTAGCACTTGACATAACAAGACTGTGATTGCCCAGGTATTGCAATAACTGGGCTGATAAAACCATACTTAGAGTAGTGAGTGTATCCAGAAGTGTGCAGACATCCACTGCTGCAGAACACATTATTAAATAACAGAGTTTGGAGGTTGCAAGGTCAAATCAGAGCAAAAGATGTGAGGCTGATGGTTTTGGAGCAAATGATCTCATCTCATTCCTAGAAGGGTGGAGGTCTGAGCGCTCTGGAAGTGGATATAAACATTACAAAAGGCACTGAAGGCAAATATATTCTTGTACTGAAAGAATAACATGCCTGAAACCTAAGATCTGCAATAAAGAGCTATGAGTGTGGTGTCAGAGGGGTGACTCTCGTTTGATACCCGTTTCTTGACCCCTGTGGCTGCAGTTGCAACAGAGGCAGCAGTGCAGGGAGAGCCCAAAGCTCCTTGGGTAAGAGCCCTGCTGGTGCCCCACCTGCAGGAGCCTCCAGGACCATCCTGGGCACGTAGGGAGGAGCAGATTTCTTGGAATACCCCAGATGATGGTTTTGAATGGCAACACCTTGTTTATACAATAGCAAAGCTTATTCCAGCACAGCTGTGCAAGACTCTGAGGAAGGGCAGTGCAACCCTTCCCTTTCAAATAATGTCCAGCCCACCTGGGAATCAGAGCTAATTCCCAGGTGGGAACTTGCAGTGCACTTACACTGGACCCTGACTGGTTCAGAACCTCTGCTTGACCACCCAGAACCTTCCTGCCACTCAGTCCATTTCAAAGGTCACGTGCACTGAGCTGTGAAGGGTTTCTTTTCCAGATGGTCCCTTTGAAGAGTTTTGGATGTGTTTCACTTCGCTGCCAGCAAGCAAAAAGAGATTTGCTATTCAAATGGCTCCTAGGTGTGCTGCACATCCCAGCAATCCTACTGTGGCCCCTCCTGATCCAATAGGACCCTGCCTTAGTGGAAAACCTGGGAAGCCTTTATGCCCCTGCTTCAGTCCATGAGCTTGAAAGTAAATTGGTACAGAAGAAATGAACTCTTCAGATGCTTCTGGTTTCTTTCTATTTGATCATCCATCCTACTTCCTTTCCCCTCGGGTCCTCTGATTGTTAATCTTACAGGTCATGGCACTTTATTAAAATAAAACACCAGGAAGATGCTATTAATGATTAATAAGGGCTTTATATATTTCTTTTCAATAATTTACGTTCATTATGGTCAATGCTATTACACTGAATGCCAGATTAATTAGTGTAGATGGGATTGCTGACAGGAAATGGTCACTATAACGTTATCCTGCCCTGGAAGGTGCCCGTTAATTAACACTTAAAAACCAACTTGGAATCCTAGAAGATTTTTATTATAGTTCTTGCCATTCTCACAGATACTGATTAATTCTCTCATCAGCATTGTTACAGGAAGGGCTGATGCAGAGCAGATGAGCCTGTGCTGCCTGCACACAGACACTTCATCAGCACTCACAGGAGGGGTCCGAAGCCCCTCTGAGCCCTATCCCTTCTCCCAGCAGTGTCCTTCCACGTGAGGCTGCCTCTCTCTGGGCTGGGTGGTAGAGTCAGGCTGTGGTCAAGTGGAGGAGGACCTCACCCCCCCTGGGCAGCCAGAGCACCACAGCAGGGTTTAGACAGCTCAGGGAACCTTTATCTTTGACTTGAATCACCATTTCCCAGCTGAAATAAAGATGTGGGGATCCTCCTCCGAGGAAAGCTTGAAGGCCTGATGGAGCCTACAAAGGTGATGGGGTGCTTTGTCAGCTCTTTTGGGATCTCTGCATTCCCAGCAAAGGCTAACTAAGAAGAATGCAGTTAGGATAAAAGAGGAACCTGTTTGGGCAGGCTATGGCAGCCCTTCTGGTGTCAAATAAGAGCTGGGGTGTCAATAGTAGTGAACTCAGAAAGGGAAAATAAGGGTCAGAGCTTTCCCATTTGCATCACTCGCTGCAGTCTGTGTTCTGGGTCAGCATCTCTGCTGCTTTGTGTTCCCCTGCCACTGATGCACCAACAGCTTGTCCTAATCAACCTGCTTCTGGCGTGCATGAGGAGCTCCTGTGTCGTGTCTGGGGTATAAATCCAAGAAACCCTGGACAAACGCAGAGAGAAAAGACCTCGTTCCCTATTGGGAGCAGACACAGCACTGGGAAACTTCTTGGCAGTGTCTCCCTTCCCTGGGTGACGTGAGGGGTAGAGCAAGAATGCTGATTTCTGCATGGTAATTAGCCACAGCAGCCTGGGCTGAGGGGCTGCAGACAATGGTGCTCTTGTGAATGGATCCAGCACACACAAACGTGCTTTTCTCAGCCTGTGGGATAACTCAGCAGCCTTTGCTCATCAGCAGCCAAATGTCCCTCTCAGACTGGCAGCCTCTTATCAGCTTTAGGGGGGTGCACTCTGCTCCCTGGGCAGCTCTGCCTGCCAGCTTTCTCACATCAGGCTTCCCACTACTTTCAAGAGTTAACTGTTTATATGCCATGAGATGAGAGAAGCAACAGTGCATCTGGTAAAAGGGCTTCAGTGACAAAGCCCTGGGAACAGTGGCCAAGGGCTCGGTCTGTCCCTGGGGTGAGGCACATCCTTGGGGCTTCCAGCTCTGCAGAACTGTGCCAGGAGGAGCTGTGCCACCCCAGCATTCAGTCCATGCTCCAAAGAATGGCTGAGGGTATAGAATCAAAGAATCCTTGAATGGTTTGGGTTGGAAGAGACCTTAAAGGTCATCCAGTTCCATCCTCATCCCATGGGCAGGGACACCTCCCACTAGACAAGGTTGCTCAAGGTCCCATCCAACATAGTGCACCAGCCAGGTGGAGCTCAGGGCTCCCAGACAAGGACCCCACTAACCAGGCTCAGATTCACCTGTCTCAGTCTGGCTTTACCTGGCTGTGGCCCTGTGCCTGCTGGAGTAAGAAACCCCAGAGTGTTTGCTGGGTGAGGGAGAGCTGGCTCTGGGCACAGTTTCTTATCCTGGCTCTGCCACACACATTCTTGTCACCTGAAAAGAGATTTTCTCTGTGCAACTGCTTCTTCATTTATCAGTAGGTGCTGAAACTCCCCTCCTTTGCTCAGCAGTGTTCAGCACCTTTGACTTGCCTGTGTTCCACAGCTCTGAGAAGCTGAAGGACCCATCTTTTTGCTGACACAGAAGGCACCAGAAGAGACCATTCACCCAGATCCATCAAGAAAGACAAGACCCTCAGGGTTCTGTTAACACAGCTTAAAACTTCTCCAAGTCTCTATACATCTATAAAAGGGATGGCTTTTGGGGAAAGGATCTGTTTCCATGTATAGAGCTGCCCACACTGATTCATTTACAGGCTTGGGACTGTGAAGATCCCAGAGATCAATACTGATCCTCAATAGTGGAAGGTAGTGATACCTAACAAGGAGCAGGGAATCCATTTACCTCTCAGGTGCTTTTAATAATGGGATATTAATAGTTATGGGATATTGGTTGGTATAAATGTCCTCCCCTTTCCTATGGGCAGGGTCTTGCTTTCTCTTTAGGAGACCTAATTGGCCTTATTTTTCTGAGATCTTGATGAAAAGAGTAATGAGAGAGTTGTGTACGTAGGGTATAAAGGTGTTTTATGAGGAAGCTCATTTACCCCTAGGTACTGTGGGTATCCAGAAATCAGGAAAAGAGCCCTCCTGTGGAGATGGGCAGGCAGCCGAGGACAAGAGCTGCTGTGCAGGCTGGCAAGAACATCCATTTCTCCATGGTTATTGCATCGAGCCATGGGAGCACGGGATGAGGGAGCACGGGATGAGGGAGCACGGGATGCGGGAGCAGCTCCTCTGCCAGTCCTTTTGCATCTGTGCTTTGCCTGGGTCATCGAGTCATCCCTCTGCTGGATCCATGCAGGTTTTGTGTCAGACCACATCCTTCCCAGACCACATCCCTCCCCCAGTGTCGCGCTGCCCAATGGGGCACAGACACCTTGCACCCTTCCTTGGAAGCTGCATCTCTTGTGAGCGGGCACCACCCTTGCAGAAGCAGCTGGTGCAGAGCTCTCCTGGGAGGGAGCTGGGCTTTAAGGGGTTTAGCGAGTTACCACCCTCAAGAGCAGAACCCTTTGTGCTGTGATCCAAACTGAAGGGTCTGTCTGTCCCAGTCAGCTGCCTGCTCATCACACCCAAGGGTATGGAATGATTTTTCAGGCAGGACACCTGCACCGGCAGCTTTGCTCATTAATTTTTCTGCAGGCACTAATTAGGGGCCTCAAGTCTTTCTCCCTTGCTATGCCTTTCATGTGTCAGTCCCCCTCCTTCCATCTGCTTGGCTTTGTTTCGCTCCTTTCCGTGCTGAGCCATCTCCCAAAGCGAGCCCGTGCGTGTCGGGAGCCCCTCGGGTGACCGGTGGCCGTTGTCCTGCAGGGAGCGCTGGACGCAGCCGCTCCTGTCCTGCACCTGTGAGTCAACACTTTGCACCCTGCCAGAAGGGGCAAACAAGGTGTGAAGCTGGCATTCAGCAACCTGGAGAGTTCACACCAGAGCCAACTTTCACAAGGTCCATCCTCAGTTGACCAAGAGCTCTCCAGGCTGTGATTTAGACCAGCAGCAAGCTCTGGGGACCTGACTCATTCCCCATCTCCACCTGACCATGAGGTTGCCCAGCTTGTGGTCATTTCCTGCCCTCCTCGTGCCTGCTGGGTCCTCCTTTTGCCTGCAGATGAAGGTGGGGAAATGCACACCTTCCCTGCACCTGTAAGGACACGTGCTCTGAGGTAAGGTCTGTCTGCTCTTCTCCTGCCTGCAAGAAGCTGAGAACTCTCTGGGATCCAACTGCTCCGTGCAGTGCACCAGGAGGGGGGTCATCACTTACTGAGTGACCTGGCACATTTTAAAACCCTCACAGGGCCTGACCCTCTGACCACTCCCATCTCACACACAGGTGTACCATTGCCTTTTATTTATTCCCAAATTACCTGCCATTAACTTCAGCAGCTTCCTTGGAGCTGTTCCCATGCTGGAAAAGGAGAAAAAAACCCCACAAAACACTTTCATTGTCCACTTTTCCATCTGTTCCCTTAGATATACAAAAAAGTCTCTCCCAAACAGCTCCCAGGCAGGCTCCTGGCTTGGTTTGGAGGGAGTGGGGTTGCAGCAATGGGTTTATTTGATTTGTTTTGTGTCTGTGGCTCTCCTTAACTCCTTAATTTTACTTTTTTTTTCCCTTTCTCTATTTCTTTTGATATTCCTTCCTATTTTCTCTTGTTTATTCCTCTGTAGAGAAGGAGGGGGAGATGGACTCCTTTCAAAAGTCTGGTTAAATGAGCCACTGTGAGAGTCCAAATACTCTTTATAGTCAAGCAAACTGGTGGAGAAGGGAGTGCCAGGTTATTGAGCTGCGTGCTGAATGGTGACTGCAGAGAGGAGCCCTTACAGTGCCCTGGGGAGGGGGAGAGGAGGGAATGGGGACACTGGATTGCCCAGAATTCCATCCCACCCTGAAGTCACGAGCCCAAGCCTTCAAAGAAGGCTTCAAACAGTTGATGTCTGGGTTGTATGTGAATGTGGCAGACGCAGGGTTTGGGTTCAGTTCAGCTATGGCAGCATCTACATTTTGGTATTCATCACCTTCTAGAGGGCTGTGCACTTCCATGTCCAGCTCTGCTCCAGCAAGATCCACATCTGAGCTCTGGTCCTGCTCACTCTGGCAGAATGCACACTTTGCTGCTGCTACATGTTTTCTCATTTTAGGGTGGATTTTTTCTGCTGTTCTAGAAGCAGCTGGGCACAAATTACTCTCATTCCAATATCATTATTTGCATACCACAGGCTTCCAGCCAGTTAAAGCTATACAGAGGAGGGTGGGGAGAATAGCAATGACATTTCCCTTCAGTACTGAAAAGAAATAGATTCACAGAACCAGAAGCAGAGGCTTTAAAGAAAGATCCTGTCACTTTTGTGTAATCCCAAACACCAGCTGCTTCTCTGGCACTGCAGCTTCACCTGCAGTGCTGAGTGCCTGGGAGATACCAGCTGAAGGTGTCTTGTGGAAAGCAAAAGGAAGAGCATTTATAATACTGCTGCCTCTTCATAGAGGCAATTTTGAGTTTCAAAGTTTCCTTTACTTGGGAAACCATAGAATCATGGAATGGGTTGGGTTGGAGAGGACCTTAAAGCCCATCCAGTTCCAACCCCCTGCCATGGGCAGGGACACCTCCCACTGGATCAGGGGGCTCAAAGCCCCATCCAGCCTGACCTCGAACACCTCCAGGGATGGGGCAGCCATCACTTCTCTGGGCAACCTGGGCCAGGGCCTCCCCACCCTCACAGGATTCCTAATACCTAATCTAAATCTCCCCTCTTTCAGCTTCAAAGTGTTTCCTGCACAAGGGCTGCCGGAGCCCCACCAAAGTGTGGAAGTAAACCTGTGTTTGGTCCTTCTCAGGCTGCCGTGGTGACTGCTGCTCCCTCCTCCCCACTGCAAGACAAAGCACTGCAACAAGAGCTGCATGGACAACCAGCAAGATTAATCCCTTCTTATCCAGTTTAACACATTCACCCACACAACCCTCACAGTGCTCTAAAAATACGGTGCCTGCAGACAAGAGCAGCACTGATGGAGTTCAGGGGCTCAGCCTCCCAGATAAATGTTCTCTTGGCTGATTTCCCCTCCTCTACAGCTCCACACTTCTCCTCCCTGCTCCCAACCTTCTTAGAGGGCAAAGAGGCACCAGATCCACTGCAGAGGCTGCAGCAGAGTATTGACTGCTTGCCACGGGGTCGGAAGGACAGCCAGCATCCTTCGTTCTCTGCATTTCTCAGTGGCTGTGAAAAGACAAGCTGCTGTGTGAAAGCTGTGATTAGAGCCGGCTCCCACCACCCTCTGCCCTCCCAGCCCCAGCCCTGACTCACAGAGGTCACGCTCTTTCCCTGCCTTGTGCTTTTGATCTACAAAGCTTTGCTGTCAGCAGTGACCCAGCCACATCTCTGCTCATTCCCAGTGCTCTGGGGGAGCACTTCGTGGCTGTCAGTTTGCATTTGGTCCTGAGCCCGTTTAACCTTGACCCTCGTCCCCGGTGTGGGCTGTGGCCATCAAACCTGTTTCTCCAGGCTTTTAGCACCACGTGGGTGGTTTCTGCAGCACTCTGGTGCTCGTGGCTTTCTGATGGTGACTGTGCAGGTCTGCCTGTGCTGGACACCACAAACCCACCCCAGCACCTCTGCTCCCCAGGCACTGCTCACCTTTGGGCACAGCCTTCTTGTAGCTTGCACTGTGGCAAGCTTTTTCTGGAGGGATAAGGTGAGCCCTGAGCCTTTGTAGAGCCTTTTGGCAGCTCCCCTCACCTTTCTCCTCTCTCACTCTTTCCAGTGCACCTGGGAATCCTCGGGCTGCAGAATCCTCCACTGGGTTTGTCAGTCACAGCCTCCTGCTCCTCCAGGTCTCTCAGCTAGGAACATGTCAGGTTGTTGCCCCTAAACCAGGCGTGAGGAAAGCCCTGGTCCCACATTAAGATGCTCCCAGCAGCACATGGCAAACACCCCAAGTGTTTAGAGCGATGCTGGGTACCACGCAGAGGCAGGGGGATGCAGGAGATGCACTGATACAGGAGGACTGCAATGCTCCATCCTCCTGGAAACCACTGCTTTAGAGACCCCCCCTGTTTTCTGTACCTGGGGGGCCCACAAGCAGCAGCAGAAATGCTCACATGTCTGCAAGAAAGGAGCCTGCTGGTGGAAACTGAGGATATAAGGGTTTACCCCCATGGGCTTTAACATCTCTACTTCACCCCGCCTGAGGATCCAGCTCAGATAGTTCATGATAAATTGTCTTGGAAGCTGTTTCATTTGCCTGAGTCTCTTGAGAGGTTTAGGTTGCCATTAATTCTGACTGGTTCTTGCAGAGCTGCTGCTGGGACGTGTGTCTTTATGCTGCCACAATCCCTCCTCGAGGGCCATTTGAGCAACAAGAGCCTGGGAAGTCCAGTGAACAAAAAGAAAAGCAGCAGCAAGGGCAGCACCGCTGGGGCCACAACAGAGCCAACAACCGGGGCCACCGGGGGGCGAGTTACCTTTCCACATCAGTGAGCCAAGGAAACAGAACGGCGTTTCAGGGAATCAAACTGTCTGGGGGGCGAGGACCGGCTCTGCATCAAGAGCAGTAGCACAGCATCTCCTCCAGAAGCGAGGAAGGGGGATGCTCCCCCCTCAGGGAGGGCGAGCACCCACCACCTGGCTCTTCAATCCTGCTGCCTCCCAGCTCACATTGTAGGCAAACGGGGCTCTCTCTCTCCTGCCAGACTCGTCTGTTTGTTTGCTGTGTTACACGCCTCAGCCATCACCCCTCCTGCTTCCCTCTGCTCTGCTTAAACAGTCTGACCCCTGCAGTGCGTCTGCAGGCTTTGCTGCTTCTCTTGCGTGTCTCCAGCCCTCCCTTTGCAGGAGTTGGAAGTGAAGAGGCATCCTGACACCTCCCACAGCAGCAGCCCGTTCCTTCCCATTCCTATACACAGCCCAGCTCAGGTTTGACAACTGTTTCCCACAGCTGGGGATTTGCCTACAGGGTGAGCAAACAAGTTCATAGAGCCACTGGGGGTTTAAATCAGTGGACCAGAGACTCCCAGATTAAATTCAAAAGCCTAAAAGGTGCTGGTTGATAAAAAAAAAAGGGGAGATGTGCTTGCCAAATGCTGCTGTGCTGAAGTGGAGAGAAGGAAGATGCAGTGATTATATCACACGAGGATGATGATAACAAACTCACACTGGTTTAGAGGACTTGGTAGTGGCACTTGTGAGCCACTGGTTCTGATCAAGCAGGGCCATGGGTTTGTTCACTAATGATTGCAAAGGCTTTGGGGACCCTGCAGGGCAAGAGAAAAGTGTGGTGATGCTGCAGGCTGCTCTTGGCATAGTGCCTCGCTCAGTTTCTTCCCTCCCAGACTGCAGATGGGCGTTTTCCTGCTCTCATAACCTGCACCCAGCACAAGAGCATTCAGCCACTGCTTGAGCTTTTCCTGTGCTGGCAACTCAGCTGCTCCAGTTCCCCAAAACAGCTTTCATGATGAGACCTGAGTTTGAGAGTAGACACAAGACACTAAGTCAAAAGCTCACTCACAGCTATTGACATAGTGAGGACGGGGACAGCTCATATGAGCTCTGAGTGATGGGTCGGGCATAGACAACTTGCAAACACTCCACAGCGTGGAAGGATTCAGGATGGAGAGCTTATTCAAGGCAGGTGTTTTGACTCCAAAAGGAACACATGCAGCTAAACCCTCTGCATTTTTCACTCAAGGGTGCGTGTGAGTGTAATTCAAGAGCCAGAGAGATACTTTAGGACACAAAGGGAAGTCGGGCAGGGAGCTATTTTGAGAGAAAGCCTGGTTTAACTATTAAAAACAGTCAAGCACTGTGCATTTTCCAACGCTGTTTATTCATTTTCTGTAGCCCACTGACACAGCTGGATCTGGCAATGGAGCAGATTCTCTTTTCCTTAAAGTGTCTATGTGACATTATTCAAGGCTAACACTGTAGTCAAAGGCATTTAGAGAGGGCAGCAGCAGAAGCAATGAGAGGTGATGGGAGAAGGCTGTACAGGAGGGGCAGGGAGCACCATCCCTCCCCCTGCCACAGCAGACAGAGTGCAGCCACACAGAGGATCTTTTTGGTTATCCTTACCAGACAAACACAGCACCATGCAACACAATCTGCAGCTGGAAATGGGTGGAGAGCAGGATACGGATCGCTCTTGCAGCCTGCTGTTTCGGAAGCTTTATTCCTCAGAAGCACAGCTGCCCGTGGCAAGGAGCAGCCTGATGAGTAACCAGGCTGTCAGCAGCTGGGACACGAGCTCCCGAATGGCATTTGCTTGCTGAAGGGAACCACAATTCTGAGGGTGCATCTAGTGGGATAGACCTCTCCCTTGGAGCCAGATCCACTCTGCTGCATTCAAATAGAGTTCAAGTATCTAAAAGAGCGTGTAAAGAGGCACCTAGCTATTTTCTTCACAGGAGGGGGACTATCGTGGTGTCTCAACAAGTTAAGGCTCCTTCCCAGAGTGCCTTCCCTCCCAGCTCTGGCCCAGACCTGCACCATCCATGGTGATTTGCTGTCCAGCCTAGCTGAAGGCAGTACCAAATCAAACATCCTTTCTCTTCCTATGGAAAAACACCTTCTCCTGAGCAAAATCTGCTGCTATCAATTCCAACCACATCCCACCCTCCAGCCAAGGTCCCCCAGCCCACCACCCCATGCTCTGTGTGCTGGAGAGCTGCACAAAGGCACAAAGGCTGGGCCATGGGTCCAGGAGGGTGCCACACACACACACAGGATCGCTCCCTTTTACTTTGTTTCACCCAAACACAGACCTTCCAGCACCTGAATACTCCTCTGCCAAGTGGTTCCTTCACCCCAAGCAATCGGCACAGCAGCAGCCAACCTAGAAGTCTCCACGGTGAGGGGCAAACCCGTGCAGCTGGGACCTTTGCTCAGCCCTAGAGACTGAGAGAAAGGCTTTGGAAAGGCGGGGTGGCTCCTGCAGCCAGCACCCTGCCCTTGTCTCAGCCAGTTACTGTACAAAAATGGACAACACAGACACATTATTTACAGCCTCTTTTTCACATGATGGAGCAGCTCTTGGCTCGGTCTTTCCTGATCTCTGTGTCATTCAGTAAGTCTGTCCTGCCAGGCATCTGTGATGCCCTCTTCAGTCCCCGTTTGGAGTTGCTGCGCTTCAAGTTCTTGTGCACCCTGTTGACCGAGGCGAGCGTGGTCACATGGAACACATCCCGAACGCTGTTCTCCGAGACCTTGGAGGAGCACTCTGCATAAGCCACTGCCCCAATCTGCCGTGCCAGCGCACTGCCCTGCGGTCCAGAGAGGGGGGGGGGGGGAAGGGAAGAAGGTTAGGAGAGCAGGAGCATCCTTTCTCATCACCCTCAGCCCCGTCTCTGCCGGCTGCCCCAGCAGAGCACCGTGGCACAGCCAGGAGCGGCTCCTTCTCAGCGTTTACTCATCACCTCTGCAGGCAAAGAGCACCAGAAGTGAGGTAGATACCCCAAGCAGACAGTGTAACCAGGTGCTGGGCTCTGAATCGCTTGCACTGTCTCCCTAACGTGGTGTCATCCCTACAGCTGAGGGGCTGGACAACCCCTCCCACCAGGACAGTCACCTGGGACCTGCTCTGTGCCACAGGGAGCCAGGCACGGAGCAGCCTGGGGCACAGCTACCTCTGCACTGCACCACGGGTGAGACACTGCTGAGGTCCACGGTGGCCACAACAGACCTCCAGAACCCCAGCTGTGGCTTCCCCCAACCCAGAACCCGAGCAGGAGAGTCTCTCCGAGCAGAAAGATCTGCACTGAACTGGGAGATGCAGAAGCACAATGCTCCCTTTTAGCCAGTCCAATTTATCCTTTGGGGAAAGACTTTTCAGCTATGAACCAGGGGGCTGTTCAGTGGAACATCAGGAATAAATCAAGGTCTGCCAGAGCTGGGGAATAAGAGTTCTGCAAGCACGAACAGCTCAGAGTCCATGGCTTGAATCACACCAGCTTCAGACCAAGACCTCGGTACAGGGGCTCATTTGCTGCTGAGCTTCCTTGTACCTAGCAGATCCTGCAGAAAAGTCCCTGCCTCACCTCCCCAAGCCCTGTGGGGATGGCTGCTGACACACACCTGCTCGTGTGTCACAGGGATGAGGCGCTGCTTGGAAAGCTCCCGGAGCGTGTTTAAGTCTGTCCTCATGTCCAGCTTGCAGCCAACCAGCACAATCTTCGCGTTGGGGCAGAACTCTTGAGTCTCCCCTTGCCACTGCAGAGGAGACAAGAGGGGGAAAGCACTCAGGGGCTGCTGGTGCACAAGACACCTCAACAGGCCCGGTGGCACCTCCATATCAAGTTATTTTTGGTAGCAGGAAGCCTGCAGAAGGGTCAGGGTTGGAACAACAAAGGCAGTCACAGGGTCTCAGCTCATCGCCTCCAACCTTTTTCCAACCAGACCAAGAGCCCCATCCATGACCCCCCAGCCCTGGAAGGAAGGACAGGTCAGGAGAGTTGTGCCATCAGCTCCTACCAGACAGCATCACCCAGCTATGCCCCACCACCAGAGCAGAGCCCACCAGTCTGGGGCTTGGCCTCTCCTGCTCCCACCAGCAAACAGCACCTCCCTCCCACACAGTGCAGGGTCCCAGCACCTCCTGACCATCAGCACATGCTGCCAAGCTGCCCTGACCCTTCTTGTCCCTGCACAGCACCTGGGACTGGACCAGTCAGGGTACTGGGACTGCAACTGGCAGCCACAGCAACGCTGTGGTCTCTTGCCTTGGACCTGCGGTGCCCGGTGCCAGTTTTGGCCCGATCGCAGGTCCAGATTTCAGGAAGAGGGGAAGGTGACCACAGTCAGCAGGGGCTCTCAGTGAGGACACAGGCCAAGAGCAGCTCTGAAGATAAGAAACACAGGGACAGAGCCAGGTTTTGGTGTTCTGAATATAACATGAGGCTCTCATGGGATTGGGGCTGGAAAGCAAACTTCAGAGGCCAAGTCCATGCCCTGCTGGTGTGCTTGGCTTTTCCAAACAGGGGTCACAGCTGTTCAGAGGCTGATTAGCTCATTAGGGCACTTTAATGACTGCCACAGGCAAGGATGGGAATGGTCAGACTGCCTCTCAGATAACTTTATGCTTGCTTGTTCCAGATCCACCCTGCAAACCTGCTTAAATTGAAGCAGCAGTCCCTTGCTCTAGGCCACAGGAGACCATTCCTGGGTATGGCTCTGGAAAAATAATGACCCTGGAAAAATAATGACCACACAGTCTGGTGCACACATCTGGGACTCGGAAGGTCAACATCACTGGACTTTTGGAGCCGTGGTCAGCACAGCTCACTCATCATTTGTTTATTACTGGGAGCCACGTGTTAAAGGCATTAAGACACACAGAGCACAGCTCCAGCCAGGGAAATAAGGGAGAGAAGCAATGGAAGGAGAAGGACAGGGAAAACATCCCTTTCCTTCACACTAACAATTGGAGCTCCTATAACAAATGGCCAATGTGCAGCCAAGTGCCCTCAGAGTAAATAAAACCATCATAGAATCATTAAAGTTGGAAAAGACCCCACCGTGCCTACTAAACCACATCCCACGGTGCCATGTTTACACACTTTTTGAACCCATCCAGGGATGGAGACTCCACCACTGCCCTGAGCAGCCTCTGCCAGGGCTTCACCACTCTGTCAGTAAAGAAGTTTTATCTAATATTCTAACTAAACCTCCCCTGGTGTCACATGAGGCCATTTCCTCTTGTCCTATCATTTGTTACTTGGTTGAAGAGACCAACACCCACCTCACTTCAACCCCCCACATCAGCTGTGACCTCCCCCAAGGGAGACCTGTACAGCCAACACCCTGGTTACTTATCCAGTGCTTCTGAAGCAGGAGGCAGATGACAACCATTACCCCTGGCTAAAGATGTCACTTGGAATTACAATTCCCTGCCATGCTAACTGATGGTTAAGCACATACCCATGGCAATTAGAATTGGAAAGAAAACCAACCCACAACCCAGTGTCCATAACCTTGTGGGGAAAGGAAGTGCCAAGAATGATCCAGGTTTCATTCAACCAATGTCAGCCCAAAGCAAGTGAAAAATATGGAAAAATATTATTGTTCCAACAGGAGAAGGGCTCAAGTATCTTCACCATCACCTCCCCTTCCCTACTGCCAGGGACATTTGTCCACCAGGACTCCCATAGGTCCCCAGCAACTGGGCTGCACGGCTCTGGGAGATTTCTGGTGTCACAGCCACCCAGCACCAAGGGTCAACACGCCCACAAGAAGAGGAGGATGCAGTTGCTTGGAGCTGGAATTCAAGCACCTTAATTTACCTGAAGGATGAAAACCCTCACAGGGACTGAGCTACAGGGTCAGTTCTCACCAAGCAGAGGTGAGGGCTGGCTGGAATGACACAGGACTCCCCCAGCCTATGGAGAAAGCTGCAACCCTCTTCTCTCCCGACCGACACCTTGGGGAGCCTGAGATTTGCTGCGCTATCAAACTTGTCAGAACGAAGACACCACCCCACAAAAACCTGCTTTGTATGAAATGAAGAGCTGCTTGTTTGCTTTCTCTCAGATGGCTCCTTCCCTTCAACTGTACACCCTGTACAGGCAGCAGAAGGGCAGTGATAATAAAGATTTCCTCTGCTGAATTAGCATTTTTGCCCGAGGCTTGAATAGGGAGTGTTATTTTCCTTCTTCTCCTGATATCAAAAGCTTCAGCTTCACGGTGTCTTAGGAATTTTCCTCAGCTCCAGAGGCTGCAAGCCTGCACCAAAGGAAACAAGGCATCTACTCAGAGGCACTTAAGAAATCCCCTGGGATTTAGGGTTTATTTTAAGTCACCGTATCAAAAAGACCTCTCCTAACAGTACTCAAAGCACCTGCGAGGCTGCACGGGGAAGACGGAGCAGTGTGGACTCAAAGAGTGGGCAGAGAGACATAAATAAATCCCAAACCCTAATTATTGATGGTTTCACAGCTCATTCAGGTAGAAGTGATTTGCTTGCATTATTATTATCATTCTGCTGACTCTCAAGCTGAGCAGTGAATTCTTTCAGTCCACATGAAACGTTTCCCTCCACCCAGCACGCTTGGTACCCGGGATCTGCTTTGGGAATGAACACTGAGCCATTGACTGGGTTATCTGAAGGGTCTTTGTCCCCTCAGCAGGACACTCTGGAGACACAGATCCACTTCCCAGCCCTCCCAAGAGCTGAGGAAGAGGCGTCAGCTCAACGCTTGGCAAAAGGTGGAGAGGCCAAGAGGGCAGCCGGTACAATGGGACTTCTCCTGGGAGGAATCACCGCTCCGCGGGGCTCTTCACGCCTCGCTGCCTCACGGAGCTCCACGGAGGAGACACCGGCCAAGAGCAGCCTCTGGGAGATGGTGGAGGCACCACAGTGGGGAGAGATCCCTGAAAGTACAGCTCCCGGGGTCCCAGGGGAGCAGGGAGGGAGGGGAGGGAGGAGGGAAGGGAGGAAGGAAGGAAGGAGGGAAAGGAGGAAAGGGGGAAGGGAGGAAGGGAGGAGGGAAAGGAGGAAAGGGGGAAGGGAAGGGAAGGGAAGGGGGAAGGGAAGGGGGAAGGGAAGGGGGAAGGGAAGGGGGAAGGGAAGGGGGAAGGGAAGGGGGAAGGGAAGGGGGAAGGGGGGAAGGGGGGAAGGGGGGAAGGGGGGAAGGGGGGAAGGGGGGAAGGGGGAAGGGGGGAAGGGGAGGAAGGGGAGGGAAGGGGAGGGAAGGGGAGGGAAGGGGAGGGAAGGGGAGGGAAGGGAAGGGAAGGGGGAAGGGAAGGGGGAAGGGAAGGGGGAAGGGAAGGGGGAAGGGGAGGGAAGGGGAGGGAAGGGGAGGGAAGGGGAGGGAAGGGGAGGGAAGGGAAGGGAAGGGGGGAAGGGAAGGGAAGGGAAGGGAAGGGAAGGGGGGAAGGGAAGGGAAGGGGGGAAGGGGGAAGGGAAGGGAAGGGGGGAAGGGGGAAGGGAAGGGGGGAAGGGGGGAAAGGGGGGAAGGGGGGAAGGGGGGAAGGGGGGAAGGGGGGAAGGGGGGAAGAGGGGAAGGGGAGGGGAGGGGAGGGGAGGGCAGGGGAGGGGAGGGGAGGGGAGGGGAGGGGAGGGGAGGGAAGGGAAGGGGAGGGGAGGGAAGGGAAGGAGGGAAGGGGAGGGAAGGGAAGGAGGGAAGGGGGAAGGGGAAGGGAAGGAGGGAAGGGGGAAGGGGAAGGGAAGGAGGGAAGGGAGGGAAGGGGAAGGGAAGGGGGAAGGGAAGGGGGAAGGGAAGGGGGAAGGGAAGGGGGAAGGGAAGGGGGAAGGGAAGGGGGAAGGGAAGGGGAAGGGAAGGGAAGGGAAGGGGAAGGGAAGGGGGAAGGGAAGGGGGGAAGGGGGGAAGGGGGAAGGGGGAAAGGGGGAAAGGGGGAAAGGGGGGAAGGGGGGAAGGGGGGAAGGGGGGAAGGGAGGGAAGGGAAGGGAAGGGAAGGGAAGGGAAGGGAAGGGAAGGGAAGGGAAGGGAAGGGAAGGGAAGGGAAGGGAAGGGGGAAGGGAGGGAAGGGAAGGGAAGGGAGGGGAGGGGAAGGGAAGGGAAGGGAAGGGAAGGGAAGGGAAGGGAAGGGGGGAAGGGGGGAAGGGAAGGGAAGGGAGGGGAGGGGAAGGGAAGGGAAGGGAAGGGGGGAAGGGGGGGGAAGGGAAGGGAAGGGGGGAAGGGAAGGGGGGAAGGGGGAAGGGAAGGGAAGGGGGGAAGGGGGAAGGGAAGGGGGGAAGGGGGAAGGGAAGGGGGGAAGGGGGAAGGGGGGAGGGGGAGGGGAGGGGAGGGGAGGGGAGGGGAGGGGAGGGGAGGGGAGGGAAGGAGGGAAGGGAAGGAGGGAAGGGAAGGAGGGAAGGGAAGGAGGGAAGGGAAGGGGGAAGGGAAGGAGGGAAGG
>JAUMJL010001331.1:0-156921 GCA_033558185.1 Dromococcyx pavoninus | reverse complement strand
GGCCTTGCGCGCTCCCGCCCTGCGCGGCGGCTTCCGGCGGGGACAGCGCAGGCCGGGCGGCAACCATGGCGTACCGCGGGCAGGGCCAGAAGGTGCAGAAGGTGATGGTGCAGCCCATCGTATCCTGCTCGGGGATGGCGGGGCCCGGACCTGGGGCTGGGGCTGGGGGCTGGGAGCTGGGAGCTGGGGCCGGGGCTGGGGCCTGGCGGCGGGAGGGAGAAGGAGGGGGGAGGGGAGGGGAGGGGAGGGGAGGGGAGGGGAGGGAGAGAAAGAAGGATAGGGAGAAAAGGGGTGGGAAAGAGGGAGAGGGAGGAAAAGAGAGAAAGAGAAAGGGAGACGGGGGAGAAGGAGGGAGAGAAGGGGGAGAGGGAGGGAGAGAAGAGGGAAAGGGAAGGAGGGGCAAAAGGGAGGAAGAGAAAGGGATGGAGAGGGAGGGAGAAAAAAGAGGGGAAGGAGAAGAAAAAGCATAGAGTTGAAATGGGAGGGAGAGAGGAAGAGGGAAAGAGAGAAAGGGAGAAGAAGTGGAAAGGGAAAGAGGGAGGGTTGAAACAAGGGGGAAGAACGAGTGAAGGATGGGGAGGAAAAGGAAGAGGAAGGAAGGGAAGGAGAGCAAGGGAAGGAAGGAGTGGGGAGAGGGTAGGTGGGAGGGAGAGAGAGAGGAAGAGAGATAGGGAGTGGGAGGGAGGGAGGGAAAGAGAGAGGAAGGGAGAGAGAGAGGGAGTGGGAGGGAAGGAAGAAAGGAGAGAGGGAGAGAGATGGAGGGAGCTGCTGTGCAACCCGTGAGGTGCTGAAAGGACATGGGTAGTGCTGCCCCCAAGGACCACACCACTGGGAACTCCCCACCATGTTGCCTCCTTAACACTCGGCTCCAGAACCTCATCTTCCGCTACCTACAGAACGTGAGTACCACTGGTGGGCAGGGGGTGGAATCATGGAATCATTTTGGAAAAGAGCTTTGAGATCATCAAATCCAACTGTACCTGTCCAGTACTAAACCGTATTCCTGAGCATCTCATCTCCCTGTCTTTTAAACACCTCCAAGGATGGAGACTCCGCCACTTTCCTGAGCAGCTGATTCCAGAATGGTCCTGCAATTCCAGAGCAGGGCCCTCAGCCTGACGTGGGAACCCAGTTCCCCACCAGAGCAGTGTTTCCGAATTTGTAATACGGGTTTGCAGCCATTGAGATACAGGACAGGAACTGCAAGTTCCAAGTCCAGTTCCATGTTCAGTGTTTCACAGAATTGTGGAACAGTTTGGGTTGGAAGGGATCTCAAAGCCCAGCCAGTTCCAACCCTCTGCCATGGGCAGCAGGGACACCGCCCACTGGATCAGGATGTTCAAAGCCCCATCCAGCCTGACCTTGAACACCTCCAGGGATGGGGCAGCCACCACTTCTCTGAGCAAACTATGCCAGGGCCTCCCCACCCTCAATGTAAAACATTTCTGCCTTATATCCAGTTTAAATCTCCCTTCCCTTAGTTTAAAACTATTACCCCTTGTCTTGTCACAACAGTCCTTGCTAAAAAGTTATTCTTTGCTTTCCTCCTCCATCATTTTGCAGCGATCCAGGATCCAGGTGTGGCTTTACGAGCAAGTGAACATGCGGATAGAAGGCTGCATCATTGTGAGTATCAGGATGTTTCCTCATTATGTCTTTTGATTGTTCTTTTTTTTTCCCCCAGATTCATAAAACAGTTTCTTCCTGGCAAGAAAGATGGGCATTGGGGCGTTGGAAATCCTTCCTGCCCCTCCAATGAACAGTTTGAATTATCCAGCCCACGTCAGCACAGCTGATCATGGTTTGTTGTTGAACTTTGCTCACCCCCTGCTTTTGTTACTGGTTTTTAGGGCTTTGATGAATATATGAACTTGGTGCTGGATGACGCAGAGGAGATTCACTCCAAAACAAAATCAAGGAAGCAGCTGGGTATGTCAGGATGTCTGTGGAGCCTGAGTGAGCCTTCTTCATAGCAATGCTTGAAAGTACAAAACGGGTGAAAGTGTTGAGTTTGAAGTAAAATGAAGTGCAGGGCTCATTTTCTGCTGTTCCCTGTGCTGGTGGTTTTGTTGAACGTGCAGGATAATCTGCCCGGGACCAGTTTTTGTCTCACAAATGTGTGAAAATATTTAGGGATGGCACTGCCCTTTTCCTGCAAGCTGGAAGGGTGCAGCCAATCTCCTCTTGGCTATGCCTGATGCCGGTGGCCCTGTGCAACCACAACACTTGCTGTGTCGCTTCCAGTCAAAGCAGGGAACCCCTAAACAGTGATATTTAATATTGACCACCTGTTGAGGAGGATGAAGAGCAGCCTGTGGCAAGTGACGTGTTTGGGCTCCTGTGGGGACAGTGCTGGTTACACACAGAGCATTGGGAGCAGAGGCAGTGTTTGATGAGCTGCAGTGTGAACGGGGAATGTGGGCACTTGCAGTCCTGCAGTGCAGCCAGGTGGGAAGGGGCTGTGTTACAGGTAAGAACCCAGTCCATTTTCATCTGGACACCTCTTCACGAGCACTTTTGCCACTGTAGAATGTTTTTTGGTAACAGGAGGTTATGTTCACAGCCTGGGATCCCTCTAATGCCCCGTTTCCTTTCTCTGTGTTGCAGGTCGGATCATGTTAAAAGGGGACAATATCACTCTTCTGCAAAGCGTTTCTAACTAGGGTTTGTAGTTCCTCACTTAGAACGATGCCTGCGGTGCTTCAGAGTGGATGAAGTGCTGGTGGGAGCAGGACCAGTTGGCAGGAAGTTGTGCATAACTGGAGTCACACGCAGAGTTGGAAACTGCGCATCCCTTTGTCTGAGTGATTTGGTTCTTTTGTAGTTTGAAACGGTGCACGATGCGTTTCGCAAATAAACATTTTTCATATTAACTGTAAATGTAAATCTGCTTGCTTTCGGACTTGTGGCCTGCTGTGGGTAGATGAGGGGGGGAGATGTATTGATCTCTGCAGTCCCTGATGGATATCTGTGTGTTTGGGAATGTTACAGCTGCGTTAGGTGGGCTGGTTCAGGAGATCAGAGCGATGTGCAGTCTTTGAGCTTGTGTTGTTCTAGTGAGGGACTTGGGGCTGTGGTGTAGGGATCCGACATTCACCAGCTTCACAGGTGGGTGTGCTTGTAAAATAATGTTTATCTTTGGTTGAAGAAGCAGAGAGGGCAGTTGGTTTGGGTTAAATCTATAATTTCTTGCTTCCTTGGGCAGAATCTCTAGATGAAACCATGGCATGTTAAAGAAGTTGGGATATCAGCTGTATCAGTTGGGTTTTTATCACTTTGGTTTATTTTTGTTATTATCTGTTTGAAGATCTGGCTGTTGTATTTAAGTTTCCACAAGAGAGTGGGGTTGGTTATCACATCAACAGAAGATAAGTTCCCTGGCTTCCTCGGGACCATCAGTCCCTTCTACTGTTTTTGTGGTGTAAAAGAGAAATAAGAGTTCTGCTGTAATTGTAACTCAGAGACTGAGATCAGCTGGATGGAGAGAAATGAATCCCTGGAGGTGTTCAAGGCCAGGTTGGATGGGGCTTTGAGTCCCCTGATCCAGTGGGAGGTGTCCCTGCCCATGGCAGGGGGCTTGGAACTGGATGGGCTTTGAGGTCCCTTCCAACCCAAACGAGTCTCTGCAGCACAGGCTGCAGGAGAAGTCATCTGATGAGCTTGCAATCTCTCAGCACTTCATTTTGTGTGTCACCTTAAGCATGAAAATTAAGGAGTTCAAGATGGAAGAGTTCTTGCTTCTAAGGATAGAAATGCCCGAGTGTTCTGGCAGAGATCATCCTGGATGCTGCTCCCATTCTGCAAATCTGTACATTGGGAGTGTCATAGCAGACGTTCATGGCAAGAAGCTTTTGAGAGGCAGGATGATGTACTACAGGAGCTAAAGAAGCTCCAGGGAATCAGCAGGGTTTGTGTTTGTCTTCACCAGCTCCAAAATCCTCTCAGCATAAACAGAAATAACCTGCCTGTGGTGTTCAGTAGTAGAACTGACCGGAAGTTAGCGGATGTGGAATAAAATGGTGTTTTCAGAGGTCACCTGCATCTGCCTTCCATTTTATCTGTGATGTACCAAAGGAGGCTTTTGGGAAAGGAGAAGTGAGTTGTGTTGGGCTGTTGCAGTGAGGGATGTTAGTGATGCAGTGCTGTAAAATCTACCTGTCTGCACTTCGTTGTTACAGGCAGATGGTGGCTTTGAGAAGCTATAAAAGTGCAGACTCTTCGAAGTAGTTTTGAAGTAGTCATTTCTCTTTCCAGCCATGTGTAACTTTTTTACTAATGTGTGTTTTAGAAAGAGAATATTTAATGGGCTCTGTTGTATTGCTTGGCTCTGGTTTATCCAGGGCCACTGACACAAAACTGGCTCAAAGCCTGCTTTGCACAGGGCTGGGAAGTGGCTGCTGTTTGAGAAGAGCTGGCCATTAGGAGAAACAGCTCGTTCTTATCAGCAGTGCTGCCACCAACTCCAAATTGTACACTTCAGGACCACTCAATGCCTCCTAAAGCTCCTCTGCTCTTTGATATTATTGAATTAGTGTGAATGAACATCAATATTGGAGTAGGTTGGTGATGGGAGGAAGGAAGTCCAGGCTAATCAGCTCTGAAGCATCTCATGATAAGGTACCAAAATAGGCAGTAATTATGTGCGTGGGGGAGCTGCAGAAGAAATGAAGAAGCTCCCCAGCAGGAAGCTGTGAAAACTGCAGAAGGCCTTGCAGGAGAGTCCAGGCGTGTGTGGATGTCCAGGAGGAAACACAGCCCCATTGTTTGAGGAGCTCCTGGCAGTGGAGCCTTGTGGTCCAAGAACAGAGCTTCTAGGCATTACCAACACACAGACAGGGCACGAAAACAATTCCAGCTTTGCCAAACTGGCTCCCTAAGAAGCACAAAAACCACAGGGCTGACTCATCTAAATGCTTGCTGGGTTTTTTTTCTTTAACCCCGAAGGCTTCCAAGTTCCTGAGCGTTTCCAAGCTGCAGGCAGTGAGAAGGTAACGTCTCATGAGCCGCTTGAGCCGTGCGGTGCCCGAGTGAAACTCAAACTGGCTGCAAAAGAGTGCGGTAGACAGAAGAGGGTGCTGCGGGCTCGGGCAGCTCCCCCAGCCCCTCCAGCGAAGTGTCACAAGCCTCCGAAGGAACACACAGTTCCTCAGCGTTCAAGCGGCTTTATTGGCTCCCAAACAACCTGGAGGAAAGCAAACTGGTGTGGGACTGCACTCAAACCAGTGCTGTGGCCAGACAGGGTGCCTGGATCTCCTGGGCATCTCCTTCCCTGCTTTGTCCCCACCCTGGGGTGTCCTCTGGACCGGGATGAGGAGTAGAAGGTTCTGGTTTTGGCTGAGCAAGAGGCAGTGAGGAGGAGCAAGGTAGAGTGAACACTTACAATTGGGCTCTGTGTTTAGGAAACTCCCATCGCTTCGCTTTCTGCTGCCTTGGATCCTGTTGGGTTTGCTTTTGCAAATTGTGCTTTTCCATAACAGCAAATTCCTTTCCAGCGTGGGGCTGAGAGGGGTGGGGGGTGCTTGAAGGCTGCTTTTGAAGATGCCTTTAGGTGTGACATTATTAGGAGTGCCTCATCGAGCTGGATTATTGTACTGGGGTGTCACACTGTGGCAGAAATACCACGCTGCTGTATTCTCACATCTCTAGGAAACAAAAGTGCTGATGCCAGGATTTGCCAGAGAGAGTTTTCTTATTACTACCAGGACTCAGATATCTCACTACCAAAAATTGAGCTGGCAATGGGTTTAGGTACTATCTCACTGTACCCAAATGTCTGTTTTGTAGAAATAGAGCTCAGTCTTTCCTAAAAAAATGAGTGATGGAGACCTGTTCCTGCACTAATGATGGCACAGGTTACACAGGACAGAGTTTCAGTTTGAGACACGGTGCTGGTCATGGCAGGGGGATGAGAGCCCACTCAAATCCAGCTGGGGCTCTGCAGTGTTTGATGTTTTCCTTTCTTATGAGTTCCTTTCTTTCCACCTTTAACAGTACTGGAAGGTGCTTTGAGTAAACGTTTGTCCCTCTTCTCTGCCTGTGGCTTTGGGCTTCTGGGAAAAAGGCTGCATTTCTTCCCTTTTGCACTTGGGAATTGCATGCCCTGGCCCAGCCCAGTCCTTTTTGTGGGATGAGACTCTGTGCTTGTGAAAGATCCCCCCTTCCCAGGAGAGAGTCACAGTTGTCCTGCCTTTCCAAAGGGGAACAGCTTATCCGTGGTTCTTTGGTAGGATGTGATGATTTGTAGGGTGGTTTTATATATATGCTTAGAGCTAAACCTTTGAGCAAGCAAGCTGCCTGCGGGCTGGTGCCCTTCCTGGCTCTTGGAATTTATCATTGGGCTTTTGCTGAGGGTGTGTGGGGTGCAGTGGGCTCCATCCTCGGGCAGGATCCGGGAATGTGTTGGCAGGAGCACCACAAACAGGAGCAGACACCTCATGTAACCCATGGCTGCTCTCTGAGCTTGGGCTGCCTTTAGATTTTCTGTCTTTTCAGGCCTGAGTGTCTGTGAAATAATGAAAAGGAGAACTGGGATGTGCAGCAGTGTGGGCTTTGCAAGGGGAAAATCACCTCTGCCACCACCCTTGATCCCACAGAGCTCTCTTCTCCCAAAGCCTCACCACCTCCTGCTTTAGTGCACGTTATCTGGGAACTTATTTCAAGTGCTGGTATGTTTTAAGGATCGTGTGCCTAAAAATAATAGTATCAAACAGACAACAGTGGAAGGTCAAGGACTCCAATGGCTTAGAAGCTGTGCCCTTAGGGCAGCATCTGAATATGGAAAACTTGTGTGGAGAGCAGGGGCAGGAGCTGAGAGTCTTAAAGCACTGTAATGCTTTCCTAAATTCCCTGTCTCTTCTTTGTCCGGTCCTGTATGGAGACAGAACCATTTGGGCTTGGTTGTGCCTTTTTTTCTCTGTGAACAATAAATAAAGTTGGCTGAAGAAGGGTTTGGTCCCCATCACAAGCTCAGGAGCTGGGGGAGAGCTGTCTTGAAGCACTGTAATGCTTTCCTAAATTCCCTGCTTGTTGTTCTTCCAGTCCTGCATGAGGATGGAACCGTTTGGGATTGGTTTTGCCATTTGTGTCTTTGGGAAATAAAACCAGTCCCCTCTTTGACGACGGGGTTGGCACCCACCACAAGCAGATAGGATGCTGTGGGGAGAGGAGGTTACTGGGCAGCCTCTATGCCCTTCTTCCCCTCAAAATCCTTGCAGAAAGGCTCTCGTCTCTCACACAAAGCTGGCTCCAGCAGGTTTTGTTCGCGGCCGTACCCTCGGTTGGCTGTTGGCAGCCCACACACAAGGTGCCCAGCGTGGTTGCCACCCCCCCCCAGCGCGCCTTTTCACATTCATACCCACCAGGGGCATCGTTACTATTGTTTGTAACATCTCTTGGAAAAATGAGTCATGGGCATTTTGCCTGCCCACAGCAGGGAAACTCTGCCACATTGGCAGCAGCAGCGCCCGCCCTTCCCCACGCCGCTGCCTCCGCATTCCAGCAGGGCCCTGCGTGCAAGGAGCTGGACTTGCTCCGCTGGAGCTGGGCAATGGTACTGCTTTCCTTGCCAGCACTAACCTGGGCTCCAGGGCAGGGTGGTGTTCCCTGATTCCCCTGGATGGAGCTCAGCCCGAGGCATTGTAGCAAACTCCATCACCGTCGTCTTCCCTCCTGTGCCTTCAGCTGCAATATTTAAACCCACTCTTCCTGCACTTGTCTTTGGGTTGTGTTCCTCCCCAGCACTGCATCACGGGGCGTGATGTCTGGGCTTCTCATGGAATCATGGAGTGATTCTCCCCCATGACAGCAGTTTGTCTGCAGCAAAGATAGAGATGGTAATTCACAACTCTGCTCTGTACCCCAAACCACAGGTCTTGGGGTACAGAAGTGGTAAAACAAAGCCATGAGATAGCTCAGGTTTGGGCACTTTATTTTACTCACACACAGGTATTAAAACCCAGGACACTCAAACCCTGTTCCAGTTCTGCCCATCTGACCAGAGGATGGTGGATGAGATCTTGTTTACCTTACTGAAAGGGCTGGAGCTTCAAAAGCAGAGAGTGCTTTCCTGATTCTGGCTGCTGCTTTTCAGAATTTTGCCTTCTTTCCCACACACAAAATCCTGGATGGAGATCAGCCTAAGGTGATCCTCTTCCCATGGGCTGTCTTCCTTCCTGTGCCTTCAGCTGTAATATTTAAGCCAAATTTTTCTGCACTTGTCTTTGGGTCCTGTTCCTTTGGGTGTTGGGGTGTGTGATGTTGTCTGGGCTTCTCATAAAATCATAGAATAATTCTCCCTCAACGATAACAGTTTGTCTGCAGCAGGGACAGAGATGGTTCTGTACATCACTGCTCCATGAGGCTTGCTGTCATCCAAGCACAGTATTTGGGGTAAAACAAAGCCACAAGATAGGGTTTGGGCAGACTATTTTACTGACATGTGAGTATTTATTAAGATCCAGGACCTATTTCAGGTTCTGCCTATCTCACTAGAAGCGATGCATGAGGTCTCATTTGCCTTGCTGCAAGGGCCAGAGCTTCAAATGCAGCCTGAGCTGCCCCGATTCTGGCTGCTGCTTTTCAGAATTTTGCTTTCCCTGCTATTCTTCACTCTCTTGTCTGTGAAATAGGAGGAATCTGTAATAGTCCCCTGGGGGGGTGATGGCTGATGGAGTGATGCGATGTCCTCAGCTGAGTGGAACAGCGCTGCGCACCGGCCTGCTGTCTCTGTGGCTCTCCTGCTGCCAGGCAATCTGCTTGGGGAATAAATCTGAGTTTTCCATGGCCACTTCTCTTCTTTCCTGGGTTAAGAGGTAAGGAGACTGTTCAGGTGGTTGTTTTTCACCTTGTAAACTTGAGCGAGAAGTAGGCCAAGTTCAGCTGGTGAGGGATATGAAAGAGCTGCTGGACCTCAGTTGCATTTTTATTGAATCACAGAATGGTTTGATTCTATGAAAATTTTATACATTAAGATGCTACAAAGAAGGGGAAGTTTGCCTGGCTGCTGTGCCCCAAGTGTTCAACCCAGACACCAGGAACCCCACCCCAGAGGGACATCCAGCACCCCTGACCACGCTTTGTGCTGGTGACACCTGCAGAGCACTCATCACCCAGCATCGCACAGGCAGCCTCAAGATGCTTTCTGGGCCCCCCTCCCACCTCTCCTCGTGCAGGTGTTGGGGGGACAGGAGGGCAGCACCAACGGGAGCCCCGCTTTGGTGGAGATGGGCTGTCGAGTTAGCAGGAGGGCAGGTACTGGCATCCGCTCTTGAGGAGGCTTTGTTCTCAGCTGGGGCACAGCAGCCTGTGCTGCACCACTGCCTCCTCCCCAGAGTACAGTGTTTTGGAACCCATCCCTTTATCATAAATCAACAACAGAGCTAATATTCATATCGAGGAAATGAGATAATATCAGAGCCCAAGGTGGGCTCCGAACCGGGTGCATGAGGCATGCACAAGTTTGGGGGGAGAGGGAAAGGGGGGCTGCGGTGGGGAGCTCTTTATCTGAGAGGAAATTGCACTATTCAAGGGGGAGAGAGCGTGTGGGTGCGTGTCTGTGTGTCTGTGTGTCTGTGTGTGTGTGCACATTGGAGTCAGTAACACTTGTCAGGAGCATGAAAGAGCCCCCAGAGCAGGACAGGCTCGCTGCCAGCTCGTGGGGTCAGGCTGCCTCTTTGCAAACACAGTTTGATCCCTGTGCACCCAGGCTGGGGTTGGTCTGACTGGGATGGGGAGCTGGTCACTGCCACCTCCCTGGTGGCTGGAGAGGATGAGGGCAAGTCCTTAGGGGAGCCAGGGATTGTGGCAGAATCAGCCAAAGCTGCGTCAGAGTCCCCAGGGCTGCAGCGTGCAGTCCCCAGGGGATGGGTACCCTTGGTACCTTGGCCTCTGCAGGCTGCAACCAGGCTTCCTTGAGGGATGAAACATCTCCTTGCTCCTCGGCAGAGATGTGAGGCCCAGGGAACTAAATGGATTTGGTTAGAGGCAGGAAGTGCAACAGCACCAAGATCCAACTGTTCTCATGACCTCTTACCTGGTTTTCCAAAATAGCTTCTATTGATACCTACGCAAAGCCCTCAGTGCTTTATCCAGAAATTAATCTTAGAGGCCTTTGAGAGGCAAGGTCAGCCCTCACCTTCTGGTTAGAAGCAGTGGGAATTCCCAGAATTAAACCACAAACAAACCAAATTTTATTATTGACTGCAGTTGCTTCCCTCCCTTTGAAAAATCCAGACCCTCTTATTCGTTCTCGTGACGCTGAGCTTGGTCTGTGGCCAGTGTTGGCTTGGGCTGGGCTTTTCCCCCCTCCTAGGGTGACAAGACCATGGGGGTTGGCTGGTGCACCAAGGTGCATTTGGGCAGTGGGGAAAGATGCTCTTTGGCAGCTGATCTGAGCTCAGACCTCGAGTGTCCTCTCAGCCCTCCGGCAAGAGGGCAGCGGTCCAGGGCACGGGGGACGGGGGGTGGGGGAGCACTGGGGGGCTGTGTCATGCAAACCAGCTCCCCCAGCTTGTCCAAAACCTCTCTGTGGGTTGTCCTGGAAGGTGGTTGGACCTCAGGGGAAACGGTTCCACTGGGTCTGAGCCCAGCTTACTGCGTGGTGGTGGCGAAGCTGTCCTAGGCTGATTGAGTTTCTGCAGGGTGGGTGTCTCCTTCCCCCAGCCCAGGCTCCCTGCCTGGGCTCCCTGGATGAGTTGCTCCCTTCCCCAGCTGTTGTGAGCAGCCTCCTGCTGAAAGCGTGTCCCTGGGGAGAGCATATCTCTTTCCTGCTCCATCAATCTCCCAGCCCACCTCCGGCACTGCCTGCTGTGCCACCGGGGCAGTGGCAGGCTCTGCAGGGCTCAGCTGCTGCCTGGAGACAGCTCCTCTCTCCTTCCCTCGATTTTTGCATAGCACCCAGATTTATTTTTACATAGGAAGGAGCAATGCAAATCGATTCTGGGCCTGGGGTGCTGCACAAACAGTGAAGGGAGGACCCAGGGTTCCATCGTCCTTCCCCAAGTCCCTTTGGTGGTTCCAAACCTTGGCACTGATGGAGAAGTCGGGCTTTGCAGCAAACAACAGCAAACACCCCTTGCTCTGAGTAATGGGAGATGTTGGACTTCAGGAGATGCTGTGTGATGTGGGGAGGCAGAGGAAACGTAGGGATGTTGATTGAGCAGCCTGGTCTAGTGGGAGGTGTCCCTGTCCACGGCAGGGGGGTTGGAACTGGATGGGCTTTAAGATCTCTTCCAAACCAAACCATTCCATGATTCTACAACTTTATGATGTTGCAAGGCAACCACAGTTTGGTTCACCTCCAGTGAGAGGGGAGCACCAGGAAATGCTTCAGGGCCACAGCCCCATCCAGCATTGCTGGATCTTGGGCACCCAGAAGCAGCTCCATCCTGCTCTGATAAAGATGTGGGTGGCTCCTGGCAGCCCATGAGGCTTTGTTTCCCACTGTAAATGCCAGGTGGTTTTTTGCCTCTCACCCTGGTACAGGTTTGCTGGGCTCTGTAGGGATGGAGAGAGCAACCTCAGCCCCTCCAGGATTCACCCTCACTGTCTCTCACCCCATCTCTGTGGGATGGGGGGGGGTTTCTCTGCACGGTCCCCACTCTGATGGGTGGTCCTGGCGCCTCTGCCCGTGCCATGCTGTGCCCTGGCCTGCACGGGCACCGAGGGGCTGCAGTGTGCTGTGCCTTTTTAGGAAGGTTGGGGGGGGAGGCTGGGGGGGAAGGAAACAAGCCTGCTTCGTTGTTTCGTGTCCCACACACAGAGCCTGCCTGGCCCTCGGGAAACCTCCATCCACTGCACGGCTGGGATCTGCAGCGAAAGCAAACAATGGGATCCCCAGAGACAACAATGCCCCGTTGTCCTTTGAAGCCATAACAATGAAACAATAGACCACAGTCTGCTCCCTTTATTCCCAGGCACACCCCCTGCAGCCCCGGGACCGTCTGCGTTTCGGGGTTCACATCATCCCTGAGGACTCGCCGCTCGCTGTCCCTCCATCCCGCTCCCATCCCTCGCTCGCGGGGTGAGTCTCGGGGGTCCCTGTGGCCTTGCCATCGGCGTGGGTTGTGCCTGAGAGGAGAAGGAAGCTCCTCGCAGGCTTTGATCCTCGGGGTTTCATCAGCGGGAGGGGTGGAAAAGTCCCGTTAGGTCACGCGGTCGGTGGCCCAGAGAACAGTGGGGCTTTGTTGTCTCCGGGGATGGCCACTTGTCAGCTCTTGCCATCACGGCACTCCCTGAAGGATTCCTGGTGTATCCTCCTCCTCCTCTTGGGGTTAGAAACAACCCCAGTGGCGCTGCCCACCCAGGTCACTGCAGACACACCCAAACGATCTGCAGGAGTGTGGGCCAGGGGAGAGGCAGGAGGGGATGTGGCGCAAGGGGTCCCCTCCATCCTGCTGGAGCTGAGGCACCTCGGGAGCCTTTGAGCTGCTCTGCCTCTGTCTCCTGGCTGCATCCAGCCATCCCTAAGGATCAAGCTGCTCTTTGCATCCCTGTCGTTCCCAGAAGCTGCTGGGGGCTATCTTGGAGCAGAGGGGTGAATCCCCTCCCTGTTTTCCCAGATGGACTGCAGCAGCTCTGGGCACTGATGACTGGCAGTGTGGGGGGTGGGTGCCCACCCTGCAGCCCCAAGGGTCCCTCTTGGAGGACACCCAGTCACTGTGCAACACGGGGGAGACACTGGGGGGACACCGGGCAGTGGGAACACTGCTGCAAGGCAGCCTTGGTGTTTCCTGCCATGAAATGCTCTCCTTCGTACTGAAAATGTGCTTCTTGTATCGTCCTCATCTCTTCACTGGCTCCCAAAAAGCAGGGATGGAGGAGAGCCAAGGTTTTGTTAACCAGGGACCACCAATGCCAGGGCCAGGATTGCTCTAGCAGGCTTGGATAAGGGCTCAGATCCCCATCCTGGTGTCACAGGTGCTGGGAGTCAGAGCAGGTGACGTGCTGGACCTGAGCACCTCTCCGTGCCTCTGCTTCCCCAGCTGTGTGTGTGGCTGTACCACAGGGTCCCCTTCCTGTCTGTGGCAGCATCCTCAGCTCACCTGCTGAGAGTTGAGGTCTCATTTGTCCTGATCCCCATTTGTCACAGAAGAAGAGGAGAACCTGGTGCCTTCCAGTACTTGAAGGGGCTTCAGGAAAGCTGTGGAGGGGCTTTTTACAAGGACCTGGAGTGATAGGACAAGGGAGAATGGCTTTAAATTGGAAGGAGGAAGACTTAGATTAGACATTAGGAAGAAATTCTTCACACTGAGGGTGGGGAGACCCTGGCCCAGGTTGCCCAGAGCAGTGGTGGCTGCCCCATCCCTGGAGGTGTTCAAGGCCAGGTTGGATGGGGCTTTGAGCCCCCTGATCCAGTGGGAGGTGTCCCTGCCCATGGCAAGGGGTGGAACTGGATGGGCTTTGAGGTCCCTTCCAACCCGGACTACTCCATGACTCCATGATTCTGTGACATGGGGACCCTGTTGTCCCCAAAAGCCACTGTCAGCCTCCTCCTGTGCCCCATGGGAGCTCCCAGAGGCCCTCCCTCTTCCCGCTTACCTATGGACACACGAACCCACCTGAATAGGTAATGAATGGAGCGGAGAAAAGAGCCCGGAGCACATTGTGTTTCCAACAGGGGCCGGGAACAATTGCTAAATACAAATCACACAGAGAAAAGGGAGAGAGAGGGAGACAAAAGAAAGCACCCCAGCACAAAGGAGAGGAATGAAATGGTAAGTAAAGTCAAACAAAAAGGAGCCCGGGCTGAGACAAAAGAAGGGAACAATATCCCCGAGGCAATAGGCTCCTGAACAATGGGGACAGTGACAGCGGCACAAAGGCACAGTGTTTGCAAGTAGACGTTATCTCACACAGCCACTGGCAGCCCTGGCCCTGGCGCTTCTATTTTCAGGGATGCTTTTGTGCTGCTCTGAACAATATTCCTTGCATGGCTGCAGATAGAGAGATGAGGGGGGGTTGGCTCTTTCTTTTTATTTTTGTGCCTTCCCGGTGCCAGCTCTGTAATAAAAACAGGTTCAGCCCTTTGGAGAGTGGGGCAGAGCGAGGGGGTGGGTGGGCAGAGCTGGCTGAGCTGATGATGCCAGGGATGATGCGGCTTCGCTGGTGGATGAGCATCCATCGGTGCTGCCTCCTGAGAGGGCCAGGATGGGACCCTTGGGGTAGGAGCAGAAGTCCTGTGTTTTATGACTCATGGCCAGGGCTTATCAACCCCGAGGTTTGCAAGCCTGAAACCAGAACCGGGCAGACCAGAAAGATGGCTTTTCCCAGCTGCTTTTGTTTCGAGGCTCTGCTGGGTTTGTTGGTCAAGTTTGCTGGGTTTGCTGGAACAAGCACTTTGCTGATTTTGCTGGTTCAAGTACTGTGCTGGGTAAGTTTTTAACCTCTTAAGGGTGCAAGCAGGAACAGAGGTACTGAGATACTCCCTGGGTGCTGGAAGAGCTCCCTGGCACCCCTCCCCACCCATCCCTTGTTCCACTGCCACAGATGAGCCACCAGCCTCGAGGAGTGGAGTTTGGAAGGTTTAATCTCCAGGTCATGTCTCTGCCATGCCCAGACATCACAGTTTGCCAAAGCAGAGTCTGCCCACCCTGGGTGAGGATGTTCCTGATGGATCCAGCCTCCTCCAGGCTCAGTTTTTTGCATAACCTGGAGCCACGGGACAGGGTGTGCAGGTTGACTCCCCTTTTCTCTTGTCATACAGGAGCTGTGTGGTTGCTGCCAAGGCTGGGGAGGACAGGGCTCTGCTCTGCACCCTCTTTGTCTTGCCTCCTGCTTGTGCAGGTTGCTGATCCATTGCTGTCCCCAGCATCCTGCATCCTCCAGAGCTTGGGATGTGCCCTGGGAGCTGGTGCATGGCTGCTCCCATCAGACAGGCTTTACCAGCCCGCAATGGAGAGCTCACTTGCTGTGCCTGCGATGGTTCTTGGGCTTCAGTGGAGCTGATGCAGTTTTCTACCAGCTGGAAACCCCCCCTTTGGGGCCTTCCTGCTTGTCTCCCCGTGTCCTGGTTGTGTCCCCGTGCTAATGGGCTGGTTGGGTTGTGAACCTGGGGTCACGCAGACACGGTTACACCTGCACATTTACCAACAGCGTGGGGTTGTTGTTGCAGGGCACATTATCAAAGCGTCCCATCTGCAGCACCCAGATGTGTTCTGATCCAGGTGGACCCATCCGTTTGCACAGGGAGTGATGTTCCCAGAGGGCACTCGTCTCTTCTTGGAGCTCCAAGCATTTTCATGCCCTTTTCCCCTCTGGTCCTGCACTTGGAAAGCCATCCCTCCTACACTGCCCCATGGGGACGTCACCCAGTTACCGTAAGTGACCTGGGAGAGGAGAAATCAGGGTGTTGTGAAGACAGAGATGTCCCGTATCGGTGCCGATCTCCTGAGACACCCAGTTTTAGCAGATGGGTTTAGCTCTCACTTGAAAAGCTGCATTTCTGATATCAATCACGTTATCTGAGGGTACATCCTGTTGCTAAGTTTGGCTGCTTCCTCCATTCAACAGCTGTTGTGCAGCTACAGCTGCTTTAAACGCACGCGGCGGGGCCGGCGCGCAGTGAGGAGGGGGTTTGATGCTCATAAAAATGGATCCTGCGGTGAGCGAGAGCGATGCGGCCTCTCGCAGGAAGGTTGCATCCTGACCTTGCCTGCCTGACTGGTCATGGGAGAACGAGATGCTGAGGGCACGACGCCGGGGTAAGGGGAATATTGGAGGCACTAAATCAAAGCAAAGCGGCAGCGTCTCACATTGAACGGTTTCCCTAATCCTGACCACCCGGTATCTGATTTTGTGGTTGTGTCTGTACACACGCTCCGAGCTGTGTCTCAAGGTGCAAAGCGAGCGCGGGAACAGTCGTTCTCCCAAGGCAAAAGCCCTTTGTGGCTCGCCAAAGAAGTGGCCCTGTGGTCTGCATCCTGCCCTGCCCACGGCGGGAGATCCCCAAAGGCCAAACTCGTTGCAATTCCCACTTCCCAAAGGGTGCGTTGACCTCGCTGTGTGATGGCCACCAGCAAAAATCATCAACCCCAAGGTCTTTAACCTGTGCTGCCCTCCAACCTGCACCCCTTGTGCTTCCATGGGCTCTGCCATGCTGGGGAGGTACCAACCTCTACACTAAAGCCCCCCAGAAGTGGAATGATGCTCTTTGGTCTCCTTGGGAGAGGTCTGCTTGCTCCAGGCGAGTCATCAACCTCTACACTTAATATCTCTGGAGGTGGGATAATGCTCTTTGGTCTCCTTGGGAGAGGTTTCTTTGCTCCAAGCAACCTTTTCCAACCATCACTCAGCTCTCAGTGCTGGAGCCAGGACCTGTTACCTCTGCTCATCCTCTGCCCGCCTGTCTGTGTTAGGAATTTCTCTCTCCTCCCAAGCCTGGTGGGTTAAACAACTCTGGCTCTTTCTGATATAATTTAGCCAAAGTTGGAGTTCTTTGCTGCAATTAGCTGGTATTTAAACCCTTGCTAACCCTTAACATCCTAATGACAATAATAATGATGCTCCACACCTCCCCGCAGTGCCTTGCATCTAAAGATTACACTCACTAATTAATTAAGCCCCGACCCCCCCTTCTACTTTCCTCACTGAGGAGAAGAAATCGTTAAGAGTCTCTTAAGAAAGGACATAAAGGCAGGGAAATCCAGGCACCAAAACAAGACAAATGGGATTTGAAGACAATCCCATGTGACCCGAGGAGTGGACCAGGCAGGGGAAAGGATAAAAATGCCAAGCACAGAGCTGGGATAGAAAACAACCCCCAGCTTAAAAACCCGGGGAAAAAGAAAAGCACCAAGATGAAGGGAGTGACAAAGCATCAAAGGGAAGAGAAACCAAAGGCGTGGGAACAAAGGACAAGCTGGAACAAAGGACCAAAGAGGGGAGAACAAAAGCACTAAATAGAAAACAAAGGCAAGGGACAAGAAAAGCCCCTCTGTGGGGCTGAGCTGGAGGGTCCCTGCCGGCGGGAGGTGGGTGACACGGGTGGTGCTGTGGTCCCCACTGGATCCAGGCTGGTGGAGAGCAAAGGAGCCTGGGAGCAGAGACCCCAGGAGGCCAGCTTTGCCTTTGACTGGGAGGTGATGCCCCCCCCCCCCCCCCCCCATGCAATGATGTCTTTGGGGTGCTGCGTGGAGGTCGCCAGCGTCCTGGGGACGTGGCTTTGCTCCCGCACTGCCCTCCGACCACGGCCTCCTCCCATCCCACTGTGTGGTCCGGCCATCGCCTCCCTCCCCAGTGTGTTGTTCCGGCACAGCCTGCTCAGCATCATCATCCCTCTGCGCCCCCCTCCCTGCGCTCCCCACTGCAGATGCCCTGGCGTAGCCCCCTGGCCTGGCTTGGGGATGCTCTGGGGAGGCTGCCAGGCTGGCTGTGTCCTCCCCACCACGTGGCATTCCCTTGGGAGATGCTATCGGTCATCGCTCTGTGTGTGGCTGGCCTGGGCTGTGCTCCGGGGAGGACAATTCACATCGTCTGGATTAAAAACAACAGCGTCATTCAGGTCGGGAATAGTCAGAGAGATGCGATTGCTGCTTTGTTCCCTCTCCCTGTCGAATCCCTGCTTGGAGCTGGAAGCCCCTGGCAGGGTGGTTGGCACGCGCGGGTCTGGCTGCGTTGCTCGTGCTGCATCTCAGGGGATGTGGTGGGGACCCTCAGGATTGGGGTGAGGGTGGTGACGGTGGACAGGAGCCACCCGTGCTCACAATGGCATCGGCTCTGCTCCACCCAGGGGGCTTTGGCTGCTCGTAGCTCTGGTGGTTTGGGAAGCAGCGGGTGATTTCAGTGTCTTTTGGAGATGCCAATCTGGCAGGCTCTCGGGCAGCTGGAGAACCACGCAGCAAGAGCCAAGGGCTTTCTGAAAATCCCCCTTTCCAGAGCCCAGACGTGGCCCTGCTCCCAGCTCTGTTCTCCATCACTTGTCCTCCCCGTGAACTGTCCCCCTGAGCTGGGCGCTGGTGTCTCCTCTGTGTCCCTCCTGCAGGCAGGGTTGACCAAAGCCCCTCTCCTGCCCTGGCACATCGCCCTCTGCACAGGCTGGAGGGTGGGGAGAGGGCTGGGACAGTGGGTGCAGGATTTTACCTGGTGTCCAGACACAGCTGCATCATCTGCCTTCTCTGCCTGGAGAAAGCAAGGTTCTAGGGAGACCTTAGAGCAGCCTCCCAGCGCTGAATGGGACTCCAGAAAAGCTGGGGAGGGGCTCTTGATCAGGGAGTGCGGGGATAGGACAAGAGGGAAAGGTTTTGAGCTGAAAGAGGGGAAATAGAAATGAGATCTTAGGAAGAAATGTTATCCTGTCAGGGTGGGGAGGCCCAAGTTGCCCAGAGCAGTGGTGGCTGCCCCATCCCTGGAGGTGTTCAAGGCCAGGTTGGATGGGGCTTGGAGCCCCCTGATCCAGTGGGAGGTGTCCCTGTCCATGGCAGGAGTTGGAATTGGATGGGCTTTAAAGTGCCTTTCAACCCAAATCATACTATGATTCTATGATCATGTGCTGTGCCTGCTGAAGGAGCATTTCAGTCATTTCTAAGTGTTCTGCCCACGTATTTCTGCTCAGGCACAGCCAGAATTCACCTCTGAGTTCAGTCCATGCCACCCCAGCTCTGCTTTCCTGCAGAATCACTATTCGCTCAATTTTACTTTACTTTTCCACGAGCCCTCTCTGATCATTGGCTGAGAACTGAGCTGCTCCCAGGGCACTCCCCACAGAGCAATCCTGGAACATCTTGGTTTTATTATGCCCAGATTAGAGCTTGTCACACTGCGGGTGGACTTGCCCGCACGGCCCCGACTCCCTGCAGTAGCCGGGCACTGCCAGTGCCTGGGAGGAAGGCAGCACGGAGCTCCCAGCCACTGGAATTGCCTCTGAAGTGGCCAGGATAAATTGTGGGGTTTGGGTGGAAATAATTAGTAGGTTAATTCCTGGAGCTCTCCCACCACCCTGCTAGGAGCTTGTGAGAGGACAGGCGCCGGATGGGGAGCAGGGGGAGAAGCTGCCGGCTTCGGGAAGAGTTTGGGACATCTCTAGCCCAGAGGTTCCTTCGGTGTTTTACGATTCTATGTGTTATTTTCACAGCGATTGTCCCTCAGTGCTCGTGGTCCAGCCTTGTTCCCACCCTGAGACCCAAAGCCAGAGGAGCCAGGCAGGCAGGGAGAGCAGGAGATGCAGGGAAAAGCAGCACCTGGGAGGCACAAAGGGGATGCAGGACCCCTCACCCCATCCCCTGGGGTGAGACAAGTGGCTGGCAGAGCTCTACCACTGCCTCCTTCTGTCCCTGAGCCCTATGGACCACAAGAGCTGGGGTGAACTGAGGACAGCCCCAGAGCCACCGCCGTTCCAGAGGGTTGGAACTTCCCCATTAGCATTGTCATATCAGCTTGGGTTTAATGGGCTGCAGATGTCTGTCTGTCTGTCTGCGTGCGTGTGTCTGTGCACCCACACAGTGCAAGGCCACAGCGCGTGTGCCTGGTGGAGCTCCCTGCGAGCCGGTTCTCACCACGTGGTGCAGCTGGGAACACGGTGCTGGCCTCATCAATGTGCATCCAATCTTGGAGCCTCTTGGCTGAGGGCTTCACTGGATCTTCTGGGTTGCAGAGGACCCTTTTAACTCTCTCTGCTTGCTCTGCCAGCCTGGCACTGCTCCTCCTTTCTGAGAAGAGCAGCAGCAGTCACACAGGGACTCAGCTTGCAGACTGGGACATCATGCACTCATGGATTGTCACAGGATGCAAGAAGCAGGGCAGGAGGCAGGAACTGGGGAAAGTTTGAACCCCATCCTCTCCCCAGTCTGTGGATGGCCAAGGCTCCCAAGCTGCCTTGTGGTGGGTTCATTTCCCCCCTGAGCTCCTCACCTCCCCAGGGCCCTGCTGCTTGCCCGAGGCTTCAGGGAAGCCTCTCTGGGTGCTCAAGCACCCCCCAGGAGCAGTGCAATAACAACACCATGCTCATTTTTATGACAAGGTCAGTGTGATGCCTGGCAGCACCTTCTTCTCCCACCGCATGCTGCAAAGGAGCAGGGAAGGGAGGCAGGAGAGGAGCCTGATGAGCCCAAGGAGCTGATCTGGCTCATCCAGCCTCATCCAGCTGAGCACCTTGAGACCTCACAGGTGATGACAGCACCTCCATCCACACCGTCTCTAGATTTTCACAGGCAGTGCATGAAGCCACTGGCAGGTCCCACTCTTGGTCCCCGTCAGCAACCGCTCTGCAGCTTTCCCAGGCTGGTGAGGAGCAGAGCACATGCCCATTTCCAAACAATGGGCTCCGCTTCCGTGCAGGAAGCAAGGTCGGATTTGTCCTCCCTGCTTTGCCCCCCTCCAGCCAGTTATAAAGGGGCCAAGCCATTGTCTGAACCATTTCCATGACTCAGTCAGCAGTATCCTGCGATGGAGAAGCTGGGACTCGCAGCCAGCACGAAGCAGGAGGCACAGCTCTTGCAGCCAGCGGCACCGCGGGCTCCACACAGGGTGGGGGGCTTGGGAAAAGGAAGGCGAGCGCTGGCTGTGCCTTCCCCCTCTGTGCCCCCTGATCTGGCGCAGCGGGATCTTTGCCCCCACCAGTTTTCCTGATCCCTCCACCCATTGTCCTGGCTTCCTTCTGCTGAGGGAAGCAGAAAGCCGGAGGAGGGATTTGCAGGGTAGGAGCAGCCCTGGTTGCTCACTCAGCTCAGCCAGGTAGAGAGAGATGGATCACAAACTGAGAGAGCCCCGTGAGAGCTTCTCTGGGTGGATGGGGACTGTCTCTCTACCATCATGTCCATCATAGAATCATAGAATTGTTTGGGTTGGAAGGGAACTTAGAGATCATCCAGTTCCAACCCTCTGTCATGGGCAGGGACACCTCCTACTAAACCAGGGGATGTCCAGCAGGTTCTGGGGATGCTCTGCACATCCTGGGGCTGCCCCATGGGTCCTGGAGATGCCTTGCAGTGAGGTGAGAGAAGGAGATGCATGTGGAGCTAGTGTGGCTCAAAGGAGGACATGGGGAGGAGCAGTGCCATGTCTGCACAGGACCTGCTTCTCGAGACCCAGAGTGGTATTTGGGGGCCGTTGCATGTGGTACTAAATATGTCTCTAACCAACCCGTGGTTGCTTCCACCATGGTAAGCACATAACGTTTACCTCGGTGGGTCTGTGGCAATGTGATGTAACCAACCTGCCAGGCCTCCCCATATTTTTACTTATCCCAACGTCCACCACACCACAGGGGCTTCAACCTTTTTGCCTGTTTGACAGCGGCGCAGGTTTCACAGTCATCGATAACCTGAGAAATAGTGTCCATGGTTAAATCCACCCCTCGGTCTCGTGCCCATCTGTAGGTGACATCTCAGCCCTGATGACCTGAAGCATCATGGGCGCATCGAGTTTGGAACAATTCTGCCTTCTGCTGCCAGTCTAGGTCTACTTGTGACACCTCAACCTGTGCAGCTCAGCCTGCCTCTCTGTTATTAGCATGTTCCTCATTAGCTCGACCCTTGGGCACATGGGCATCTACATGGTGGACTCTCACATCCAGGTTCTTCACTCTGGCAGTGATGTCTTGCCACAGATCAGCAGCCCAGATGGGTTTTCCTCTACAACTCCAATTCATCTTTTTCCACCGGTCTAGCCATCCCCACAGGGCATTGGCTATCATCCACGAATTGGTGTAGAGGTAGAGCCTTGGCCATCCTTCTCTTTCTGCGATATCTAGGGCCAACGGACAGCTTTCAACTCTGCAAACTGATTTGATTTGCCTTCACCTTCAGTGGCTTCTGCCACTCATCGGGTGGGGCTCCGAACAGCTGCTTTCCACTTCCGGCTCCTCCCTACAATACGGCAGGAACCATCCATGAAAAGGGCATAGCATATCTCTTCATCTGGCAGCTCATTATATGGTGGAGCTTCTTCAGCTCAACTCACTGGCTCTTCTTCTTCTTCTTCATCTGCCAGACTGAGGTTTCCACCTTCAGGCCAATTAGTTATCATTTCCAAAATTCCAGGGCGATTTGAGTTCCCGATTCGGACGCATTGCATCATCAAAGCAATCCACTTGCTCCACGTGGCATTGGTGGCATGATGAGCACGAGTATCTGTCAAAGCCTGGTACATCTGAGGACCTCGTGTGCCAGGCCATTGAACCCACACAGCCCAGTAAACCCGATTGTCTTCTTTGTCCCTCTCCTTCTCTGGGCAGAAGGCAGGGCCCCTCTATCGGTCTTGATCAGAGCATTCATCGTTGGACTTTGACTTTAATTTCTTGGAGACTTTTTTTGTCATCGTGGAGATGGATCTCCATCTTCTTGTGTTTCAGCGGTCGCATTTTCTTTCCTAAAAGTTCTATATCTACCACGTAGACAACTTTCTTGGCAGTGTCCTTCTGTTTCAGCTCCCTCACTCTGACTTCGAGCTTGGAAGTGGGTTCACCACCCCCCTTCTTCATGCTCTCTCCCTTGCCCATAGTTGGCCACGTGACTGACGCTTAGGGTTTTCTTTCCCTCAGCATGTGAATGATGGAGATCGTGAGCGAGACTGAGATCGAGGTCTAGGTCAAGGTCTTGGTTGATCCCGCCATTATCTTTCCATTGGCCTTTCTCTGTAATCTCTATAAGGTCTGTTATCTCTGCCTCTAGGGTCGTTCTCATATCTGGAGTATCCATAATCTCTCTCTATTCTCTCCCTGTTGTAGATGGGTCAGCACAGGGGATCAGAGGAATCTTTCAGATCTTCCGTTCTGCTCCTTGTCCAAGAACACATGGTGTCCACGCTTGGTTCATCCATCTTTGGATGATATGTGGTTATCAAGCAGTAGCTATATGGTTTAGGGGCACCTTTAATTAACTTTTTCCACATGGGCTGCATGCAAGGGACACTCTCTGGAACTTGGATGTCATAATAGCCTGGATCAGAATAGATGATCTCCAACATGGCTCATTCCTGTAGGTATTGGATGCCTTTTTCCTCAGTATTCCACTTTGTTGGAAAACCCATCAGATATTTCTTAAATGGGTATCTTGACCCCACAGCATAGAGGATTGGGATCCAAAGATTGGATGCCATTCTCTTTCAAGGTTCAGCCTTTCTTACAACAAGGGAACAAATGCAGCACCACCTTTCCAATTTTAAGTAGTATTTTCGCTGCCTTCACCACTGGTATAATTGTCACTGAACAATTCAGGCATGGGTTAGAGCTGATCTTAGGAGTCTTTGCTACCAAACCCTGAATGTCACCATTGCAGAGATTGGCTATTAGGCCGTCAATGTTGAAATCAAGGAATGGAAGCTATTCATTCCATCCATCTGAACAGTAATGGTGCCCTATAGGATATCCTAGGACAGTCACAAAACCAGCTAGAATTGTGAAAAATATTAGTAAAAAGGCCATTGGTATTCTTATCCTCTTTTTTTTTTGTTCCTAAACAAGCCCTTATTTATATAAACAAAGTTTTCTTGGCTGCTTTGCGGGGAGTTGATTTGTAGACAAAGATTGCGCTTGGTAGTCTTCCCGGACCCTGGCAGCGATCCAGGACACTGCTCTCCAAACAATAGGTTTGTTTACAAAATAAAACCGAGCTTGGCTCTCTTCCCAGACAACGTTTTTCAAAACAAACCAAGCTTAACCGATCGAAACCATCCTCTGCTACCAAAATCTGAGCAAGTTTGCTAATGAAGGCCTAAAAACAAAAAAAAAATCCAAAGGTCAACCCCACTATAGGGGGATGCGACTGTCGCCTCCTCCTGCCTCCAGAGTGGCTTGTGGGGGGCCTCGATGGGGCGACCGCAGCCCCAGGAGCGTGTGGGAGTCACCGTGGGCTCGCTTGAGCTTGGCAGTCGCGTGGCCACCAATAATGGTTTCCTTCACGTGACCTCCTGGGGTCTTGTCAGGGTCTTCTCCCAAGTCACAAGGATGAGGGTGTTGGCAGAGAGGGGCTGGTGGCTTTGGTGGGTGCATGAGATTATGTGCGCTGGGGAGGGGGCTTCAGAGGGGCTTGGGGTGGCTGGTGCAGGGGGAGCTGCCTTTGCATCCTGTCCTGCTGCAGGCTCAGTACTTGCTGCATGGACACCATCTCTCCAACCCTCGGTTTCTCCATCTGTGAAATGAGAACGTGCATCACTCAGCTCCTTTGCTTTATGGACTCTGTGGATGCAGCCTTTTTGGCTTCCAAATGCTGTCATGCTTCATGTTTAATCCTCTGGATGAAGATGCCAGGTGGGAAACTCTCCCAGAGAACTTGTTGTCCAGCTCTTCCCAGCTCCATGCATTGCTGGGTGATGGGCACAGGGCGAGGGGAAGCTGTGTGTCAGGATGGATATGGGATTTGGAGGCCCAAACCCCTCCAGAAACTCAATGTTCCCAGTTACTACATGGCAATTGGCGGAGTCAGAAGCTCCAGGAGCTCTTGTCTTCTGCTCCTGGGACCGGGTGAAAACAAGTCTGGAGAAAAGCAATTCCCATGCAAGAAAATGATGGTGTGGGGGAGGAAACAGCTTCAAGGCAATGGGAATTTTCATTGGTAAAATGTAAACAATTCTCCTTCAATGTTGACATAACATTTTAAAGATCTCATTATACAAAAAAAAAGACTGTCAACATTTTTGTGTCCAAGCCACCAACCCCCCCCCCCTCCAGCTTGGAGCACCGTTTTGCTCAGAATGAAGCGTTGTTTTCTTTAGGGAAGGTGGGAGATGGCATTCCTGAAGGAGCTGTTGAAGGGGTGCCCGGTGTGGGGTGTGGGGTGAACTCCTCAGTGCCTCTGGTTTTGCTGCCCTGTCAAGACCCCGTTTCCCAGATCGTGTGTCCGAGCTTCCCAGCTGGGTTATCTGCCCTGTGGTCCCTCCAGTCTGTGTGCAGCACTGTCTGTCTGTCCATCTGGCTGGAGGGGCAGCTGGCTGCCCGCTGCCCACCCTGCTCCCTGCTACGTTGTCTCCCAGACCTGCAGGAATCTCTGGCTCTGGACTGGATGAGGTGGTCTGGGCAAAGGAGCAAAATGTGGGGGTGATGTGGGGAGGAGAGGCTGGAAGATGGGCTTCGGGGTCTGTCACTTGGCGTGCCATGTGTTTGGGATTCATCCTGGAGTTCAGGCTGTTTTTTCTGCAAACCGAGCATCATTCCAGCCCCTTGCTGGGAGCAGGTAGGAACGGGGGTCTCGGGAATGGGTCTTGATGTTGGGAGTTATGTGGGGAGGAGATGCTGGAAGCCAAGATTTGGGGTCTATCACTTGGCGTGTGGTGGCTTTGGAGCTCCTCCGGAGCTTCAGGCTGGGCTTTCTGCAAAGCAAGCATCGTTCCAGCCCCTCGCTGGGAGCGGGCAGGACCGGGGGGGTCCCGGGGGCTGCCGGAGGGTCCCGGGGTGCCTCCCAGGACCCCTCCAAGTGATTCCTCAGCCTTTGTGTGGCAGAGGGTGGGAGCAGCCCGGTGTCACGCGTGGGTCCCCGGCGGGGCAGGGGGTCCCGAGGGGAGGGGACGGGGCAGAGAGGCCGCCCCGCAGCCGGCTGCTGGCTGGCTGGACCGCTGTCCCTCCTCCTCCTCCTCCCCTCCTCCTCCTCCTCCCACTCCTCCTCGCTCCCTCTGTCCGCCCGGCGCCGGGGCAGCTCCCACCGGAGGCGCCGGGACATGGAGAGAACCTGAGCGGGTACCGGTACCGGCGGCGGGGACCAGAGCAGCGCGGAGGAGCCGTGAGTGCCCCGGGCGAACGGGGGTAGGGGACCAACATTGTTCAGGGGGCACCGACACGGCCCCAGGGTGGCGAGAATCATCCCGGGGTGGCGAGCATCCTCCTAGAGGGCGAGCATGCTTCTGGGGGGCGAGCATCTGAGCATCTTCCTGGGGTGGCGACCATCTTCGCAGGGGGGACGAGCATGCTTCTAGGGGTTGAGCATCCTTCCAGGGGGGCGAGCACCCCTCCCGGTGTGGCAAGCATCTTCCCGGACTGGAGGGCGAATTTCTTCCTGAGGTGGTGTCCATGCTCCTAGGGGGGGCGAGCATCTTCCCGGGGTGGCGAGCATGCTTCTAGGGGGGCGAGCGTCCCAGCGGGTCGGGGTCCCCGATTGGGCTGAGCGGGGCTGCGGGGGATGCCTGGCAGGACCCCCCCAAAGCCTCTTTGCTTAAACAGGAGAAGGAAAAAAAGCGAAAAGAGGGCTTGCGGGGTCGTGTCCCGCCTCCCCCCCCTCCCGCACAGCCCCATCGCGGTACAAAGTTGAGGGGCTGCAAACTCTTCTCCGAGAGCCGCCGTGCGAGAGAGAACCCGGCAGGCGAGGGGTTAAACAATGGGCAGCCTCCCCCGAGGGCATAGGGCTGGAAGGCAAGGGGTTAACCCATTCATGACATCCCCCTCACTCTTGGATCCGGCTGCCGAGGGCTGCGCCACCAAACCACCCACACGAGTCCCATCCCACCCATCCCGAGAAGGTTTCTCGCCCCTTCCCGCTGGTCGCGGTGGCTCCCGGTGGGATTTGTCCCCTTGTCCTGTGCACACCCGCTGGGTGCTCCGGCTCATGGATATGGGGGACAGCGGAGTATAGGCTGGCAGCCCCCCCCCCCCAGACACGGCACTGGGGGTCACAGTACGGACAGGCGCTGTGCATGGACAGACAGACACGCCGTGCCAGCACAGAGGGGCACAGAGCCTGGCAACCACCCCTGGCACACGCATGTCCGCATGACTTGGGGCTGCTCTCAGGTGTGCGTGATGCTGCGGCGCTCAGGGATTGGGGTCCCTGTCCCTCGTCCCCATCCCTCACCCCAAGTTAGGGTCCCTGTCCCTTGTCCCCATCCCTCATCCTGGTTTGGGGTCCTTGTCCCTAGTCCCCAATTCTCACACAAGGTTGAGGTCCCTGTTTCTTGTCCCCATCCCTCATCCCAGGTTGGAGTCCCGGTCCCTTGTCCCCATCCCTCATCCCCCACTGCACCATGGGATGGATGGGACCCTCCTGCCCCATCATACATCTCCCACCACCTTTATGAGGTGTGCTCTGTGGGAAGAGGGGATTTCATTGCTCCAACCTGCCCTGAAGAGCCATGTTCTCACAGCACTATCTCCATCGGGAAGCAGGCATGGGATCCGGGCAGGAAAACTTGCCATGAGTGCCACGCGTGGGTGTTTGTCCAAGAAACTGGGGTGGTTGTAACAAATTGCAGCTCCAGCATCGCGATAACGCGGCCAGAGACCGCGTTTGGGACTGTGATCAGCGCTAAACTCTGCTCTTTGCTGTGACCTAAGAGTGGATGAACCTTGTCCTGGAGCTTATGTCTTCACCAGCAGCCGTGGTGGGTCCTGCCCAGGCTTTGGAATCGCGTGGCCAACCTGTCCTGGGCACATTTGGGTCTCTGGGGACTGAAGGTTCTGCACAGCGGAGCCCTCCTGGCTGTGGGGTTTGTGCCATGGGGTCTGGCAGCACCGCGGTGCTGTGGGTGCAGCCACAGGGGCACCTGTGGGGGATTTCACCCCCAAATGCTGTTTAACTTCAGCTCAGGGAGCAGCAAAGCAGGCGATGGAGCAGGGTTGGGCACTCACCCCAGGGACCTCTGCAGTTAAACACCAACAAAGTTAGTGGTGGGAGAGAAAAACAAGAGGTGTAATACTCAGGGAGCTGTTTTAATGTGAAATGCACGCATAAATACGAAGCTTTGCTTCTTTCCACCTCCTCCTGATGATTTCCAGTGGTTTAGGCAGGGGTTTTAGGTGTCAGGGAGGGATGCTGCCCAGGAAAAATTACAGCCCATGGCTGCGTAATTGTTTGAGTCTCAGTTACATCTTGTGAGGTACCTTCAGCGTGGAAAACACTTGACTTCCAAAGCAAGTCTGGAGTAATAGATTTTCAGAGTGAAAAAGGACCATTAGCTCAGCTAATGTGATTTTCTCTATGGCACAGACCAGATAATATCACTCAGTTACTCTCCTATTGAGCCAATAACTCGTGTTTGTAATTCATGCAATTTCCTTTTAGTTCAATTTAATTTCGTACAGAATCCATTCTGTTGACACTGATACAGTACTTTTTTTTTTTAAACTTCATTTTTTGAAAGCCTGTGATTTCAGAGGCTTTGTGTTAAAAATAGCTGCTGTCCTTTGACAAACGTGGGCAGGCTAAAGACAGTTTTCCAAATCATTTGCGAGTGACACATTTTTACCAGCATCTCCGTGCTGTCTATTTGCTTCACTCATGACTGGCAGAGCCACTGCTGCCGTGGGGCTGGGGGTTTGCCCTTGCCATCTGATTTAGCATCCCACACAGGAGATGAAATCCCTTTGGAGCAAAGTAATAGGAGGGGAGAGCCTAAATGTTTAAAAAAATCCATTTTCCTCTCTGATGTGAAGCTCTTCATGGCATCGTGCGGCTCCTCTGGCCTCCCTGCACTGCCTTTTTTATCCCTGCTAAATCGGAGCATCCCTCCCCCTAGGAAAGTCCTCCTGATGAGCGAAGTTTATTCCAGCCAGGATGCAAAATACCCCGAGGGGAATAGCTGGACTTTTTGTCTCCCTGCCGAAATGTCCATTTTCCCTGGGCGTAATGAGGGGGGGGGGAATCTGTGCCCTGGCTGGGATGGAGGGGAGATGGAGCAGATCGTAAACTTGTTATGTGCTGGAGGGGGTTTTAATTTCATTCATGGGATGCAGAGGAGGGGTTTTGCTCTCCGTGCAGGGAACAGAGAAGCACAGTAAATCTAGTCTTTCAGTGGGTTTATTTTTACATTGGTTCCTTGCTGGTGGGCTCGCCGGGTGTTTGCCCGAGCCTGCAGCTCTCGCTGTCCGTCCCCTTCCTGGAATCGAGACTCGCAGTCGTTACAAACCCTGCGAGCAGGTCAGGAGACAGGGTCGAAGGGTGGCTCTGGGACCTGATAGCAGTGTTTTGCACTCCCCAGGTGAGTGTCTGGGGGGAGATGTTGGGGGGCTGCGTGCCTGCTGCTCCCAGGATGGCAGAGTGCCGCAGGCATAGGGCCATAGAATCATGGAATGGTTTGAGTTGGAAGGGACCTTGAAGATCATCCAGTTCCAACCCCCCTGCCATGGACAGGGACACCTCCCACTGGACCAGGCTACTGGTTCCAAGCTGTCCCCCCTGCATGGAGCATCCTTGGGACCCCAGAGTGCTGGCACCGCAGGTGTTGGAAGTTTTCTGGGGGTGGTGGAGCGAATCCCTGCGGGATGCAGTGGGCTCTGCAATGTGGGACCCTTTGCTTGCTGTCACCTCTGCTCTCCCCTCCCCTGCTGAGCTCTCAGTGCAGCCAGGGCTGCTTGGGATCCCACCAAACCCAAAGTTTGAAGGGTTTTGCTGTGGTGCTGGCGGACTGGTGTCGCAGCAGTGCTTTTGAGGGTCCCCTCACTGCACACCTGGCAGATCAGGCAGGACCAGGGAGCTTGGGGGCCGGCAGAGCAGCGGGACAGCCCGTAAGCCCACAGCCCGTGGCTACTTGCCATCCTGCACGAGCCCCGCTTTGTCTGCGCGCCGCGAAGCCGTGTTCCTGCTTGCTCCAGCTTTATCCCATTGTAAACACTTACCCGTGGTTCTGTGCCGGGCTGGCTTTGTGCGTGCACGGGGAGTTGCAGAAATCAGAAAAGCTGTTATTACCAAAGCAACAACCTCTAACAGACAGCTCCAACCGGTTGTAGGGACGCACTCTCAGTACAGCTTTGCTCTGCTTTTACACTCTGAAGGTTCTCAGCCATGCTACTCAAATGCTTACTGCTTGTTTTCCTTAAAAATAGCGTTATGTTATAAAAAATAATCCATTCACAGGCAGGGCAGTTGCTACCTACAGCCTGCAATGCCGTGGAGAGAGCCGGCTGGCCTCTTTTGTTCTCTCCTGCGACCGCACCGCTGAGCAGCATCGATACAAACTGGGAGCTAGAAATGAAATATCTTCATTTTCCCTCATCCTGATGGGTCAAACTGCCTCTTTTTGTATGTCTGACAGCAGCCTGGGCTGAATTGTGCTCAGCAGGAGAGAGAGCCCAGAAAGCTGGGCAGCCCCAGGGTCGGGCGTTCCCCGGCTGGGGGTCCCTTGCAGCATCGCGGCCACCCCTGACCAGCCAGGGCTGGGCTTTCCTAGGCTCTGCTGCTTTAGTTTTTGTGAGGTTTTGGTTTCTTTGCGCTGCAGGGAGGAAGATTTGGGACACTCAAAAGTTTTGCATGAGGCATGACTAATTTCCACCCAGTTTTAATCCAGTAAAGACTTGCAAAGGGGAAATAAATTAGTGCGGCTTATGACAGTTCTCGTGGAAAATATCTCAGTGCCTTTACCCCATCCTGTGCTTTTTGGGGAGTAACTTCAGGAGTGAAATCTTCTCCCTTGGGTAGAGCTGCTGCTGGCCTGGCTGTGCCCCAGGGAGCTCCTCATGGCTGGGTGCTGCTTGTGCGCAGCTGAGAAGTGCGTGGGCTCCTCCAGCATGAGGAAAGTTGGCAGAGTTCAAGGCATCAGCTTTTGGAAAGTTTTTTACTGCTGGGAAGCCCTCCCTCCCACTCCGTGTCCACCTGCTCCAGGACCACATGTCCCAAGCTGGAACCACTCCAGCTCCAAACAAGGGGCCTTGGTCTGCCCAGTCCCACCAGCTCAGCGCTGGCAGAGAGGGAGGCTGGGGAGGTGCGGGGGGCACGGCTGGCTGTGCAGTGCTCTGGCTTGCATCACAAATATCCCAACCACTTGGATGGGTCCATAAAAAATATAGAATAGGGGATGCAGCAGTTGGATCTGCCTCAACAAAGCGTTTATATATGTGGAGGATAGAGCTAGGGACATTTGAAACAGCCCCGTCCCATTCACCTCCAAGCACCCGCCAGTACCTTGGACCCCGAATGGCTCTTCAGCCACCTTTGAACCCCTCCAGGGATGGGAAATTCACGGCTTCTCTGGGAATTTCACTCAAATGTGTTGTTTTTCAAGGGAAAAACTGTTCCTGTGAACAATGTAGTAGAGGGAAGGTCCTTGTCTTGTCCGGCAATGTCTTGTCCGGCTCCTGCTTGCAGCCCTTCAGCTGAAGAATGTAAATAGGGAGATGAATCTGAAATACTTGAAATTCTGCCTCTCCATAATTTAATGCTCCATTACCACCCAGGCCTCCTCGAGGCGTGTGACCGTTATAAAAGATGCAGGCTGGTGGCTGCAGAGGCCGGGCAGCCTCTCCCCACGTCCCCCCTGGTGTCTGATCAGAGAGGAACAAGGTAAAATATTGTTCATCATTAAAGCTGCCTGCAAGACCCCTGCCAGCATCCATGAGCCCAGGCCAAAATCTGCTGGCCTGAGTTATTATTTTTTAATTCTCCCTGGTGAAAGCAGCCCATGGTGGTTCATTGTGTGTTGGGAGGAAAGGGGATAAGATTATAAATTAAATAGTGCAAAGAGAATTAAAGTAACGTAGGGCAGCAGTGAGCCCAGTGGGGGGATTTGATTCTCTTTCCCCGTGCAAAATGGGGCTATCATGAGCTGGGCTGAGCCAGAGTCTAAGAGGAGAAGGAAGAGAAGATGTAGAAGCAGGTGGATAGAAATAGCTGATGGCACTGCCAGTGCCACACAGCAGCTTCTGCCACCACCGTGATGCCGAGGCTGCTGCCAGGACCTGTGCTGCTGCTGGGTGAGAGCCAGAAATCAAAACTCTTTGGACATAAAATTCACCCTGAGTGTCCAGATGGGTGTGGGTTTGCAGCCATCAGCCCTCATCCCCCGTAGTCTTCCTGGCTTGTTCTGGGTGGGTATTGATAGCACAGTGCGGCTCCGATTTGCAGCTGTGTTTGGAACCTGGAAAACCACTTGTTTGAAAAAGCTGAGCTGGGTGATCGTGTTGGGTTGGACTGCAGTGGGTGTGCTGGGGTGTGCAGAGCCCTGAGTTTCCACGTCTTCTCTGCTCCCCACGTCTGCTGGTGAGGCCACTGGGCAGCCAGTCCCCCACGCTGGGCATCCCACATCCCTCCTGGCATTACCACTGGGAAGGTGCTTTGTCCCCACCGTGTCTCTGTGGGATGCAGAGAGGAGAAGCAGCTTGGGGTGAAGAGAGGACAGGACTGATGTCCATAAGGAGCCTGGGCAGGAGCTGAGCACACAGCTCACTCCTGGGGTCCTGGACAAGGGGACACAAAAATGTCTGAGGCCGCTGTGGAAACCGGGGACCGCACTGAGCTGGGGACAAAGCCTGCAGAGCAGGGACGAGGGATGGGTGGTGCAAACCCGTCTGGTTCACCTGCTAAACGTGAGCTGACGGGAAGGGTTTAGGAAAAAAAAGCCTGTCCTGGCCCGGAGTGCGGCCCTGCCTGCCCAGAGGGCAGGGGAATGCCAGAGCCCGGCTTATCTTTTGTCTGGAACAATAGAGGGCTTGGCCCTATTGTTCTACCTTGCCCGCCCAGCGGAAAGCGAGTCCCCTGGGGCAGGGGCTTGCACAGGAGTGTGCCTGTCTGGGCAGGAGGCGACAGGCAGGGCCACCCTGTGCTCTGCAGGTAAATTCTTGAGTGGCTCAGGACCCTTCCTGCTCGTTTTCCTTGCTGTGACACCGGGATTTGCTTGCTATGACATAGGCACAAGGTACCCAAGGAAGTCGTGGATTCTTCCATCCCTGGAGGTGTTCAAGGCCAGGTTGGATGGGTGTTAAGGTCCCTTCCAACCCAAACCACTCCATGAATTCAGGAGCAGGAGGGTTGATTTTGGGGAGATCTCTAGGCCAGGCTGGAGGATTCATCCAGACCTGCGGCATGGGCAGAGAGAGAGCAGAATCTGCCTTTCTTGGAGGCTCTCTTGCTGTGATTTGGGTCTCAAAGTGCAGCGCTGGTCTTTGGGCTTCTCCTGCCCAGTCGTTCGCGCTGCATTGCCTCGGGTCTGTGAATCTATGCTGGGAACTGGTGTGGGGAACACACATTTTTACAGAGGATGTGTTGTGTGTGTGTGAGTTTTCAAGCAAGGCTGATAGTTGGGGCTGCGTACTGGATGTGGCTCTTGGTGGAAGTGGCACAGCCCAGGAGAACATACAGCAGGAGCTGTGCGAGGGCTTGAAGCATGTGGGCACCTCAGCCTTCAAACCACAGCCCTGCGGTCCCCTACAGCCCTCCTCATAAGCAGAAGCTTCATTTAGGGGGGAAATTGATGCTGAATAATTCCTGTGGGGCTCCCAGAGCCGGCAGCCCATCCATGTGTGACACTGCCAGGGTGTGCTCTCTCCTTGTCCTCTCCATGCTGTCTGAGATCCACCCCAGGGCACACAAGTGTTGCCCAGCTTAGCAGGGAGGCATGCTGGGATATGGCATTTGGAGATAGGAGCTACCAAAGCCCCTCGCTGGAGAAACCAGGCTCAGGGACCCCAGGGGAAATCGGGATATGAGGAAGGGGGGACAGGTGCCACTGGGCACAAAGAGCCCCTTGTGCTGCAGGATGCAAGGAGCCCCAGGCTGGCAGGGGCAGTTGGATACCCCCTTGCAAACAGGGAGCTGTGTTTTTGTTGTGCAATGAAAACCATCTCAGTAGCACAGTAAAAGCTTGTTCCTAAATTTCTGTGCACCCCTAGAGGAGAGGAGCCTGGCCGGGAGCTCCTACATGGCCAGGATTTCATGGGCTTTAGTTCCTCCAAAGTGAGAGGAGGGGTGAAATGAGAACTCAGCCTTGCAGGGTGGTCATGGTTTGAAGGGGTTGCTGCCACTGGATCCCTTGGGACCCCCCGAGGTGAAGGGGTGGTAGCAGTAAAAATGGTATGAGTCGACCCCCTGCTCCCACCTGCAATTTGTCTCTTGGAAGTTGAGACCTGCCCTGTTAACACGGCCGCCAGCCCTGGAGACAGTGCTGGTTGTGAGCCCCATTCCTGCTGCTGCAGGATGATCTGGGTCAGTGACACAGGGGAATGAGCCACCTCCCGAGCCGTGGAGCCTGAATCCACACCCTAAATCAGGGAAAACACCACCAAAGCGGCCAAGGTTTTCACTGATAAGATGGAGAAGTCAAGCCAAAAGTGGTTTCCTTGGGATTCTTCATCCAGACTCAGACAGCCATGACTCTGAAGCTGAAGCGCAGCAGGAGCAGACTCAGGGTTGCCATTAGTAAGAGTGGGATGATTTGAGGTGGATGATGGACAGCTACTGGCACCAAGCACCCATCCTTCAGGCTTCTTCTTTCACAGGGAGGTTAGAATCATAGAATGAGTTGGAAGGGACCCACAAGGATCATCGATTGATGGTGTCCCTGACGGTTTGCAGGGCAGCTCATTCACACCAGCAAAAAAATCAGTTGCTGAAATATCAGGTGGCCCCAGCAGCTGGAGCTCTCCCTGCCCTGAATTTGGGCAGCAGCTGGGGAGGATGGAGTGGCTCCATGGAGCCTTTGTCCTTCCATGACCGTGCATGAGACAACTCAGGCTTGAGGACCTGTTTGTTGCAGCTCAGAATTGGATGTAAAGGGACCCCAAAGGTTTCCGGGGCGCTGCCGGCTGCGGGATGTGGGGCACTGTGGGCGGAAGCGTGTCCCCATGATTTTTGGCTGCCACCAAGGGCTTGGGTGCTTTGTGAGAGGCACCAGGGCTGGTTCTGAGCATCCTTTTGGTGCTGATGTGTGTGCCCGGCTCAACCCGAGTGCGAACAAGATGGGATTGCCCACCCCACAAATGGGAGCCCCGCAAAGCCTGGGGGCAGCTGGAGAAATAATGACATTAGTGGAAGGTGTAGAATGCCACAAGAATCTCAACAAGAGTTGGGAGCGATAGGCACCAGTCAACAATGTGGGATACCATGGGATGGACCATGGGGCCATGGGATGGACCGTGAGGTCACGAGATGGACCATGGGGCCATGGTGAAATAACATCAGGTTCTTTGTGTCCCAGACCTCACCTGGGGGTCCCCCATGGCACGGTGCATGGAAAAAGAGGTTGGAAAGTGCTGCCCTCCCTACAACCCCAGCCCGGGAGGTGGGAGAGCCCCATTTCTTTTTCCTAAGCAGGAGAGGAAAAGGGTCAGATGTCTTCACCCCTCCGTCATGCGATAGGAAAGTGTTGTTTACGAAGCAGCCGAGTCAAACGTGGCCTCTGCTCTGCCTGGAAACGCTGAGTGAGTGAAATTACACAAAAAAAAAGACACCGAGATTGGCCTCCCCGATAAGCCCGAGGGCTGCTTTTTGGGTGAGGGGGGGACAGAAACTGTGAAGAAAAGGAGGGAGAAGTGCTAACCGCGCTCCCTCACCGCGCTGAGCCGTGCCATCATCGCTTTGCCATCCCGCCGGGGCTGGGTGAGTTGTTGCTGTCCTTTGCCCTTTGGCTCCGCTGGCCTCCTGCTTCAGGACTGCAGCTTTCTTAATTTGCTGTGGGTTTACTTATTAATTTTCATTTCTTTCCCATAATTGATTATTTGATGCAAATTAGCTTAAAAATATTCAGGAAATGTTTGGACGATGCACTCAGACCATGGTGTAAATGTTGGGGTTGTCATATACAAGGACAGGAGTTGGACTCAATGGTCCTTGTGGGTCCCTTCCAACTCAGGTCGTTCTGTGATTCTGTGAAATTGGTTAAATCAAGGAGTAGGGAGATGGAAGGAGCTGATGCCTGGGCTGGGCTGGTGGGAAGGGGTTTAGGAACAACCTCAAGGACCTCTGCTGGGTCCCAGAGACTGGGCAGCTCCCTGACTACCCACCACGGCTGGCACCAGTGGGACCGCTAATCCAGCACCACGGGTGCTGAGGGTGAGCCAGGCAGGGCTTTTGCATCCAAGCGAAGCCTTGCACAAAGGAGAAAACTTCTTTTAAACATTATTTCTGATGCAGAAAAAAAGGAAAGAGAGAGTAAATACCCATTCTTCAGCATTCTTTACTCCTCAGGCTTACCCTGCATCTTCCCTTGTCGATACGGCATGATATTTCTCTGTTTTGTGGAGTTGTAACACAGGGGAACAAAGAGCGAGCAGAGGAGAGGGATGCAATAAGAAAGGATTCTCTGAAAATATTAAGATTGTGAGGTTTGTGCTTTTTTCCTGGAGCGTTTAGACTGGCAGGGAAGGGAAATTTCTTCTTTCAGCACTTCTTCCCAGCCATCCCTGCCTGTGCTGCTCCTTGGACCTGAGCAATAGGCAAGGAACCCACCTGCCTGCAAAGCCGGCGATGGTGCAGGGAGATTTTTTTCCTTATTGAGTGGGAGAAAACCCCAAAACAGCCTGCAGACTGTCTAATCTTGAGGCCAGGAAATGGGAATGACCAGCGTGGTCCCCAGCCATCACGTGGGTCGTCGCTGGGCTCGTTCCCGCGCCTTCTTCCTCCGGGCTTTGCACGGTTTTAAATAATTCCAGTGCGACGGAGTTTCCTCTGCTTCCCTGATGAGATCATTGCCCGTCTAATAAATCTCACAGCCAGGAAGTTCCACCTGAGGTTCAGTTTAATTTTTCTCCCCCTCTACTTAAAACCATCCTATCGCTCATCCCAGTAAAGGAAAAACGTGTTTGGGCCATGGCTGTGAAGGCGATGGACTTGTGCCAGTTTACACTCAGGGAAGGACCCGACCACCTCTTTGCATTTGGTTGCATTATTGTAAAACTACTGGCTGTTTTTTGTCTGCATCCTAAAGCAGTCGGGCTCATGAGAGGCAATATCCCTGGATTTTGGGTCGCAGAGACATGGTCAGGCAGTAGAGAGGGTCCCAGCAAAGCCCCCGTGACAGCAGCGAGCGGCTGAGTAATCCTTTACGCCAAAACAGGAAAGCGTTTCGCAGTGATGTGTCCCTCTGCCATCTCATAAGAAACCAGAGCAAGATGATAACCCCCCTGCCCAGAAACACTGTGAAACCTGAGTGAGGAGCACGCTGGAAATTGTGAGTAAGAGGGGGCTGGGACACAGCCCAGTTAAAACATGTGCTGGGGTGGATCAGATGGACGTGTGGACCCACAGGGAATAGGTTGAGCTTGTCTCATTATTATCATGAGAGTCTTTGTTTTCCCATTTCATAGAATAATAGATTGGTTTGGGTTGGAAGGGACCTTAAAGATCGTCCAGTTCCAACCCTCCTGCCGTGGGCAGGGACGCTTCCCACTAGAGCATCCCACCCGGAGCATCCAGGCTCCACCACTGCCTCTTCTGGTCTGGCCAGTTGGACAGCCCCATGCTGCAGGGCACAGGCTCCAAGGGGATGAGGTAGATTTTGGCAAATGGGATTATCCCGTGAGACTTAGACAAGCAGAAACTGAGTCTGTGAGGACACAGCTGCCCTTTAAGGACTTGACCTGCTGTGGCTTAGTGCTTACATGAGCCACCGGCTGGTGCCCGAGACAACCTTCACAGAGCTGGAATCTCCTGGTGTACATTGGCAATGGAGGATGTAGAATCATGGAATGGTTTGGGTCGGAAGGGACCTTAAATCCCATCCGGTACCAATCCCCCTGCCATGGGCAGCAACACCTCCCACTGGATCAGGGTACTCAAAGCCCCATCCAACCTAAGACATTGTACATGACACACAGCCATCCTGTTAAGCAACCAGGTCCTCTGCTTCCCTCTGCCGCAGCCTGAGAATCCGTTTTCTTCCCCATGCCTTGCAAGTGTCCACTTAAGTGAATTTAGTGATTAATACAGGTTATTTTCTCTTTCTCCTCAAGTTTTGAATGGCAGAATTGATTCTGTTTCTCCCAAACCTCTGACGGACTCGATCTTAGAGTTCTTTTTCAACCTCAACGATTCTATGATTCTAAGGGCTTCTCTGCTGACACACATCAGAGGGAGAGGCATTTCATTAGCAGCCCTGGATACGGCCTGGAGGCCTTTGAAGGAGGCAGGTTGGGTTTTTCTTTGGGTGGAATTAGTAAATGCTATGCTAGCTGATTGTAATTGCTGTAGGGTTTAAACCTTCCCAGGGCTGTGTGGTAATTGGAGATCTGTGTTGCTGCTTTTCATCTTGGTGGATGGAGAATTGATGCTCCTCCGCCAAAGAGCCGTAAAGTGGCACTGCAGGAACCGAAGAAATAAGAGCCCTTCCAAGAGCGAAGGGGGAGATACCCCGATGGGGGTCCCATGCCTGGTTGGAGAGGGGAGCTGGGTGGAAGGTGGGGTGTTCACAGTGGCACATGCAGAGGGGTGACCCCTCCTGCTCCTTCCTGCGCCGGGAGTTTCCGTGATGCTGTCACCGTAGCTTTGCCATTTTGCTCAGACCCTGTAAAGTTGTTTCTGGAGGCCGTTATCCTTTGGAAGGGAGAGAAATCGCCTTCAGGGAACGGGTGGTGGATGGAGCTTGGGCGAAGACTGGGCTGGTTTGTGTGGACAGTGGGAAATCCCAACTCCTGCTGATGCTGAGGCTTTTAGAATCATAGAACCATTAAGGCTGGAAAAGACCTCTAAGATCACCCAAACCAATCATCAGCCCAACCCCACCTTGCCGACTAAAGGCCCAAAGTGACACAGCCTCTTGTTTTTTGAACCCCTCCATGGATGGAAACTCCACCACTGCCCTGGGCAGCTGATTCCAATGCTTCACTACACTTTTGGTAAAGAAATTCTTGCCAGGAAGGAGAGGGGCAGTTGGGGCCTGGGGGGGGTCTCTCTGGGATGCTGAAGCCATCATTGGCTACTGCTGAGATCTCGTTTCTCAGAGTTGATTTTGCAGCTTTTCCAACAACCTGAGCTCTCAGCAGCCCTCTGGGCACATGGAGGTTTGTGGCTTTTCTTGTCAGCACCCATGATAGGTAAGACGCTAAAAACGCGGTATTTGAGGGTGTGAAAAGCATCGGCTCGTGCTCCCCCAAATGCATTTCCTTTGCTGCAGCACCCGGGGTGTGGGACAGTGAGGGTGGGCGCGCGCCTGGGACGCAACCCAGCGGGGAAACACGTGGCCCGCGAGTGCCGCTGCTCCGAGCGGCTGCTGTCCCTCAGGGACACGTGGAGCTGCCACGCTCACGTGGGGCTGAATACCTTCAGCATCTGGATTTCTTCTGGGTTTAAAACCTACTTTTTCATAGGATCATAGGATGGTTAGAAGGGACCTCAAAGCCCATCCAGTTCCATCCCCCTGCCATGGGCAGGGACACCTCCCACTGGATCAGGGTGTGCAAACCATCCAACCTGGCCTTGAACACCTCCAGGGATGGGGCAGCCACCACTTCTCCAGGCAACCTGGGCCAGGGCCTCCCCACCCTCATTGTGAAGAATTTGTTCCTGATGTCTAATCTAAATCTTCCCCCTTCCAATTTAAAGCCATTTTCCAGAAGCAGTAACCCCTGGGGTACCACACTTCCCATCACCTAGAGCCTGTAGCCAACATGCTGGCAGTCTCCATCCCTCCGCAATTCGGGGTGACAAAGCCCACTTCCCCACCATCCGCCTGCTTTCGCCTTCACAGGGAATAACCCACTGTCACGGGATGCTCTGCATCCCAGGGGAGGGATGACAGCCCCGTGAACTTCCCCCAGCCAGGGCCACTCGCCTTGGCTGTCCCTGGCCATCCCTGCCCGGGCACGGTGGAGGAAGCCATCCATTCTTTTATGTGTGAAGGCACGCCGGGCGGAAACGCTTGGAAACAGCCCCGAAAGGACATTCCAAGTCTGGCAGGAAAGCAGCCCCACTCGTCTGGCAGGAGATGGGCTATTGTCTGTCCCAGTGGCCGGTCGGGATTCCTCGGACGGTGCTTGGAAGAAGAAAACGTCCGCGTGTGTCTTATTTTTTCCTCTGCCCTCTCTCTCTCAGGGGGTGCTGAGGGCTGTGGATGCTGCACGTGGCTGGGGCGTGCACGGTGCTGGTGTCACACCGCCCTGGATCCGATTGGTGTTGCTGGTTTTGCTTGTACTGTGTTTTCCCCCTCAAGTTTTTGCCCTGTGTGCTTTTCCCACCGGCTGGGCCAGTTACCTGGGCTGTGTGACCAGTGGCTGTGAGCTGGGCAGGGTGGGGGCTCGCTGGCACGTTGGGCACCCTTGGCCTTTCGAGCTGTTCTGCTGTAACGCAAACCGGGACGATAGGATCGGCTGGCGGGCAGGAAGGGTGGCACAGCCACGGGGAGAATTGCAGGACGTGCCGTTCAGGGGTACGAATGGTGAAACAAAAGCTGTTGCCATCCCGAAAATCCCAGCCCTTGGACTTGCTGAGCTGGAAGGTGAGGAGAACACATTGATGAGATGAGCTTTCCTCGTGCTCCCCAAAACACGCCAGGAGGAAGCAGCCCCATGGGTCCCTGGTCCCACATGGAGGAGTCAGGGCTCCGCAGTGGCTCTGTTTTGGTCCTCCAGGCTGGCACATCACATCCCAACACCATTCCCTCCCTTCCCCTCCACCCTGCATTAAATAGGAAACATTAAATGTGAAGATCTGTTACACTCCCTGTGCCAAGACAATTGTTCCCATCCCTATTGTCTGCCACAGGCAGCCCCAGAGCCCGGCACCTGAGCCCGTGCTGCAGGAACCAGCCCTGTAACAAGATAACGGCACCTTTTTGTCCTTTTTCTCCTCTCTTTTTCCTTTTTTTTTCTATTTTTCAAACTGGATAATAAACCCACAGTGAGGCCCCTTTCAAACAGACCCCTTTTAAAGCACCGGCCCCGTTTTAAGAGTAAACTTCCAGTGGCACCGGGAGGTTAAGTACAATAAAAATGTGACCTGTCAGAGGAATGAGATGTTGCTTTTGTGCACGTCTCAAACTGAAGACATCGCTCTGTGCTGCAGCATTGCTGCTGCTGCCCCATCACCTGGGCATCCCAGCATCCCAGCCGTAGAGAGGGAGGGCAGGGATGCGCTGAGAAGAGGTGTTTTGTCTTTAGAAACCCAAAAAATCTGGATGGAGCATCTGTGTACACAGACCCATAGCTGGGATGCACTGAGCAGGGGGGTTTTGCCTTTAAACCCAAAAAGTCTGGAAGGAGGGAGCACCTGTGCACACACACCTGCAGATCCTCAGGAGGGCACCCAGGGCAGGGTGCTCCAGCTGCTCAGTTTCTCCACCTGGGATACAGTCCCAGCATCTCCAGCACTCACTCAGGGATATGGTCCCAGCATCTCAGCACTCAGGGATGTGGTTCCAGCATCCTCAGGACTGCCAGAGGCTGCAGCAGAGCTGGGGCTTTTCAATGGACGTGGCTGTGACGTGGTCTTTGGGGCAGATATTGAAAAAAGCCGCTCTGGCTGTGCTTGGAGTCTGCTGGTGTTACACAGTTCAACCCTCATAACAGCTCTCAGTCACTCCTGCGTGCTACAGGTGGGGAGACTGAGGCAGGAATCCCATTTCCATGGGTTGCTGGAGCTGGCAGAGCCATGGGCACGGCTCCCCGCTGGCCGCGTGCCACCACCGCGCCGCTGCCAAGCGTGTCCGGTTCCTCCTCGGCCAAGATGAGTTCGGATGGGGGGGTTTTGGGCTGTGCTCAGGTTGCCCTCACCACCAAGGTGAGCCGGGGGCAGGATGGGGCAATGTGGGCGGTGCAGGATGCAGTTGATCCCGGGTGATGCTGGAGGAAGCGTGCTGGCCCCGCGATGGTTTGTTCAAGCGGAGGGCGAGGGAACTGAGATTAAAAAAAGCCCCGCTAAGATCAGAAAGGCTGGCTCGAACAGTGCCCTATTGTGGAGCTGTCACACTTCCCTTTACTTTATTGCTTTTGTCCAACACCCTATTGTTCCACTTCCTTTTGTCCCCTATTCACAGCCCTGGCTTTTCATTACCCAGCCGGCCTTGTTGTTTTCGTTTCTTTTGTTTGAAGTTCCTGAGAGGAAGGTTTTATTTTCAGCGGTTTGATTAATTCGCAGCTTGAGCTGGGCTTTGTTTGTTATGTAATTGCTGCCCCGATTTCTGGGGGTCCCAATGAGCCATTGCAGGGTGTGGAGGTGAGAGAGGGGGATCCAGGTTCTGGGGGACCTGGCTGTGGAGTACCAGAGCCCAGGCAGGGTGTTCTCCCCATCCCACCACGGCTCCTTCCCACCTCTGCAGCCCCTGTGGTCCCACAGCCTGGATCCTGGCAGCAGTTGGTGAAAATCCCTTCCTTAATGGCCTCCTTTTCCCATTATTTCTCCCTGAAAGGAGAGCTTCGAGAGGGTAATATTTGTTCCCATTCTTGCTGTGCAGGGTTGGTGGCCTCGAGAAGGCGAATCCCTGTGAATGCAGCTGCAAGCAGGCACTGCCCCTTGGTGCTGAAGGCACAAGGAGGTCCTGGCATCCCCAGAACTTGCTCAGCACCCCCAGCACAGGGTGGTGGTGACACTCCTGGACAGCCCAAGTTGGAGGTGACACCATCCCTCCTGGCCTCTTTCTCTCCTCATGCCTTGGAAGATCATCGAATCATACAATCATGGAATGGTTTAGGTTGGAAGGGACTTTAAAGCCCATCCAGTTCCATCCATGGGCAGGGACACCTTCCACTAGATCAGGGGGCTCAAAGCCCCATCCAGCCTGGCCTTGAACACCTCCAGGGATGGGGCAGCCACCACTTCTCTGGGCAATCTGTGCCAGGGCCTCCCCACCCTCATTGTGAAGAATTTCTTCCTGATGTCTAATCTGAATCATCCCCCCCTGCAATTTAAAGTCATCCCCACCTTGTTTGTTGTTCCCTTCACAGCCCAAAGTGTGAAGGACTCGTTTCCCTGGGGACTTTTGGCAATTAAGCCCCAAATCTGCAAAAAACTGAGCTCAAGAAGTCAGGTGCAAGAGCTCAGCTTCACCAAGCCATGGCAAAAAGCCATGAAAACCAGCAGCACAGGACATCCCAGAATGGGGCCAGGGTGGGAAAAGGGGCATCTGTGGCCAGGGGGGCCCTATGGCTTTGCTGACAACCCTGCCACCCCGCAGGATGTCCATGAGGAGCACCGTTTCTCCCCACCTGGAGCTCGATGGAGCAGGCAGCATGGTGAACTGCACCATCAAGACGGAGGAGAAGAAGGAGGGTGGCTGCGAGTCCCCGCCGGGGGCTGCCCCCAGCACCGAGCCCCATCCCAGTGACCCACCAGGACCACCACCGAAGGACAGCACCGACCCTCAGGCCCTGCCACAGGTGAGTCCCACGGCTGTGACAAAGGCTGGTCCTGCCTGGGACCACCTCCCACTGGATCAGGGGGCTCAAAGCCCCATCCAGCCTGGCCTTGAACACCTCCAGGGATGGGGCAGCCACCATTGCTCTGGGCAACCTGGGCCAGGGCCTCTTCACCCTCATATTGAAGAATTTCTTCCTAATGTCTAATCTGAATCTTCCCCCTTCCAATTTAAAGCTGTTCCCCGTCATCCTATCACTTTTTGCCCTTGTGAAAAAGCCCCTCCCCAGCTTTCCTGGAGCCCCTTTCAGTCCTGGGAGGCTGCTCTAAGGTCTCCCCACAGCCTTCTCTTCTCCAGGCTGAAGAATCCCAACTCTCTCAGCCTGTCCTCAGAGCAATTTTTAATTGCTCTTGGGTTTTATCTCCCCACAACCACCAATCTCAGCCCCTCCACTCACTGCACTGCCTCCCGGGGTGGACGTGGTTCAAAGAGCTGGGCAGTCTAAAGAAGACAGGTCTTCACAGCACGAAGAGCAGAGATGCTCTCAAACTGGCCTGGGGAGGATGTACCCGGCAGAGTGTGGTCCAGCGGTCAGCCAGGCAGGGCCAGCTCAGAGCATCCCACCAGCCCAGCATCTCCTGCCCACAGACCTGGGGACAACCCCTGCTGTGGAATCAAGTGCTCAGTAACTCTGTGTGCGTTGCAGGAGTCCTGCTCACCCGCCAGTGATGTGCTGGAGCCCAGGTGCTCTGCCTTCGAGCCACCTGTCAGCGGCCAGGAGAAGCTGGACTTCAACAGGAACTTGAAGGAGGGTAAGAAAGGTTTCCAAGTGGCCTCTTGGGCCTTTCCCTTCAGGCCCCTTGCTATTTTTCCAAAGCTGTGGGATGGGTGAGCCGCTCATGCCATGCTGCTGTGCTCACCTGGCTGCCCTCTCCCTCTCTCTGCTTTGCCAACCCTGGTCCCTGCTGGTGCCAACAGTGATGCCAACCATCGAGAAGTTACTGTCCAGTGACTGGAAGGAACGGCTGCTGGGTCGAAATGCTGCTGACTCCAAGGAAGTGAAAGGTGAGATCTTCCCCCATCTCCACTGTCCTTCCTCCCGTGCCCTGTGCCTGGGCAGCCTGGGCTGGAAACATGGCATTTCCCACCTTAGGAGGGGCCACATGCCTGGAGTGTGGGTATTTACCAGGGATTTGTCCTGCCATTCCCTGGCCACGCGTTGCTCACCAGCACCCAAGGGTGGTGGTGATGTTCTTCACCCTCTCCAAGCCGCTGACCCACAGCCCCTTGGTTTCTTCCAGGAACCCAGGAGAGCCTGGCAGAGAAGGAGCTCCAGTTACTTGTCATGATCAACCAGCTGTCCACGCTGCGGGACCAGCTGCTGACAGCCCACTCGGAGCAGAAGAACATGGCTGCGATGCTCTTTGAGAAGCAGCAGCAGCAGATGGAGCTGGCACGGCAGCAGCAGGAGCAGGTGAGCTTGGGTGCCCGTGGGGGAAGCTTGGGTGCCCCGTTGGGGAAAGCTTTTGCCAGGGACCATCCATCCCTTCGGTGATCCCTGTGGGTCTGCTGACTGTGGGTGTGGGACCAGATCAGGGTACCCCTGGGAGCAGTGGGGAGGTGTCTTTGGCATCGGAGGGCATTGGGGAGCAGGACTTCATTGTCTGCCTAGAAATCCTCCTGTTTTCTGTCCCCATCCCTGTCTTGCTCCCGGATGTCAGGAGGATGAGAGACAAAAGAGATGGGAATGACAGACCTTAAAACAATTAAACTGCACTGAATTCTTCCTGACTGTGCCCTTTGTGCTCTTTGGATACCTCATTTTCCCTCTTCAGTGGCTCATTAGGTGCTAAGGGTGGAGGTGATACCAACCCTCCCAGTCTCTTTCTCTCCCCATGCCCTGGGAAATCGTAGAATAATGGAATGGTTTGGATTAGAAGGGACCTTAAAGATTATCCTTGAAGACCACTACATTTCCTGCCACGGGCAAGGACACCTCCCACCGGATCAGGGTGCTCAAAACCCCATCCAACCTGGCCTTGAACCACCAGCTCAGCCACACCCTGCCCCATGGCCCTCGGGACCTTCCACAGACCCCTTGTCTCCTGTTTGCTGGTGGTGGCAGCTCCTGCTGGGCCGTAGCCCTGCCAGGGCCAGCTCGGTGCTACCATTGATGCCCACTGTCCCCTCTCTGCCAGATTGCCAAGCAGCAGCAGCAGCTCATCCAGCAACAGCACAAAATCAACCTCCTGCAGCAACAGATCCAGGTAAAGGTGGTTGACACCTCCCTGGTGGGCACCGGGTGATTGAACCCCATCGTGTGCTGGGCTTGTGGTCCCTCCTGGGGACGGGACCTCCCTGCAGCATCCCACAGCCGTTACCTGGTCTCTCTGCTTCTCTGCCCCTCTTCCCTCCAGCAGGTCAACATGCCCTACGTCATGATCCCTGCCTTCACCCCCAGCCACCAGCCTCTCCCCGTCGCTCCTGACTCCCAGTTAGCACTGCCTATCCAGCCCATCCCCTGCAAACCAGGTGAGCGGGGTCCCCCGGGACCGTTCCCAGCGTTGTGGGGTGGCCTTGTCCCCCAACCTCTGTCCCTTTGCTCCCCGCAGTGGATTACCCAGTGCAGCTGCTGCACAGCCCTCCTCCTCCCACGCTGAAGACACCCGCCGGCTCGGGCCACCTCCAGATGCAGGTACAGCCCCAAAGCACCTCCATCGCCCAGCCTGGGGTGCTGTGGGGTCTGCGCTTCACCTTCTCTCCCCTCTGCCACAGGAGACCTCGCAGCCGCTGAACCTGACAGCCAAACCCAAAGGCTCCGACCTCCCCAGTGCCTCCAGCTCGCCCAGTTTGAAGATGAGCAGCTGCCAGTCCCTCACACCGAGCCATGGAGCCACCAGGGACCTGCAGACCAGCCCGTCTAACCTGCCTCTGGGTGGGTTTCCAAGTGCCTTCACTGATGGATGGTCCCATGCCCTTCCCTGACCACCTCCAGGATGGGGGACACCTCTGCTCCTTGGGGTTCTTGCTACATAGAGTGGACTCAGTGGGCACCTGGCACTCCATGCCGCCCCCTTGGAGCACACAGTTGAGATTGAGGGGGTGGCATGAGGTGCTGTGGGGTGTCAGAAGAGCGAGTGCCGGCACTGATGGGTACTTGTGTCCTACCAGGGTTCCTGGGCGAAGGCGATGCCATCACCAAAGCCATCCAGGATGCGCGGCAGCTGCTGCACGGCCACAGCGGGGCCATGGAGGGATCGCTGAGCAACCCTTACCGCAAGGTGAGGGGTGCCTGCCAGGTGGTCACCATCCCCCTCTCTGCACCCACTGCTGGCAGCCAGAGCTGGGTCTCTGCCCATGGGTGGGCTCCCCAGCTCAGAGCTGGCGGGTCCTGACCCTCCGCTCTCTCCTGCAGGACCACGTTGGGATTGATTCTTCCCCAGTGAAGGAGCGAATGGAGGAGAACCCTGCCCACCAGCTGGATGAGCCCCTGTTGACCTGTGAGATGGATGGTAAGGATGGCTGAGAACCACCGTGTGAGCCTGTTTGCTTCTTCCTCTGGCTCCTGACTGGGTGTTTCTCTCCCAGGCTCACGGCACTTCCCCGAGTCCAGGAACAATAACCACATCAAGCGGCCCATGAACGCCTTCATGGTGTGGGCAAAGGATGAGAGGAGGAAGATTTTGCAGGCCTTCCCAGACATGCACAACTCCAGCATCAGCAAGATCCTGGGTGAGTGCCTGGCGTGGCAGCAGGGGCTGGGGCAGGATCCCCTCTGCATCCCCTCACTCTACTCATCCTCAGCCACCCACACATAGGTGATGATGGGGAGACTTTAGAGCCGCCTTCCAGTACTGAAAGGGGCTCCAGGAAAGCTGGGGAGGGGCTTTTTATAAGAGTGTGGAGTGATAAAATGTGAGGGAAAGTTTTTGAATTGGAAGGAGGAAATTTTACATTAGACATTAGGAAGAAATTCTTCACCATGAGGGTGGGGAGGCCCTGGCTTAGGTTGCCCCAGAGAAGTGGTGGCTGCCCCATCCCTGGAGGTGTTCAAGGATGGGGCTTTGAGCCCCCTGATCCAGTGGGAGGTGTCCCTGCCCATGGCGGGGGGGGGGGTGTGGTGAAACCGGATGGGCTTTGAGATCTCTCCCAAGCCAAACCATTCCATGATTGTGCCCACCAGGGTGATGCTCCCCCTGTTGCAGCATCACTCGTGGAGGTGTCTGTAGCAGAGGGCCTCATCCAGCCAACATCTCACACCCCCCTGACAGCAGCGATCTTGCAGTGGCTCTCGATCACAGCAGCCCTGACCCACGGCCGTGTCGCTATTAAAAGCGAGCGGTGTGGCCACCGCCGGGCCTGTCCGAAGGGCCCGGAGCGAGCGAGCGTGCGGCGACGCGGTGCAGCTGCGCTGTGGGTTACCTCCGACACGCGCCTCGCTCTGCCACAAACTCCTTTTTAGCAGCTCTGCTCGTTAAAGAAGAAAAGCAAACCGACCATCGAGCTTCTTCCTTTGAAGGGGCGCACGGGCAGGATCTGCTCCGCTTTACCTCTGACAACCACGGGAGCTGGGGAGGGGTGTAGGGGGGGAATGTCTGGGTGTGGGCGCTTCATGGTGAGCTGTTTGCTGTCACTGTAGGTGTCTGTGGTGTTTAAATAGCTGGTGTGGTTCTGCCTGAGGAGCTGGAGGTGCTCGCTGCTCAATTAGGTGCAGATTAGACAGATGAGTGGTCAATTAGACAGATGAGTGGTCCAGAGCCAGTGTGCATCCAGAGAGGGGGGTTGGTTCCTGTGTGCTCTCCTGCTCCTGGAAATGTGGGTCTGAGTTAGTGTGAGGATGTGTGGAAGGAGATGATGTGAGATACTTTTGCGTGCCTCCACGCCTCCGTTTACCTGGCTTGTGGTGCAAGTGTGGGAGGTGGAGCTCCTTGGAGGAGCTGTGCCATGCTGGGGCGTGAAGGACACCCAGGACAGTGGCACACAGGGACTGTCAGGAGGATTTAGCTGATGGGATGCTGTCTCTGGAAGTCCCCAGATCAAAGCCCTGCTCAAAGGCTGACCAACCCCATAGTCCCATTGGGATGCTCAGGACTGTGTCCTGTTGACTCTTGAGCATCTCCAAGGATATTGAGGACCTCCAAGCATCTCCAGCTTGTCCTCTGTCCTAAACTGGACGCTGGTCCAGGTGTAGCTTCCCAGGTGCTTGAGCTGTTGGGATTAATCTCTTCTCTCCACCAGCGCAGCCCTGAGCCCCTGTCCCAGCCCAGCAGCCTTTGTGCTGTGCCCTCCTGCCCGAGGTGCTGGTGATGATGACGATAAAGGTCAGCCACGTGAGTCACACCAGCACAGCCTATTTTAGCTACAACATGCGCTCACCGTATCTTGGAGAGGATCAAAAGCTGTGGCCCAAGAGGCGTGTGGGGAAGGTCGAGGCTGGGGACCTGTTCCCAGTGTGCAAATTCAGGTGCCGTGGGCATGGTTTGAGATGGCTGTGCCAGCTGGGCTTCATCACAGCGGGCGGAGGGTAAGCGTGCCGCGGCGTCTGATCTCTGCGCAGGGTCTAGGTGGAAGTCCATGACAAACCAGGAGAAGCAGCCCTACTACGAGGAGCAGGCCCGGCTGAGCCGGCAGCACCTGGAGAAATACCCTGACTACAAGTACAAGCCCCGACCCAAACGCACGTGCATCGTGGAGGGCAAGAGGCTGCGCGTGGGCGAGTACAAGGCGCTGATGAGGAACCGGCGGCAGGACGCCAGGCAGGGCTACTTGATAGGGTAACGTTGCCCCTTCCTCCCACCCAGGGGGCTCGCCAGGGCACCCGTGGGGTGGGTGGGAGACATGGGGAGAACCTGGGACCTGGGTAAGCTGGAGAAGTGAGGCTGGGTGAGCCTCATGAGGTTCAACAAGGCCAAGTGCAAAGTCCTACAGCTGGGTCAGGACTATCGGAGGTTTCAATACAGGGTGGGGGTGATGTGATTGAGAGCAGCCCTGGGGAGAAGGACTTGGGGTGCTGGGGGCGTGAGAACCTCGATATGAGCCTGCAATGTGTGCTCAGAGTCCAGAAGGGCAACTGTGTCCTGGGCTGCATCCAAAGAAGCGTGGCCAGCAGGGCTAGGGAGGGGATTCTGCCCCTCTGCTCTGCTTTCATGAGATCCCACCTGGAGTCCTGTGTCCAGTTATGGAATCCCCAACATAAGGAGATGGAACTTCTGGAAGAGGTTCAGAGGAGATGATCTGAGGGCTGGAGCACCTCTGCTATGAGGACAGGCTGAGAGAGCTGGGATTGTTCAGCCTGGAGAAGAGAAGGATCTAGGGAGACCTTAGAGCAGCCTCCCAGTACTGAAAGGGTCTCCAGAAATGTTGGGGAGGGACTCTTGATCAGGGACAGGATGAGGGGAATGGTTTTCAGCTGAACGAGGGGAGATTGAGATGAGATCTTATGGAGAAATGTTTTGCTGTGAGGGTGGGGAGGCCCTGGCCCAGGTTGCCTAGAGCAGTGGTGGCTGCCCCATTCCTGGAGGTGTTCAAGGCCAGGTTGGATGGGGCTTTGAGCCCCCTGATCCAGTGGGAGGTGTCCCTGCCCATGGCAGAGGGGGTGGAACTGGATGGGCTTTAAGGTCCCTTCCAACCCAAACCATTCCATGCTTCCATGACCTTTACCCCCAGCCAGTGATTCCATTCCTCTGTCCCGCAGGCCCCAGGGCAGCCAGATGCCTCCCAGCTCCTCAGATGTGCTGTACCAGCGGCCGGTGGGTGTGCAGCTGCCCCCCCCCTTGCTGGAGCACTACCTGCCCCGTGGCATGGACCCCAACATGCCCATCATCGTCAACACCCGCAGCCTCAAGGAGGGCGATGGTGGCGCCGACGACGGGCACTCGGTAGCCGACGGCGAGATGTATCGCTACAGCGAGGAGGAGGACTTGGAGGGCGAGGACAAGAGCGATGGCGAGCTGGTGGTGCTGACAGACTGAGGGGGGCTGGAGCCTGGCGGGGGGGCAGGGGGGTGGCAGGGCTGGCTGTCACCTAAAAAGGGGGGGTCGCAGCATCCCTTGATGGGACTCGACTCGAGCAAAGGGTTGAGAGCAGAGGAGAGCTGCTGCCCCGGCAGGCAGGAGTCATCGCTGGCTGGAAATGGGTCTCAGGAAGGTGGGCATCCAGAATTTTGGATGGGTTGCTTCCACAGGGGGTAGTGAGCAGTGATGTTCGCTGCGTGGGGTCATGGCTGGGATGTGTCGACCCCACTGGGCAAGTTGATGAAGGCTGTGGTGGCTGGAGCAGGAGGAGCTGAGGCCAGCTGGCCTGGGGATGTGGGTGCTGTGGTCACTGAGCTGTTACCCACCTGCAGTCCCCTGGAATGGATCTATGTGGGAAAATCTCCAGAGCATCTCATAGAATCATGGAATGGTTTGGATTGGAAGGGATCTTAAAGCCTACCCAGTTCCACCCCTCTGCTGCAGGCAGGGACACCTCCCACTGGATCAGGGGGCTCTAAGCCCCATCCAACCTGGCCTTGAACACCTCCAGGGATGGGGCAGCCACAGCTGCTCTGGACAATCTGGGCCAGGGCCTCCCCACCCTCATCATGAAGAGTTTCTTCCTAAGGTCTCATCTAAATCTTCCTCCTTCCAATTTAAAGCCATTTCCCAGCCCTCCAGCCCCCGTGGGTCTCTTGCAGAGAGCCTCACCTTGTAGCAGCCACCAGCCTCTGCTGCAGGGACACAGGATGGGGACAGGGACACAGGATGGATCCCTTGCTCAGCCCAGTCCGACCTCTCACCACGTTTCTCTCTCGGTCTTCACCGCCCGCCAGCAAATTCCCATGGAGCTGTTTTTAGCTTTCGCCTGGCCTAAGTACCAGCCAAGGACTCCGAGGAGCCCTTTGTGCTCTTGGCAGCTCTGGCCCACTTTGTAAATAAAGAGGGTGCCTGTTCCCTGGCTGCACCTTCATCCCAGCCCTCTGCTGGTCCCTGTCGTGGACACGGCTGGCCACAAGCCCTGGCTGCAGTGGGTGCGTGCCCTGTCCATCCCTGGGCACTTCTCCCTCCTGTGTGCCAGCTCTGCACCCCTGTTCATGGAAACCACTGAGGGGAAGAAAAAGAACAGCAATTTAAGGAAGAAAACAAGAAATAATTTTTAAAAATCCTCTTGATCTGGACAGTGCCTGGCCCAGGGGTATTTGGGGTGCATGGATGTTGTCCAATTGTGCACTGGGCTGCACGCACGGTGTCCGACTGTGCACACACAGAGTCTGGCTGAGCACGGAGCCCGTGCACCTCCCTGTGGCAACAGCCAGAAACAAGCACTGCAGCCCGACCTCCAGCCTGGCACCACGAGCCCCTTGCTGGGGATGCAGGAGGAGCTGTGCCTGCCTGGGCTCCAGGCTGCAGCAGGGCGATGAGCCCTGCCATGGGGGCTTTGCAGAGGACCCACATCCTCAGCATCAGCTTGGGGGTCCAGAGCAGTGAATTGCAGCATCGGGGCCCCGGTGCTGCACCCCTGCACCTCACACAGCTGGCATCAGGACATTGTTTATCCAAGGGAGCATCCTCCCTCCTTGCCCACCCAGGCTCCTCTCTTGCCCTTTGTCAGTGCTTTATTTATTCCCCCTCCCTGTGCTGCTCTTGCTGGGGCTGGGGTCCCTGGGGAAGGGGTGCTGGGTCCTGGGGTGGGGTGGGCTGTGCTGCAGAGGGGGCTGGAATCAGATGCACCTGAAAAAAATGCAGGTCTTCCTCTCTCTCTCTCTCTCTTTTTTTTTTAATTCAAAGACTGTAAATATAGATAGAGCTCTATTTTGTTAATAAGACAATGAGTAACTTAACCTGTATATTTCACATACTTGTTTACAGTTGTCCCCCACCCCTTGGCACAATAAAGATGACTTTTTGGATCAGAGAGCTGGGTCTGGGCTTTACCAGGTCAGGGAGAGCTGAGGGCTGGATGGGGAGCTCTCATTCCAGAGTACAGATGGAGATGCTCCTCCTCTTCCAGCACAGCCCCCTCCTACAGCTCTTCCTCCCTGTGATGTCTTCACTTGTGCCGTTTCTCAGCTCCTTTTCCCACGCTGTGGGAGCCCCAAGCCAGGCTCTCAAAGAATCACACAATGGTTTGGGTCAGAAGGGACTTTAAAAGCTCATCCAGTTCCAACCCCCTGCTATGGGCAAGGACACCTCCCACTGGATCAGGGGGCTCAAAGCCCCATCCAACCTGGCCTTGAACACCTCCAGGGATGGGGCAGCCACCACTGCTCTGGGCAACCTGGGCCAGGGCCTCCCCACCCTCACAGCAAAACATTTCTTCCCAAGATCTCATCTCAATTTCCCCTCTTTCAGATGAAAAACATTCCCCTCGTCCTGTTTCTACACTCCCTGGTCAAGAGTCCCTCCACATCTTTCCTGGAGCCCCTTTTAGTACTGGAAGTCTGCTCAAAGGTCTCCCTTCTCTTCTCCAGGTTGAACAATTCCAACTCTCTCAGCCTGTCCTTGTACAGGAGGTGCTCCAGCCATTGCATCATCTTTGTGGCCTCCTCTAGACTCACTCCAACAGATCCATGTCCTTTCCATGCTGAGGACTCCAGAACTGAGATACATCCAGTGGTATCTCTGCTCCTGCTTTGGCTTTCCCCAGCATCTCCAGCTGCAGGAAAAAGGCTAGTGCACCCCCCAGGGACACTGCCCCTGCTCCAGCACAAGTCTTGCAGAAACCCCACAGCTCCACCATCCCCCATTTCCAGCAGCTTTTTATTTTGCACCAAAACAAACAGCAGATGCAACAAGAGTCCCGATTCTTGCTGGGGCAGGTTCCTGTGCCTGTGCGGAGGGGACAGCTGCCTCAGCCCCATCCCACTCGCCAAGCAGCCAAGGCAAAGGCAGAGGGGTCTGATCCCACCCTCTAGCTGATACACAACCCTTGTCGGGAGCTGGACGGTGCTCAGCAGGCCAGGATTGCCCTCGTGAGGATGGTGATGGAGAAGCAGCCGAGTGCTGACAGGGGATGACACTGTGCCCAGCTCATGGAGCTCTGTTTGAAATCCAGCTGTGGGTCCCACACAGCCACGAGAGCACAGGGGTGGCACCCACATGAGGGGCAGGACCAGTGCCCCCTGGCCCTAGGGGAAATGGGGAAGGCAGAGCTGGGAGCCCCTTGCTCTGGCAGGATGCTACGAGGGAAGCTGTGATGGGAGCTTATTGTCCCAGGGACCACAACCGTGGGGGGCAGCAGGGCCAGCCCCAGGCTGAGTGCACCGCAGGGGGCACAGGTACACAGCACCCACCAGCACACACCCACTGGTCCCAAGCCCAAGTGGCTCACGGCTCTCACTGCCCAGAGCTGCTCTGCACCATCCAAGCCCCAGCACAGCAGCACCCACTCCTCGGGGCACAGGGTCCCAGAGACAGCACCAAGCCCAGGGTCAACACAGACCAAAAAAAAGGTGCTGGGTTGGGGGGGTGGGAGCCCACGTGGCACCAACCAGGCAGGGCAAGAGGGGATGGAGGGGGCAACAAAGGTAATGGGCAGCTAAACCAAACTGGGCAGCTCTGGGGACTCCTGTGCAGGAGAGCACCCATTTCTCCCCTCATGAACAGAACAGAGGGAGCAAACCAGCAGTGCCAGCAAAGCACAGACCTGCTGGGCACCAGGGCCAAGCCAGGGCTCGGCTTTAAGGCGATGGTAAGGCTTTCTTGCGTAGGCAGGGGCCTCTCTGAGGCCGTCGTCCTCTCTAGCATCTCATGGTCCAGTCTCAGGTATGTCCAGGGTCGTCTCTAATTGGTGGCTGGGACAGATCTCCTCTCCCCCTTCCTACCAACAGGACCTGCCCTCACCCCTGGCTGGGGCAGGGAAGGGGCGAGGGAGACGCGAGGGGCTGTGGACGCAGCGAGGACAAAATAGCTCAGGGTCTCAAGGGCCAGAGATGCTACTTAGAGACCTGCAGGGCTGTGACCACTGGCTTCATCTTGAAGTACTGTTTAAACCTTAGCTTTGCATATCTGCCAAGAGAGGAGAGAGGGACAGACATGAAGCACCCCAGCCCTGTGTCCCCTGGCCTCACAGGATCCCTCCAGCAAGGGATCCTCTTGCTCCACTCATTTAACAATGGATCGTGCTGGTAGCAAACATCTCCCAGCCCTGGAGGACTCACCTTAAGAAGTTAAAGTCTATGGTAGAGTATTTATCCTGGATCAGGCCCCAGCATGCCCAGAGGAAATGGGATGCCTGCAAGAGCCAAAACAAGGATGAGAAATGGGCCCAGAGCATCCCTGCCCATGAGATGAGTTGCTTGTGCCTCTCCTGGCCAGGTCCCAGGAGTCCCATGGCTGTGAAGACAGGACACAGGGTGGCAGCCAGCTGGGCCTGGCCCACACAGGTGGTTTTATACGCTCTGGAGACTGGTCCCAGCAGGAAGGATGCTGAGCAGCCACGCAACGTGCTCAGGGTACCAGTGCTTGCAGCCAGGATGTCCCTCCTGGCAGCTCCAGCCAGGAAACCAGCCAAGATTTTGCCTGAAGTTTCCAGAAAATCACCCTCTGCCCGTGCATGGCATTTACCAAAGAGGATTTCCTCATGCCTGGCTGTGCCCAGGGTTTGCCTGCCCTCACTGAAGGGATGCCCAAGGTCACACTTATCAGAGACACGCTGTCCCTTGGCACGTGTCGGTGGGACAGCAGGCAGCCAGCGCTACCTTTGACCTTGCCCGAGGCCTCAGTGCCTCTGAGGTCCAGCCGGGCACCTTTGGGGCAGCCACTCACCCCAGGTGCCCCCAAACCTCCAGGCTGCTACCTGCACCCCCATCCTCACCAGCACAAAGCCCTGGCTCACCCAGTAGCAGAGGAAAACCCATCCCACAGGCAGTCCTTGAGAGAGGCTGGCTCCTTCCCACCTCCACCACTCACCAAAGAAAACTTGTTCACTTGCACGTAGAGAGTTTCCAGCTCCTCCTCGGACACCTCCGAGCCTCCTCGGTCCTGCTGGGTGAGCTGTTTGTAGGCCTGCAGGTAGGAGTGCAGCCACTGCAGCTGGGTCTCCTTGCTGGGGTAGAGGCGGTAATCAACCTCCTTCACGCCTGCGAGGGGAGCCGGGGTCAGCGATGGCCAAGGGGAGGAGGGCAAAGGGAGGGCTTGGCTCTGAAGATGGTCAAAGACAATCCGAGGGCTGGAGCAACTCTGCTATGAGCACAGGCTGAGAGAGTTGGGGTTGTTCAGCCTGGAGAAGTATCTGGGGAGACCTTAGAGCAGCCCCCCCAGGACTGAAAGGGGCTCCAGGAAAGCTGAGGAGGGGCTTTTTAAAGGGGCAAAAAGTGATAAGATGAGGGGGAGTGGCTTTAAAGTGGAAGGGGGAAGATTTAGATGAGACATTAGGAAGAAATTCTTCAGGTGGGGAGGCCCTGGCCCAGGTTGCCCAGAGACATGGTGGCTGCCCCATCCCTGGAGGTGTTCAAGGCCAGGTTGGATGGGGCTTTGAGCCCCCTGATCCAGTGGGAGGTGTCCCTGCCCATGGCAGGGGGGTGGAACTGGGTGGGCTTTAAGGTCCCTTCCAACTCAAAGCATTCTATGATTCTGTGAGCCGTGAATGAATGACCAGGTGAGCAAAACCCCTGCAGCTCCAGGCTTGCACAAGCTGGGGATCAACCAGTTGGTTTGAGGCACCCACCAAGCCCTTGCATGCCTCAGAGCAGGCACTGCACCCCACGCTGCTCACTGCCAGCAGCTCAGCACCAGCACAGACCCTCCCTCACATTGCTGTAACCCTGGGCAGCTGGAGGAGCTGCCCCATTTCCCACCATGGGACTGGAGATGCGATTCCCTCCTCCATCCCTGGGGACTGTGGGGCAGCTGCTGCAACCAGGTGTGGGACCTTCATGCCAGAGGGGAGCTCGACTCACCTGCAAACTCATTAAAGTGGTTTCCAATGTCAAAAGCCTGATAGTTGTAGCCTGTGTACTCATAGTCTATGAAGCCAACGTGCTCTGCAGAGGCAAAAGCAGTGGCTGTGAGAGGGGCTGGAGACGAAGCCACCGGCCCCAGGGAAGTGGGTGAGGGACAGACCTCCTCCCCAGCAAGCCTGCCAAGCTGCCACCACGAACCTCGTGTCCTGTCGTAGATGATGTTCTTGCAGAGCAGGTCATTGTGGCAAAGCACGACGGGGGACCCCAGCGGGGAGAGGGTTTCCTTCATCCAGGTCAGCTCCTGTTCAAGCACCTCCAGGCTGGGCACATCCTGCTGGAGACTGGGGAAGGGGACGGGGTGGAATCACTTCTGCTTAAGGGGAACTTTCCTTGGCAGCACTGCCCTTTGCTTCCCTCCGTGCATTTTCTAAATTAATTCATTGAGTGACACAAAGCAGGGCTAAGGGAAGTGGTGGCTGCCCCATCCCTGGAGGTGTTCAAGGCCAGGGTTGGATGGGGCTTTGAGCCCCCTGATCCAGTGGGAGTTGTCCCTGCCCATGGCAGGGGGTTGGAACTGGATGGGCTTTAAGGTCCCTTTCAACCCAAACCATCCCATGATTCCATGATAATGAGGCCATTTTTGGTGGGGAAGCCAGGTTTGGGTTGGACATCCTCTGGGCAGTACTCAGGGTGCCAGTGCAGCCTCAGCTCTTCCCTTTCCCCACTAACACCCACATCCATCCCTTAAACTCAGCCATCAAACCACCCCAGCACTCTCTCCCAACTAACCCCCAGGCAATGGGAAGTTTTTAGCCTCTGCCAGGGCAAGCACTCTCTCAGTAGCCCCAGAAGTTTCAATTCCCAGAAGAGAGCTAGTTAATGATTACCTAATTAACTGTGCTGAAGGGGCAGGCATGGGTAAAGTCTGCCCGCAGCGGGGCGAGTGCTGAGAAAAGCCCTGCGTCCTGCCACTCTGCTCAGGGAATAGGTTAATTATTTGCTTGCCTTCAGGTTCATTCCCCTCCAGCACCTCTTGGGGCTGCACACACCCTTCCGAGGACACCCCAGCACTCACCTGGCAAGAACTCAGGCTCCCAGAAATGGGATTAACTGGTTTGAGGTGGGGATTGGGTGCTTTAATCTATACTGGGTTTCTAGCATCCCTTCCACCACCGTTAGCTGAACCTTGCTGCTCAGATCCCCACCATAAGAAGGGCTTGAGCTTCAGCTTATTCTAGGGAGGGCTTAAAATGCAGGCTAGATTTGCAGGCAGGAGGAGGAGGTGGATTATTATAGCAGGCAGGAGTCTCTGCCTCAGGCCAGATCCTGCCTGCACAACCCAGAGCTGTCTCTGCTCTAACACTGCTCTCAGACCAGCAGCAGGAAAGGTGCTGAAGGGTGCACGGAGATGCCTCCATCCCACCTGCTCTTGGGGGCTTGGCTGCAAGTTCTCTCACCTAGTGATTGTCACCCAGAAGTGGCCACGTGGCTGGATCCAGCCCCAACACCATCCCCAGCCCCACTTCCCAACCCCACACACCCACAGAAGCTTTACCTGGGAACTGGGACTCTTCCCCCTGGTCCAGTACGGGGAAGACTTAGAGATGGGTGGGCAGCGGATGCCCAAGCCAGAGCCTGGCTCTTTGGGATCCCTCTGCCTTTACCTGGGGTTGGATACCTTTGGGCTGAGATCTGTCTTCACGAGGGTGAGGTATTTGTGCATCTTCTGCCAGAGGATGGGCTTGGGGAGGCTCCTGTTGGCGTGGATGGCGTGTACCCGGGCCATCTCCCGGGCCACCAGCCTGGAAGGGAACACAGATGCGTGGGTGGGAGGTGCAGCAACATCCCTGAGAGGATCCACAAAACCATCACTGAAACACCTTGAGGGAGGGGTCCTTGAAAGCTGAGTTTAGAAACAAGAGGGTCAGCCCAGCTGAAACTCCCCTCCACATCATCTGCAAGGCTTTGAAGCATTTCAAGACTCACATCTGGGTCAAAAGCAGCTTTCACCTTCCCAGAGAAAAGCCCTGGTGCTTGGGCAGTGCTTTTTAAAAAGAGCTGATGCTTCAAAAGCATGGGAATAAACCTGGCTGGAATTTGACCCATTTATCCCCCAGCATCAGGTTTGTGCCCATCAGCGATGCCCAAACACCAGGCTGGAGCAAAGGCAGCGAAGGGGAGAGCTGAGAACACAGAGCAAGGTGTTTTTACACCCCCCTCATGCCCAGAGAAGCATCCGCTCCCCCATCCCACGGCTCGCCCCAAACCTGCACACCCCAGGACGCGGGGGTCCTGCAGACCTGAAGATGTGGGGGTCCCGCACGTGGTCGGGCCCCAGCGCGATGCCCGGCAGGAATTGGTAGCAGAGGCCGTTCTGGAAGGCGCAGTAGAGGTCAGGGGCACAGCCATGGGCACGCAGCACCTGGAAGTTCCTCAGCTCCGTCTCCCGGTCCACGAAGAGCTCCGTCTTCCTGCCGTAGACGCGCACCAGCACTGCGTCTGCCATCCCCTCGTCCGTGTAGCAGGCCACGAGCTTGTTGGTGATGCCATCGGTGAAGAGCTGGAGGGGGAGAGGAGCAGCAAAGCCGATGCCTCTACATCCCTGCCATGCCAGCTGGGCACAGGGAAGCTCCCTTCCCAGCGCCCGGGGGGAAGCAAGGTGGCAAAAGAGAGTGCGGAGCAGCAGCGCCCACAGCATCCAGGGAAGCTCTTGCAGCACATGGCACGAGTTTGCAAGACCTCGAGGCTCAGGCGTGCACTGGGGCTCCACACAAAGCCACGGGCACGAGGCTTCAGCTGCATAAAGCTGGTGGTTTGGGTGCAAATCCTGCCATTTTTCACCTCGAGAACAGCTCAGAGCAAACGTTGTTTGGCACCTGAGCGGCCCCAGGGATCGCTCCCATCAAAATCAGCACAAAGCTTTTGGCAGAAAAACCAAAACAACCACCCAAACCAAACCACCACCCAAACCAAACAACCACCCAAACAAACCAGCAAACAGCAGGGAGCAAACACCACTGCCCCATCTCCTCCTCCTGACCCTCCCCACGGGCCGGGGTGCTGATAGGCAGGGACGTCTCTGCTGGGGATTTCTCACGTCATTGCCCTGGTGGCTCCTCACAGATGGAAAGAGAGTTTTGTTCTCCCGTCACCCCGGCTTGGCCGCCTGCCCTGGCACCCGCAGGGGCCGCTGCTGCCACCCGCCCGTGCTCGCTCCCCACCCCACAGCCATTTCTGCTGCACCAGGGGGTTTGGGGCTCCATCATCCTACAGGAAATCCTTGTCCCATCAGCCCCATTCAGGCAGGATGCTCAGCTCCACGTTGGCAAGATGCTCAGCCCCATGCAGGGAGGATTCTCATTGCATTTGGGCAGGATGCTCAGCCCCATCCAGGCAAGGATGCTCAGCCCCATGCAGGGAGGATTCTCATTGCATTTGGGCAGGATGCTCAGCCCCATGCAGGGAGGATTCTCATTGCATTCGGGCAGGATGCTCAGCCCCATCCAGGGAGGATTCTCATTGCATTCGGGCAGGATGCTCAGCCCCATCCAGGCAAGGATGCTCAGCCCCATCCAGGGAGGATTCTCATTGCATTCGGGCAGGATGCTCAGCCCCATCCAGGCAAGGATGCTCAGCCCCACGCAGGGAGGGCCCTCAGCCCCACGCAGGGAGCGCCCTCAGCCCCACGCAGGGAGCGCCCTCAGCCCCACGCAGGGAGCGCCCTCAGCCCCACGCAGGGAGCGCCCTCAGCCCCACGCAGGGAGCGCCCTCAGTTGCATTCAGGCAGGATGCTCAGCTCCGCTCAAGGAGGATGCTCAGCACCAAGGTGGAGCGTGCCGGGGTGCTACTTCTCTCCATGAGAGGGATTCCTTCACCCCTTTTGGGTTCGGGAAGCCGGAGCAAGTGTGATGCTGGTGGAGCAGGAGGGGGGCGAGGGCGCGTGCTATGGCAGCAGTGGTGCTCGGGGGTGGGACAGCTAATTTTAGACATCCCACTCAGCAACTCACACTCCTATATAGGGTGCCTATATATAGGGCTCCCCATGCAGCATCCCAGGGGAAACTCGAAGCACTGGAATGAGATACCCAAAGCCAGACGGCGCTAACACCCCTCATTGCACAGCTGGCTGGTGTTGGATTTGGGGTGCACATGGCGAGCTGGCCACCACGTCCCATCAGGCTGTTGCCCCTTGGCTGCAGCTGGAGCGTGCTGAACCTTCTCAAGTAACCAGAGCTGCTTTTCCCAGGCCAGATAATCTGTGTTTCCACCACAGTCCTCTCCTCTCCTTGTCCTGCCAGGCCCCAGAGGTCAGAAACTCAACAAGTGAAGGGCATCGTGGCCCATCCACGCAGAGGCCAGTGCTCTCCATCAGCCAACACCACATCAGCTGCAGGTGAACGGTTCCACGTCGAGATGTTCGGAGCCACCTCGCCTGCAAGGTCCTTGTGCTGCTTTGTTTTGCTGCTCAACAGCCCAGTCAGCCCCTTCCAGTAGGTTTAACAGGATTACTGAGCCTTATCCCCCTGAATTCCAGGCCACTAACTTTGGAGGCTCACACGTGGTTCTCCAGCCACCTGCAGACACGCACGCAGGGACTTGCCTGGTTTGGAGGCGGCAGCTCCTTCAGCTCCCAACTGCAGCTGCTTGGGAGATGCCTGGTGCTATTCCTTGTGGATCTGAAGTGCAGACAGCTATCAGCAGGGCCACAGCGCTGCTACCAGCACAAATCCTTCCCTGCTGCAGCTGTGTGTGGGGGAAAGTGAGTGTGACTCCACACCAGGAGCCTTAAGGCAATTAAATGCAAAGTTGAGACCCAAACCCTGTGCAAAAAGGTTCTGAGGCAAAGCAGCTCCATCCAACACCTCGGTGAGACTCCTCAGCATTCCCGAAGCATCACCACCTTGGCTGCCTCCCTGCACAGGCACCGCCAGCGCTGCTCCCCAGCCTGGGTCAGACTGTGTTAGGGCACCTTGGTGCCAGAGTTGGGCTAAAAAAAGTCCCAACCATGCTGGAGTCCTCACAGGGGTTTGGCTCCACCATCACTGCTGCTCTTCATATGGTCAGGTGTGGGATGGGGGAGCGTGTGCTTCCCTGATAGTGGGGCTCACTCACCAATACCTGTGCCTTCTTGGTACGAAGATGCTTCTGCCCAGGGACAGAGCCAAAAGGATGAGGAGCAGGAGCCCTGGCAAGCGGGCACAGCTTGAAGCACTGGAGGCTGAAGAACCCAGCAAAAAGAGGAGAGACCAAGCACCCTGACCTTTCCTTCCCATCTTCCACAGCCTGGGAGATTATTCAGTGTCACCAGCACAGCCTGGTACAGCCCCTGCAAGCAGCTGAGCACCAACATGGCACAGTGAGGTGGTGTGAGCCAGGCATCGCTCCAGTGCAGGAGGAGAGAGAACAGGAACGATAATAGGAACCAGCTGAGGACCAGTGCTCCCCTCCAGTCCCCTCCTGACCAGCTCTTGCAATAGCAGCCAAGGGAAACACAACTGGAGGTTCTTTCCCCTCAACTCCTAAGGGGTTTTTTTGCCTTTTTTATAAATTAAAAACAGATGCACACAAGCTGTGATCAAACACTGACCCCTCCAATGCCTGGAGAGCACCTGGATAACAGAGACCTTGGGTCCTTCTCAACCAACCATTGTCACTGAGGTTGCACAGCGCCTGAGACATTTCCTGCCCCTATAACTCTGTGCTCTGAGGAACTCCAGCTCCCAGTTTCCTGCCCATTGCCATCTGCCCTTTCATATGCATTTTCCTGCAGCTCCTTGTCTTTAATTACACTTGGCTATTAATACATTTTTAGTGGCACTCCAGGCACACGGGAAGCCTGTGCCTTCAGGGGACAGGCATACACACGTATATGTACTTAAGTGTACCCAGCTTGTCACCTTCAGTCCCTCATGCCCATCGTCATGAGCCTGGTTAGGGCATGGACCACCACCAGTCACACTTTTCCACCCAGGACCTGGCACCCCTGGGCAGAATGAGGAGGGCAAAGGGACTCCCATGCTCTGCTCTCCCAGCTGCCCCAGTAAAGTTCTGCCAGCTTGGGACAACAAAACTCTGTCCCATGCAAGGTCCCCAACGCTGAATCCCAGCTCCAAGCTGAACCTGTGCTCAACCCACGGGACCTGGCAAAGCTGTAAATCCACCAGTAACCTAAGTGAGCCCTGCAGCACTGCTGTGCAGGGCAGGGTGCAAGGCAGGGGTGCAAGGCAGGGGTGCAGCACCTGCAGGGCATTCTCCCAGGGGATCAGCAATGCAGGCTGCCACCCCAGCAGCCCCCCAGCCTTCACCCACCTTGGCAGCCTCCAGGGCCCCTGGGGACACTCTTGCATTCACAGTCACTGCACAGAGGGGTCCCCAAACCCGCATGGGGGTTGGTGTCACACCTGATCGCCCTGAGAGCGGAGGGGAGAACTGGGGGTGGGGGGAGAGGATGTTGTCCCCTCCTTAGCAGGTCCTATGTGCACATTTAAGTGCACCTGGCTCCATCACCTCCACACTCCCGTGCCCACCAGCCACTGGTGAAAGCACAGTTGCCACCAGCCCCAATTTTCCACCTGAGACCAGGCATCCCAGGGCAGAGCGAGGAGGGGGAAAGGGACTCCCATGCCAGCACTGCTCTCCCAGCTGCTACAGCAAAGCCCTACCAGCCTGGGACAGCCAAACCCTGTCCCATGTGAGGAGCCCAATGCTGAATCCCAGGCAGTTACCACCAGCCATGCATCTCCACCTGAGACCTGGTACCCTGGGCGCAGGTGAGGAGCGGGGGAAGGTCCCCAGGGTGGGTCATACACTCACCCACTTGCGGGCATTATAGCCCCCTCTCCAACTCCCCCCCAAAATGAGGTCTATGGGTGCCCCAGGGAGGACGCTATATCACCCCAAGCTGTAGCAACCCCCCCAGCTCGGGCTCTGCAGCTCCCTCGGAGGATGCTCGGGCTGCAGCGGCGGGGGTCTCGGCGCAGGCTCCCCCCACCCCAGTACCTTGGTCTTCACCCTGCCGCTCTCCCAGGAGGGTCTGAGCTCCCGCACGAGCCGCAGCGCCCCGGGCAGCACGTCCAGCTCATCCACCGCGATTGGGAGATGGGGGACAGCGGAGGCCCCCCCGCTCCCGCCCCGCTCCGGGCAGTCGGGGCAGCGGGAGGGCGGTGCTGCCATCCCACCGCTCCGCTCTCCCGCAGCCGCGGCCCATGTGCAGCCCCGGGGAGCGGGGAGGAGCCGCCCGGCGGTGGGAAGCCATGAGTCACCGGCCCGCCCCCAGTCCTGCATCCCGCCTCCCTCCAGCCCGCCTCTGGTCCCGCAACCCTCCTCCTTCCATCCCTCCATCCAGCCCCATCCCTCCCTTCCACCTCCGTTCCTGCATCCTGCCCCATCCCTCCTGCATCCCTGCACCCTGCCTCCATCCTTCCATCCCTTTCCCATCCCTCCATCCCACCCCATCCCTGCATCCCGCCTCCATCCTTCCATCCCAGCTCTATCCCATTCCCCCCCTCCATCCCTGCACCCCACCCCATTCCCCCCCCTCCATCCCTGCACCCCACCCCATTCCCCCCCCTCCATCCCTGCACCCCACCTCATTCCCCCCCTCCATCCCTGCATCCCACCTCATTCCACCCCTCCATCCCTGCGTCCCACCTCATTCCCCCTTCCATCCCTGTGTCCCACTCCATTCCCCCCTCCATCCCACCTCCATTGCTCCATCCTGCCCCATTCCTCCTTGATCCCTCCACCCCTCCTTCACCCTTTCCTTCCACCTCCATCCCTCCATTTTTTGATAGTCAAAGACAGAGCACAGCTCGCCGTTGGCACAGTCCCCCGTCCCCCCCCCCCCCCAGCCCGCTGACACAATTCCAGCCTGGCTTCATTATCAGAGGAAATAACAACTGCCCATGGCTAGGAGCAGAGAACACCCCCTCCAAAGTCTACGGCTGCCTGTGGCTAAACCCAGCTAAATGGACCGTGGAGACTTGGGGAAAATCATTTAAGGAAGGGGGGAAAAAAATAACCCAGCCAGTTGCCCGTGTTTCTAAATATAGAGCGAGCTCCGCCAGTTTTAATAGGATGCTCATAATTGCTCCTGTGGCTGGGCTGAGTGTGGCCTAATTGCTCGCCCGTAACGATCTGAAGTGTTAATGCGGGGCAGTTGCGGGTGAGCGGTGCCCGCGGCCAGGGCTGTGCAGCCACCACCAGGAAATTGCCCCGCGCAGGCGATTAGAGGTGTTAATCACCTGCTTTAAGGGGCCCGGGAGCAGCGCCGCAAGCAGCCCGGGCGTTCTTCCCTCCCGCTGCTCACAGCAACTGCGCTGGAGAACAAATCCTACCAGGAGCGGCTGAGGGAACTGGGGTTGTTCAGCCTGGAGAAGAGGAGGCTGAGGGGAGACCTCATCACTGTCTACAACTGCCTGAAGGGAGGTTGTGGTGAGGTGGGTGCTGGGCTCTTCTCCCAAATGACAGTGACAGAACAAGAGGAAATGACCTCAAATTGCACCAGGGGAGGTTCAGATTAGACATCAGGAAAAATTTCTTCACTGAAAGGGTTCTCAGGCACTGGAACAGCTGCCCAGAGAGGGGGTGGAGTCCCCATCCCTGGACGTGTTTAAAAGATGGGTGGGTGAGTTTCTTAGGGATGTGGTTTAGTAAGGGGACAGGTACGGTTGGACTTGATCTCAGAGGTCTTCTCCAACCAGATGATTCTATGAACAAGAACAGATCTGGATCCACAAAACCATCGTGGACTGTTTTCCAACTGAAGCTGTTGTGGGGGCTTAATTGGGTGATTTTCAAGCTCAAAACCACTGGAGACTTCTCCAGAACAGAGTCTGCGGTATAGAATAGGACAGAGGAGGCTTAGTTATCTCCAACTGGAGAGTTTTGAAGGGAAAGGAGAAGCTTGCCAGGATCTCTGTACAATCAGAAGGTTGTGGAAGGCCAGGCTGTACCTCCAGTGCTCACCTGAGCAGATGTCATAGAATCATGGAGTGGTTTAGGTTGGAAGAGACCTTAAAGTCCATCCAGGTCCAAACCCCTGCCATGGGCAGGGACACCTCCCACTGGATCAGGGGGCTCAAAGCCCCATCCAACCCTGGCCTTGAACACCTCCAGGAATGGGGAAGCCACCACTTCCCTTAGCCCTGCTTTGTGTCACTCAATGAATTAATTTAGAAAATGCACGGAGGGAAGCAAAGGGCAGTGCTGCCAAGGAAAGTTCCCCTTAAGCAGAAGTGATTCCACCCCGTCCCCTTCCCCAGTCTCCAGCAGGATGTGCCCAGCCTGGATGTGCTTGAACAGGAGCTGACCTGGATGAAGGAAACCCTCTCCCCGCTGGGGTCCCCCGTCGTGCTTTGCCACAATGACCTGCTCTGCAAGAACATCATCTATGACAGGACACGAGGTTCGTGGTGGCAGCTTGGCAGGCTTGCTGGGGAGGAGGTCTGTCCCTCACCCACTTCCCTGGGGCCGGTGGCTTCGTCTCCAGCCCCTCTCACAGCCACTGCTTTTGCCTCTGCAGAGCACGTTGGCTTCATAGACTATGAGTACACAGGCTACAACTATCAGGCTTTTGACATTGGAAACCACTTTAATGAGTTTGCAGGTGAGTCGAGCTCCCCTCTGGCGTGAAGGTCCCACACCTGGTTGCAGCAGCTGCCCCACAGTCCCCAGGGATGGAGGAGGGAATCGCATCTCCAGTCCCATGGTGGGAAATGGGGCAGCTCCTCCAGCTGCCCAGGGTTACAGCAATGTGAGGGAGGGTCTGTGCTGGTGCTGAGCTGCTGGCAGTGAGCAGCGTGGGGTGCAGTGCCTGCTCTGAGCCATGCAAGGGCTTGGTGGGTGCCTCAAACCAACTGGTTGATCCCCAGCTTGTGCAAGCCTGGAGCTGCAGGGGTTTTGCTCACCTGGTCATTCATTCACGGGTCACAGAATCATAGAATGCTTTGAGTTGGAAGGGACCTTAAAGCCCACCCAGTTCCACCCCCCTGCCATGGGCAGGGACACCTCCCACTGAATCAGGGGGCTCAAAGCCCCATCCAACCTGGCCTTGAACACCTCCAGGGATGGGGCAGCCACCACGTCTCTGGGCAACCTGAGCCAGGGCCTCCCCACCTGAAGAATTTCTTCCTAATGTCTCATCTAAATCTTCCCCCTTCCACTTTAAAGCCACTCCCCCTCATCCTATCACTTTTTGCCCCTTTAAAAAGCCCCTCCTCAGCTTTCCTGGAGCCCCTTTCAGTCCTGGGGGGGCTGCTCTAAGGTCTCCCCAGATACTTCTCCAGGCTGAACAACCCCAACTCTCTCAGCCTGTGCTCATAGCAGAGTTGCTCCAGCCCTCGGATTGTCTTTGACCATCTTCAGAGCCAAGCCCTCCCTTTGCCCTCCTCCCCTTGGCCATCGCTGACCCCGGCTCCCCTCGCAGGCGTGAAGGAGGTTGATTACCGCCTCTACCCCAGCAAGGAGACCCAGCTGCAGTGGCTGCACTCCTACCTGCAGGCCTACAAACAGCTCACCCAGCAGGACCGAGGAGGCTCGGAGGTGTCCGAGGAGGAGCTGGAAACTCTCTACGTGCAAGTGAACAAGTTTTCTTTGGTGAGTGGTGGAGGTGGGAAGGAGCCAGCCTCTCTCAAGGACTGCCTGTGGGATGGGTTTTCCTCTGCTACTGGGTGAGCCAGGGCTTTGTGCTGGTGAGGATGGGGGTGCAGGTAGCAGCCTGGAGGTTTGGGGGCACCTGGGGTGAGTGGCTGCCCCAAAGGTGCCCGGCTGGACCTCAGAGACACTGAGGCCTCGAGCAAGGTCAAAGGTAGCGCTGGCTGCCTGCTGTCCCACCGACACGTGCCAAGGGACAGCGTGTCTCTGATAAGTGTGACCTTGGGCATCCCTTCAATGAGGGCAGGCAGACCCTGGGCACAGCCAGGCATGAGGAAATCCTCTTTGGTAAATGCCATGCATGGGCAGAGGGTGATTTTCTGGAAACTTCAGGCAAAATCTTGGCTGGTTTCCTGGCTGGAGCTGCCAGGAGGGACATCCTGGCTGCAAGCGCTGGTACCCTGAGCACGTTGCGTGGCTGCTCAGCATCCTTCCTGCTGGGACCAGTCTCCAGAGCGTATAAAACCACCTGTGTGGGCCAGGCCCAGCTGGCTGCCACCCTGTGTCCTGTCTTCACAGCCATGGGACTCCTGGGACCTGGCCAGGAGAGGCACAAGCAACTCATCTCATGGGCAGGGATGCTCTGGGCCCGTTTCTCATCCTTGTTTTGGCTCTTGCAGGCATCCCATTTCCTCTGGGCATGCTGGGGCCTGATCCAGGATAAATACACTGCTCTGGGCAACCTGGGCCAGGGCCTCCCCACCCTCACAGCAAAACATTTCTCCCTAAGATCTCATCTCAATCTCCCCTCTTTCAGCTGAAAACCATTCCTACATGAGCTATCCCTGCACTCCCTGATCAAGAGCCCCTCCCCAGCTTTCCTGGAGCACCTTTTAGTACTGGGAGGTTGCTCTAAGATTTCCCTGGAGCCTTCTCCTCTCCAGGCTCATATCCCCATGCCAAGGGGCTCTGGGCAGCTCTGCCCTCTCTCCCGTGCCTTCCCTGTCTGCTGCTTCCCAGCCCCTGGGGTTTCCTGTGCTGACAGCAGCTGCCTGGAGCGATGGGGTGTGCCCAGGAAACAGAGATAGTCACTGCTGGGGCCCATTCCCTCTACCCCCAACCCCCAGAGAGCCATTGCCACTGCTCCCCTCACCCCTGTGATGGATCAGTGCTGCAAAAGGCAATGGCAAGAACCAGGTAACACCATTGGGTGTCTTCAGCTTCCCGTCCCTGGACACTCAAGGTTGTGCATCCCATTTTTAATATGTTTGAATATTACACAGCTGCACAGACCCTCCCAGGAGGGACAAACATCCGTTTAGCCACATCCTCTGCGCTGCTGCTCCACGGGGCAGGGGATGAGGTGCCACACTGGGAGGGAGGGCTGGCGAGTGGAGCAGAGGCTGCTGCCTACCTGGCTGGAAAGGTCCCACAGAGCCATTGTTTTTGTGCTGGCAGGAGCATCACTCTCCCAAACATCCCTGCAGCCTGAGAGGCAGCTCGTGGCAGCCTGTGCATTGGGCAGCACTGGGAATTCATCAGCAGTCATCAGTGGCTGCAGGAACGAGGATCAGAAGATTCTGCAAGCGATGGCACTCGGATGACAGCTTGCTCCAGGCTCTGCTCCAAAAGCACAAAGCTTTGTGCTGTGCTTTACAGGCACAAGTCCCAGGGCTTGGCCATGGCCCACAGCAGTCACAGACCTGGGCTGCTCAAACCAGGGAGGGGAGTGTGTTGCAAACCACTTGGCGGTGGGGAAGAGCTTGGATTTGCAGCTGCTGGGCTGTAGCTCAAAGCACCACAGCAGCTCTCCTACAGAACTGGAAATGTCAGCCTCCATGTGGGAGCACTGGTCTGCTCCTCCTGCCAGGCCAGCATGGGGCTCGCAGCTCCAGTGTGCTCCTGCTGAGCATCTCCACACACAGCCAGGACAGAGACAAACCTCTGGTCATTAACTCGAGTCAATGTGGCAATGAAAACTGATCCAGAGCTGTCTTCCTGGTGGGACAGTGTTAGCCAGCCATAATCAGACCCACAGGCACCTTTCCCTTCCCCAAAGAGCAGCAAAGCAGATGTACAGCCCTGTCGTTGTCCTCAGGGGTGCTACCAGTGGTCCTGAGCTTCCCATGAGAAGGCAAGTTAAGGGCAGCCTACACAGCAGCTCATCCCCTGCAGAAAGAGCTTGTTTGGCTGTTTGAAAAGACTCTGATTGGCCTGCACACAGATGCTGTGGCAGGAGCTGGGAGGGTGTTTCACTCTTATGAAACAGGGAAGGATATAAATGCAGTGGTGAATCCAGCAGAGGAACACTTGTTATGCAGTTCATCTAATTAAAAGTGTCTGATTTCTCCCCTCTGCAAGAATAAGCATCCACTCAGCATCCTGTTGCTCTAAGACTGTTTAATATTAAAGTCACAGAGAGGGGTAGGGTTAACACCAGGTAAAACTATCATTAAACACAGCCAGATTATTTTTTCTCCCATCCAAAGAATAATAACTGTAACAAATCATCTCCCCTCAGCCTGTCTGCAACCTGTGAGCACTTCCAAGCCAGCAGCAACTCACTCTGTGCCTCTTGTACTATTGCACATCACCCTAAATATCCCTGGAGGTGCAGCTCCAGACACAGGAACCCACTTTGATTTCCAGACTGAACACGCTCACCAGAAGACGCGTTCAGGGCTCGGTTCTCCCCAGCAGCAGAGGCTCTCGGGAAGCTGAGCGGGGGTTTTGGAGTGGGAGAAGGCGAGGATTTGCAGTTGCTTCAGGAAAGAGAGGAGGAGGCTGAGCTCTAAGGAAATGCTGCTCTTGTTTGCACTTCAAATTGTGGTGCTCTTGACTCCAGGCTGGTTCCTCACCCCTGTCCCCAGCTCTCAGCGCGCTGTGGCGAAGCCGATGCGGTTGTGGTGCCGGTCGAATTTGGTGTAGTAGTGCCCGATGAAGGTGGCACCCAGGATCCAGAGAGGACCAGCTGGGGGTGGGATGTCCAACCCTGAGAAAGCCACCACGCACACTTCCTCCCCATACTGGGATTGCTGCAAAGAGGAGGAGATCCATGCAGAGGTGGAGGTGCCAGGAGGGGGGTCTCTACAGCAGCGTGCCCGAGGAAGGGCTGTGCGCCCCAGCTCAACACCCTCTGCTTGGCCTCCACGTTCCTTCCTCCAAGAAGGAGGATCCCTGCTTGCCTCTGCTCTTTGCTGCCCACCCCAGATGTCCCCCAAACCACCAAAGGAAGCACTGACAGGTTGGTCTGGCTCATCCAGACACCTCTGCTGAATAGAAGGGTTTGGGGAAAAGTGAGAAGTGTCACAGAATGGTTCAAGTTGGAAGGGACCTCCAAGCCCATCCAGTTCCATCCCCCTGCCATGGGCAGGGACACCTCCCACTGGATCAGGGGGCTCAAAGCCACATCCAAGCTGGCCTTGAACACCTCCAGGGATGGGGTAGCCACCACTTCTCTGAATTGGTGCCATTTTGGGGCTTGTTGCAGCTGCTTTAGGGGAGCCAGGACACCTGCACCCCGAGATGCACCCACCAGTCTTCCCAGGAGATGCACCCAGCCCGGGAGGAGCCACCTTCCCAGCTCACATGAAGGGATGAACTTACCCTGAGGATGTAGGCTGAGCCACTGAGCACATAGGCCTTCCCACCCAGGTGGAAAGAGATGTTGGGCAGCTGAGGGACTCGGTCGCACTCCACCACGTACTGCAGAAGGGGGAGACAGCGCTGAGCCCACCTCTGCTGGGGGGGGATGGGCTGGGGTGCAGGCAGCAAGGGGACAGGGACACGGAGCAGGGCAGAGGGGGTTTGCTCACCTCTCCTTCGGACATTTCTGCTGCCCCAATGGCTTTCATCAGCACGGAGATGGGCCCAGCTGGGCCAGTGATGTAGGATGCTCCTGTGTCAACAGCCACTGAGCAGCCTTCCTTGCAGAATAGGACTTCAGCCCCTACAGACACCCTGGAGAGGAGATGGGTGACCCTGACTCTCCCAGAGTGGCTGCAGCTCAGCTCCCAAGCCATGTCTTTGGCCAGGGAATGTTGGCCAGGCAAAGCATGTGCTGCTTCTGATGCCTCTGGAGTACAGACTCCAGGCCCACCAGGAACCCTCCCTTCAAGCTTCTCTAATGCGAAAGCTGAAGCTTCATCCTGTGTGGGGTTTATTTTTTTTTCTTAAATTAAACAAAACAGAATTGTTTTTGTGCCTCACACTCCTCCTCCAGGACTAAACAGGGTTAAATCTCTTTCACTGCAACTTCCAAATTGAATCAGCCCACGGTGCCACCCCCTCTGCATTTCCCAGCCCAGCTTCTTGTAGAGCATCCCCACAGCTCCGGGCTGGAGGAACCCACCCTGCTTCTCTCTGGAGGGAGAAGCCCCCACCAAGGAGGGGAGGGAGAAGCCTCCTCCAATAACTCCAAGTGAACACATGCTTTCATGGACCACCTTCCCCAGCATCCAGCAAATTTTCCCAGGCTTTCCCACCCCTGCAGACCCAGGGAGGTTTGCAGGATGAGGCCAGTGCTGTGCAGGAGCCCTCCCTGGCCTCACCCCTTCATGCTGATCTGCCAGTAGCCGCTCTTGCTGACGTTCAGGTAGTGGAAGTCCCCAGTGTAGTAGGCTGGGTCGCTGCCTCCGAGGATTATTTCCCCCCCAGGCTTCAGAGGAGCATTCCTAGGGTGCAAAACACAATCAAGGGATCCCCTCTCAGGCTGCTGTCCCTGAAAATCCAGTGAGAATGGACCAGCCACAAGCGGGAGGCTCTGCTGACACCATTAACAGCTGCAGAGAGCAATTTGGAGCAGAAGAAGCCCCAAGTTAGTTCAGAGGGATGCAAGAGCCCATAGGAGAAGGGGTGCCACATGCTGAGGTCTCCTAGAAGGTCGGTGCTGGCTCCAGTGAAGAACAGACACGCGGGCAGAGCGTGGTGTGGGGCTGCTGCAGAGTGTGAGCACATACAGAGCAGGCAGGGCTCGTGTGGGGCTGGCAGAGTGGGCAGGGTCTGCTGCCCTGGTGGCTGTTAGTGGGTGCTGGCTTGAGAGCCCTCAAGGGTTTTGTCTTCTTACTTCGAGGCTCTGCAAAGAGAGAGAGGCTCTGTAAGCCTGTGGTCCAAGGCCATCTGCATCCCCTGGGGTGCCAAGGGGACCCAAGTGGCACCCAGACCAGGCTGTAGTTGCAGCCAGCATCATTATTCTGGCCAATCATCATCCCATTCGTTATTGATGGATCCACTTTTAGTTGAGGTGAGGAGCTACCACACCTGCTTTGTGGGTCTCTCACTGCACACCACAAAGCTGGGGGGCAGGTGGGGAGTGCTGGGTGTGAGGCAACATTCCTGCTCTGCCAGGATGGGCCCTCCCACAACTCCTGCAGGTTTTGGTGCCACTGGGAGGAGGGATGCTGGGGTACAATGGCTTAGGGCAAGAAATGAAAGGAGGTTTGGCTCTTTGTGCAGGATTTTTTTTTAATAGTGTTGGGGGGGGGGGGTAATTTTGCCTGTAGATGAAAAACTGAACCCACTGCTGGCTGTGATTTCCCCAGTCCCACTAGCAGAGCCGTTCACTTTGTGCAATCTGACAGTGACAAACGAGCAGTCTCTCCTGACCTCAGCACTCCCTGCCCAGCAGTTCCAGATAAGCATCCATCTGGCTCTGCCTCTTGTGCTGCCTCATTCCACCCCAGCTCCTCCATGCCCTCCACTCCACCCCGCGCCCCCAGCCACGGCTCTTTCCCAATTCTGAGATGCAAACCCAACCATGCTACGGTTGCAATGCCCGTGCCCTGCACAACAAACCCTTCCCCAGCCCCGGGGGGGGGCGCTCCTCACAAGACCTACCGGTTGTAGTAGACAGAAAACACGTCCTCCTTGAGGATCTGCTGGGAGAGGATCCGGTCGAAGACGGGGGTGATGCCATCGATGGCCTGGCTGGGGTAGCCCATCCCCAGCACCCCGTCAAACCTGGCAAAGATGAAGGGGAAGGCAGGCAGCGCCGTCGCCTCCGCGAAGACCTGGATGATGGGGATGTCTGACACCTGGGGGAGGCACAGGTGGCCTTGTAGGGAGCTAAATCTCCCCGAAGAGCTCCCCCTATGCTTGGGTAACTGGGGATGCTCTTATCGGGGTGCAGAGCCACGTGTGGGTGTCTTGCTGAGCCAGCAGCTCACCATGACGATGTCCTGGCTGAGGAAGCCTTTGACGCTCCCCGTCCCGTAGCGGATGGCGAAGCCTGTGCCGTTGGCTATGTATGTCCGTGACTTGAAGGAGTCATAGCGGCTGTGGGAGACTGGGAGAGAAGGAGAAGGGGAAGATGGAAGGGCTGGCTGAGGGTCTCTGCTCCCCCAGCCTCCGTGGGATGATGAACTCACTGGTCACCTGGCACTGGGGCACGGACAGCAGCAGAGAGACCCTGCTGAGTGATGGTTAAAGCCACCCCAGCCCACTTGGATCAGCTCTTGGGACGGGACAATTAATGGTTTTATATTGGAAGGGGGAAGATTTAAATTAGACATTAAGAAGAAAATCTTCACCATGAGGGTGGGGAGGCCCTGGCCCAGGTTGCCCAGAGAAGTGGTGGCTGCCCCATCCCTGGAGGTGTTCAAGGCCAGGTTGGATGTGGCTTTGAGCCCCCTGATCCAGTGGGAGGTGTCCCAGCCCACGGCAGGGGGGTGGGACTGGATAGGCTTTGAGGTCCCTTCCAACCCAACCCATTCCATGATGCTATGATGTGCCCACATTCACTGAGCTGAAGCTGGAGCCGATGTTGGAAGGGGAGAGCCCCAGTTGCGGGTCTCACTGTGCCCCCCGTACTCACCACAGGCGCTGTAGAGGGGGGAGCACTTGTAGGATGGCACCCACAGGTTGGCTGATCCCGTGTCAAAGACCACCTTGAAGGTCTGTGCAGGGGTACCAATGCTGATCTCACCAAAATACTGGGTCTGGAAGAGGCACAGCATGAGGAGCATCACTGGGGGCACAGCTCAGACAGGAGAGGGGGCTCCCGCAGACCCAAACCTCAGCAGCAAACGCACTGTGGGGTGCAGTGAGGGGGGAACCAGGGGCTGTGTTGGGGTGATAAATCCCTGCACAGGGAGAGACTCACGTCCAGGTAGTTGGTGAGGAGGGTGGGAGCCGTCCCGTTTCGAGGGCCAGCTGTGCCACTGGATCTGCTCTGCCTCAGCTCGGGGAAGACATCCGACACCTTCACACCCATCTCCTGCAGCGTCTGGCGGATGGAGGGCATCCTTCTTAGTGTGATCCTGGCGGTGGGGGGACAAAAGCAGGGCTGGGGTACAGGGGAGCACTCACAGGAGACCCCTCCAACGCTCCTGCCTTGGGTAATCCAACTGGATGGCTCTAGATGGCAGCAGCTCCCTGCAGCACCCCGTGCCATGGGGCTGCCAGCTGGGTCCTGCTCCCACAGCACCCCCAGACCCGGGTGGGATGGAGTGGGGATGCCAGAACAGGTGCTGCTGCAGGAGGACACCACAACAGTCACCCAAAGGCTGAGCCCAGCCCCAAACCCAGCCAAAATTCTTCATCTTGGCCCTCTTGGTTATTTGGGAGACAGGGGTGATGCTGAGCCGTGCAGTGCTCAAGGGAGGAGAGGAAGAGGAGCAGAGAAAAGCAGGTGTGCTAGCATAGAGACAAAAGGAGGAGGAAGGAGGTTTCCCCAGCATGGCTGCAAAATGCATCGCAGGAAAAGAGCCCTTTGGTCTTCAGGACCAGCACCTGAAAACAAGGGGAGACAGCAAGAACCACAGCATTGTGGGCCACCTGCAACACACGGGTCTTCTACCTCTGTAAAGCCTGGGCTGGTGATGGGAGGAAGCTGGTGCCCCAGGTCACCACCAAGAGCACCAGATACTGCTGCAGCCTCCTGCTGTGTCCTGCCGGCATCGCGCTCTCCCCGGGCGGTCGCCTCCCCTGCCAGCAGCTTCGTGGAGTCCCAAAGGGGAGGATGCTTTTATAGCCTGGGTTTCTCCTCCCTGCTGGCTGGGGGAGGGCTGGGGATCCCATCCAGCTACACAGGTAGGTGGGTGCTGACCGTGATAGCCCCTGCAGAGGGTGGCACAGCTGGTAGAGCCCCGTGCCCAGCAGTAGTTGGGCAGAGTTGACAAGCGTGGCTGGCAAAGGGAGACACCTTGCAGTTCACAGCATTGCTACGTGCCAGCAGCTGGCCCTGCTCACTGAGCAGGGCATGGGCCAAATGCTGCTGGTGCCAGTCAGGAGAGCTGGTGGGTGATGCTGATGCAGGTGGTGGTGGCTCAGATCTTGATGCCAGTCTGGTCAAGGAGGTCCCTGAGCTCTATGAGGCAGAGAAATTGGGTTTTCCCCAAAGGCTCTGGGTGGGGAACAGCAAAGGGTGCTCAGCCACAGCCCCCTCAGCTGGGCAGACACTGCCTGCAAACCCCCCAGACCCCTCAGCCCTTATGGGGGCTGCTCAGATCACAGCAAAGGGGAAAAGCTCCCTCAGCTCTCTTAAACCAGTGAGGGGGCAAAGCTTAAATGCAGAGCCTGGGGCAGAGAACAGCTAAACTCATTGCACTTGTTGAGCAAGGAACAAGCACCCCCTGGCTGGGCACAGCATGGTTGGGATCAGTGGGCTGTTTTCTGCTGTGTTCAAGCAGGGTGCAGAGGAGCCCAGCTTGGCTCTGGGTGCCTGAGCTGCTGTGTCCCATGATTTGGAAGGGAAATGCACCAAAGGGGACACACAGGGTCACACTGGCAGGGAACTGAGTTTCTCAAACACCCCAGCGTGGGTTGCTGAGGACCCCTCCGTGCAAGGTGTGTCACTGGTTCCCAGCTCACACACAGCTCTGTTTCCCCCCCACCCAGTGCCCAGCTCAGGGTGCTGGGTGCCAGATCAGGCTCCGTGGCTCCCAGCCCAGAGCTCAGCCTCAAGGAACCTTGGTGGGAAATGACTGTAAAGGCAATAAAAATTTTCTTGGAAGGAACCTGATGACACACTTGCCCCTGCCTCTTAACCCCCAGCTACGCAACCACATCAGCTCCTGTTGCAGACGGGACTTGTTGAGGGCACTGCTCTCACCCTCATTCAGGGGACACTGGTGCTGGAGGGGTGACAAGGGCACCCCACAAGCTACAAGCATCCTCTGCCAAAACCCAGGTTTTAAACCCTCCTTTCCCTGGGGGATTTTGACTGCTGCTTTGGGAGCCAGGGGGAAGCTGACCCCGGCTGGCACCAAGGCTCAGCCCCGAGGGCCGCAGCCCCGCTCCCCTCAGGCCCTGACGTCTTTTCCCACGCCGAGCCCCGGGGCTGCGTCACTCGAGGGAGCCTCTTGCCCCAGCACAGGTTGCAGCGAGGTGCAGAGGTCAGGAGGCAGTAGCCTAACCCAGGAGTAGCAGCGATGAGAGAGCGAGGCTGGCAGGAAGCCACCAGGCATAAATCCCCTTCCCGGGCATCCCATGGGCTCTGCCTGCTCTGCAGGGCCCTGTTCCCCTATGGAGAGGCTGGGGATGCAGCATCACTTCAAAGGAAAGGGGCCACATCAGCCAGGTGGTCCCAGGATGTGGGGCTCCAGCATTCCCAGCTCCCCTTCCAGCCATGGCCAAGGGAAGGCACGTCTGCAGGAGCCCCGAGGGGCTTGAGGTGCTCTGGGCATGGCTTTCCCCTGGGAGGGACACATGGACTTGTCTCCCACACGGTGGGATGCAGGTGGGAGTAGCAGAAAGCCGGAGGCAGGGGAAAGGCAGCACCAGCCCGTTCTGGTCCCCAAGGAAGACAGCCCTTCCCTGCCAAGGAGGTGGCACCACAACCCTTTTGAAGGGAAAACAAGACATAAACAGGCAAAACCAACTTACCTGAGGCCATCGGAGAACCAAGGGCTGTTGCCTTGCACTGGCTGACATGCCAAGCTGGGAGCATTAGGGCTCAAGGATGCCCCTCAGAGCAGGACACCTTCCCCTCTGCAGTAAAAAAATCCCTGCAAGGCATTTTCCTCTCCCTCCCCAGCAGCTGGTGCACGGGAGCAGCGATGGAGACACCTGACAGGGGGCTTTAGAGTGCCTTTGTGCACCAGGTTATAGGAACCCAGGGAGGGGGAAGGAGCATCACTCCATGGGCTCCAAGAGCAGGAGTCGTGCTGAGGGCCAAGCTCTGCAAAGGGGTCAGCACAGGGACATCAGCCAGGCCTGGGACAACCCTGATTTTACCCCCAGCCCTTCAGGATACCCAGACCTCCAGGGAGGATGCTTAAATGTTCCCACACAGCCCCAAAGCTTCGCTTAACCTGAATTAGCAACAACTGAAGGTAAAAGGCCAGCAGGCAGGGCTGCAATCCTAGGATCCTTAAGGTTGGAAAAACCCTCTAAGCCCATCCAGTCCAGCCCCACTGTGCCTGCTAAACTCTGTCCCAAAGTGCCACAGCCACACAGTTTTTGAACCCCTCCAGGGCTGGAGACTCCCCCACTGCCCTGGGCAGCCTCTGCCAGGGCTTCACCACTCTGTCAGTAAAGAAATTATTCCCAATATCCAACCTAAACTTTCCCTGGAGCAACTTGAGACCATTTCCTCTCATCCCATCTCCTGTTTCTTGGTAGCAGAGCCCAGCACCCACCTCACCACAACCTCCTTTCTGGGAGTAACAGAGAGCGATGAGGTCTCCCCTCAGCCTCCTCTTCTCAAGGATAAACAACCCCAGGTCCCTCAGCTGCTCCCATAACACTTATTCTCCAGCCTCTTCCTCATCTCCAGATGTGCTCCAGCCTCTCAAGGTCTTTTTTGTCCTGAGGGGCCCAGAACTGAAGCCAGGATCTGAGGTGCTGCCTCCCCAGCACCGAGCCCAGGGAGACGATCCCTTCTCTGCTCCTGCTGCCACCCCATGGCTGATCCAAGCCAGGATTCTGGTGGCCTTTTTGGCCACCTGGGCCACTGCTGGCTCATGTTCAGAATCTCTCTTGGTTTGTGCACTGCTGTGGGAAATCTGCTGCAGTTTGCTGCAAGGGGCTGGTGTTTCATACAATTACTCATTCTACAGCTCACCTGCAAATGGCAGGGGGATGCTCTTAAGTTATTTCTTTGCGTGCTTTCAAGGAATCAGATGATTGAGCTAAGGCTTTCCAGAGAGAAACAAGATGCTTTCCTGAAAGATAAACGTGCTTTTCTGGTGCTGAGCTGAACTATTCTTGACATAAGATTTGAAATATTAATTACTTCCTAATGATTCCATTTAGAGAGGGATTTTTTTTTTACTGAATAGCCTTATTTTTGAGGGAATCTTTTAAAATATTAGAATGCTGGGGGCTTTTCTGTCCCTCCCACACATTCCAGACACTTTACTGCTCTGTGAGTTTGCTGCTGGTGAAAACACACTGGGCTGCTGAGGATTGTTGTTCCAGATGACTGAAAAGCTGAAGTGTAAAAGCAACTTTTGGGAAGGGCTTAGAGGAGGCTCTGGATGGCACCGATAGGAAGGGAATTTGGCCATTGACGTCAGCAGAGCCAGGGCTTCACCCAAAGTGTTTGCTTAAAACCAAAACTGCTCTGGCAGGGCACAATGAAACAGGGATTTATTGAACCAGAGGGAAAAACATTCCCTTGCAATAAAGCTTCAGAAATGCAGGCTGGGAAGAGCAATACTGGCTCCAGCTCGCTGCTGCCTACTCCACCCCAGAGGCAGCACAAGGCGATTTCCCAGGTCATTTCAGAGCCTGATGCTCTCTGCATCCAGGGATAATGCTCTGTCCTGGCTTGATTTCACTTTACAGCCCTTGGGCCAAACACCCTGCTCATCCACGTTTGCTGCTGTGGGCGTGGGGGTTGTTAAACAGGGGGAATCACAGCATCCTACATGTTATATCTGTGGGACCACTCCTCTTGCTTCTGGTGAAGCTGTAAAAATCAAGTTTGACCTGGAAAAGTTGCTCTGCAGCCCAAGTGCAAGCTTTCAAAATGAGGTGAAGACCATAATCACAGCTGGGCACCAGGAGGGCTGCAGCTCATACTTACCCTCAAGGTGCCCAAGCCCACGCTTCCTCTTCCATCCTTCCTCCACAAGCAGCAGTTGCACAACTCTTGCTCTGCTCCAAACCCCTGCACTGTATCATCAAAGCTGTCCCTGATACCAGCAGGGCTGAACCACCTCTATCTTGGAATCATGGAATGGTTTGGGTCGAAAGGGACCTCGAAGCCCATCCAGCTCCAAACCCTTGCCATGGGACAGGGACACCTCCCACTGCATCAGAAGGCTCCAAGCTCCATCCAACCTGGCCTTGAACACCTCCAGGGATGGGGCAGCCACCACTGCCCTGGGCAACCTGAGCCAGGGCCTCCCCACCCTCACAGGAAAACATTTCTTCCTATGATCTCATCTAAATTTCCCTTCTTTCAGCTGAAAACCGTTCTCCCTCATCCTATCCCTGCACTCCCAGATAAAGAACCCTCCTCCTGCCCACAGCCAGCTGATGCTGGGAGGTCTCTAGCTCCTTTTCCACGTCTTGAGAGCCTCCCACTGCAACCTGCACTCCCGGGAAAGGTATCCCCTCAAAACCAGCAACAAGGAAGCAGCTTTTCTTGAGCCAGCCCTCCCAGGGATGCAAAGCAACCATTCCCAGCTTCAGGAGGGGCCTGCTGGGAGCTCCTCTGTAACCCAGACCTTGAGCCTGGCTGCTTGGGCTGGGCTTTGGGTGGCCAAATGACACTACCCCACATCAGCTGAGCTGTCAGAGCAGCTCCCAGCTCCGCTTTCACCTGGGCACCAGTGTGGTACCTGCTGAGCACCAACAGGCCGTGCCACCAGCTCGATCAGGCTGCGCTTGCAATCAAAAGGGAACAGGTTTAGCTCAAACTCATTAATTAATTCTTGCAATCTAAGAAAGGGTATCTGCACAGAGACCAGCTTTGATGTGATTGCCTTGCTTTAATTAAACTCCTGCTTGCACCCAGCTTCCCAAGTGCTCGTAGAATCCTGGCTCCCATCCATTCCTCTCCTGTCTCTGGTTGCACAGACCCGCTGAGTTATCCAACCAGTTCCGTGGCAGCGCTGGCTGTGCTCCTGGAGAGAGAACTTTCTGCAGCCTGAACAAAAAAGAGTGCCTTTTAAATCATCTGATGTTAAGGCAGGAAAGCTCTTCTTGCCTTGAAGTTCTCCCTGCGAGCAGCAGGGCCCCTCACCCCAAGGGATGATCATCCCCCAGAGCATCCGGCAACGCAGGTTCTGCATTAAGCAGGGTTTAAAAACCATTGAGGTACCTGGGCCTGAGTGTTTCTTGAGGCCAAATCTGCAGAGAGGATGCAGGAAGGACACGATGGGTGATGTGACATGGGCTGCATCAAAAGAAGCGTGGCCAGGAGGGCGAGGGAGGGGATTCTCCCCCTCTACTCCACTCTTGTGAGACCCCACCAGGAGTCCTGTGTCCAGTTCTGGATTCCCCAACATAAGAAGAAGATGGAACTGTTGGAGTGGGTCAAGAGGAGGCTACAAAGATGATCCGAGGGCTGGAGCACCTCTGCTATGAGGACAGGCTGGGAGAGTTGGGGTTGCTCAGCCTGGAGAAGAGAAGGCTCTGGGGAGACCTTAGAGCAGCCTCCCAGTGCTGAAAGGGGCTCCAGGAAAGCTGGGGAGGGGCTTTTTCCAAGGGCCTGGAGTGATAGGATGAGGGGGAATGACTTTAAATTGGAAAGAGAAAGATTGAGGTGAGACATCAGGAAGAAAGTAGGTGGTGCTCACCATCACTGCAGCTCCCACCACGTCCATCCTACCAGGCAGCAGGTCCAGCTCTGCTCCATCCCAGCCTCATCCCACATGAGCAGGTCCATAGGAAACGTGAGTCCTGGTTCATAATGGTCAGAGATACCAGCTCTGCAACTCTGTGGCTTTGCCCCCTCCCACTTCGGCATCTCCCAATTAATCAATAACCCCAGCTGTCTTTGGCTTTGTCATGGTCACTGGATTTGAAGGGGGTAATTTACACTCCTCCACTCGGGTCATGAAATGTTAATGTGGTTTAATGGGTGTTTTCCTAACCTGCCCTGCCCTCTCCCACAGAGCTCCCAGAGCTCTGCTCTCCACAGCCCCTCGGGATGTGTGGGAAGGCAATGCCATGGCTGCTGCCCGCGAGCCAGGGCTGCCCACACTCACTGAGGCTCATGGCCAGGTCACAGGGGGCTGTGACCACTGGAAGGTTCCTGTGTCACTCCAGCTATGGCCATGGGAAGGCCCTTGTGCCACCTCTGGCCCTGAGAGGGTCCCTAAAGCACCTCCAGCTGTGGCCAAAGAAAGGTGTCCATGGTAGCTCCAGCTACAGCCAAGGGAAGGTCCAAGTGCCATCTCCATCCATGGCCATGGGAAGGTCCCTGTACCATCTCCAGCCATGGCCATGGTGCCTTTTGGTGACACCATGAGGAGCCAGCACTGGAGCAAGTCCTGAAGCCACAGGAAAGGAGCACGGTCTGAGTTCAGTCTCAGGCACAATTTTAATTAAGTCTTTCAGCAAGGGAAGACGAAAAGAGTAAAATAATGTTCATAATTCCAACAGCTTGTCTGGCACAGTGTCTGGTCCCCAGGGCCTTGCTCAGGAGCTGCTCAAGGGAGCCCTGTGAGGCACCAAGGCACCAGCCCCACAGCAGGAGTGGCTCGGGTTGGCACTGAGGGTCCTTGGGCTGAGAGAAGCAACAGCTCATGCAAGAGAGCAGGATCCAGGGCTCACTTGCACTGTCCCATCTCCAACGATGCGTCCCACCTCACAGGTCACACCATGGTGCTGCTGTCTCCCACCTTCTGCAAGAGCTGCAACAGGGACAGGTCCTGATTAGCAGGGAACTCCTCCAGGGCATCCTCATGGAGCTGTGGTGACCTTCCCTGTCTGGTCCCAACCACAGCTATCAGGATAAATATCACCCTGCAAACCCCAAGGGTCACATCTGCCTGGGCCAACTGTCCCCAGGGCCCCGCTCACCTTGCTCAGCACGGGGATGTTTCCCAGAGAGCCCAAAAACCCAAAAGCCACTGGGAAAAAACTCCTGTATTAAAACAAAAGTCTCTGTTAAGCTCCATGCCTGAATTTCGCTGGGATGAAAGCAGTGAAGGGCACGAAGACCACCCAGCTCCAGGTCTCCAGCCTGGGGCTCCCATGCTGTGCCAGGATGGCCAAGCACCATGGGACAGACCTGAAGAGGGTGATGAAGCCATAAGCCTCCAGCAGCATTCCCAAGAGGGGCCACCGCATGAGGACAATGAGGACCCCCCCGAAGAAGAAGCTGGAGCCTTTCAGCTTTGGCCGCTGGAAGAAGAAGGTGAAGGTCCTCCTGAAGCCAATGATGAAGACCAAGCCAGAGAGGAAGAGGATCTGGGAAGGTGAAGGGGAACAGGTCAGAGAAGCCCTGCCTAGATGGAGCCTTTTCTCTATCCTGGGCATCAACACCAGCTGTGGGAAGTCCTAGTCTCACCGTACTCACATTCCCAAAGGCCAAGAGCACTGAGTCAAAGTACAAGAGCATCCCAAAAAGGACAAAGAAGAGGCCAAAGCCAACCAGTCCCACGCCGATCCCTGCAGAGGACATGAGGAGGGCTGAGATGGAGGCTTGGGTACACAGCTCTAGTCCTACCTTGGGCTGCATTTGCTCTCCTCAGCACCTCTATGGCCTATTCCATCCCAGAAATGTGCTTTGGATTTGTTTCCAGAGCTTAGAAACAGCCTTTCTACCTGCTCAAGCCTTGGATAGACGGTCAGGTAACCCAGAAACCCAATCAACCACAAAGGAAAAACAAACGGGGAGGTCATCTCCAGCATTTCCCTGAACAGGGTGTTGGTGCAGAGAGGCTGGTGATGCTCTCCAGCTGATCCAGGCACCTCTCTGATCCTGATGCAGACCTGGGGCAGAGGGTGAGGACAATCTCGGCTCTGCGGCGCCCACAGTGCTGGTCCCTGGTCCCCACATCCCACCAGGGTTCCTGCCACAACCCTTCACCCTGGAACACGTCTTGTCCCTACTCTGATTACTCTGATGACCCCAGCCAGGAGCTTTGGTGCCACCAGAGCATCCCCACGGAGCAGCTCGGTCCCACAGGGATGGACATCACCGCCAGGACACGGCCACCCCACACCCATCCACCTACTTACGCTGGAAGTCGCTCAGAGGCACCATCTTGGGGGGTGGTGGGGCTGGGCGAGGCCGGGCGAGGGCGGCCACCCTGGCACCTGCCTCCCCAACAGTGACCCTTGGAAAGGCCTTTAGTCCCTACGTCATCCTGCAAATCATTAACGGCCTGGCAGGGCCTGTCCCACGGCAGCAGCACCACCTCTGGGGGATGCGGTGGCCGGGCATCGCCGCAGGGCACTGGAGAGTTGGGGTTCTTCAGCCTGGAGAGGAGAAGGCTCCAGGGAGACCTTAGAGCAGCCTCCCAGGATTGAAAGGGGCTCCAGGAAAGCTGGGGAGGGGCTCTTGATCAGGGAGAGCAGGGATAGGATGAGGGGGAATGGTTTTCAGCTGAAAGAGGGGAAATTGAGATGAGATCTTTAGAAGAAATTCTTCATGATGAGGGTGGGGAGGCCCTGGCCCAGGTTGCCCAGAGAAGCCGTGGCTGCCCCATCCCTGGAGGTGTTCAAGGCCAGGTTGGATGGGGCTTTGAGCCCCCTGATCCAGTGGGAGGTGTCCCTGCCCATGGCAGGGGGGTGGAACTGGATGGGCTTTGAGGTCCCTTCCAACCCAAACCATTCTTAAATGCATTTTTTTTTAATCCTTCATGAGAAGCAACAGCAAAAAATAAACCACAGGGAAAACGAGATCCCCAGAAGAAGGAGGAGAAGGCACCACCAGCCATGGACTGAGCTACGGGCAAGGTGTGACCCTTCCCTGCTGTAGCCATTTATCCACCACCTCCTCAGTCTAATATTATCTGAGGTCACCTCTAGAGAAAAGACACTGACAATTTGCTGTTTCTTAGATACTTTTATTTCTCTAACACTAGCAAAAAAACCCAGAAAACAAATGCCTCCCTTCCCACCCTCCCCAGTGCATAAATAGATTTCCTCCCAATGCAAATCCTTTCTCGGTTACGAGTCACTGGTATATGAAGTGTTATGAAAAATAATAACCAAAATAAAATCAAGAATTGAGGTTTTGTTTAAAAAAAAAGACAAATAATGACCACAATGGGGCAGCCGTGGGGCGTGGGTGCATCAGGCCGTGCTCACGCCGTGGGGAAGGGACACTCTGGAGGCAGGAGAGATGTTCTTCATCCCTTCTGGTCCCCAGAGATGGGAGGAATTGCTGCCTCTGGGTCTGTGAGCTCCTCATTAGGCAGCAAAACCTTTGCATGAGCGACAACCAGTGTCCCCACAGCCAGTGTAAGTGGGGTTCACCCCAGTTACACAAACTGGGGAGCCCACCCCGGTGCTCAGGGACAGGGAAAATAAATGCATCATCTCTTCAAACTTACAGTCTCTTTATATTTTATTTTAAATAAATTTTGCTTTTAATAAAAGCAGAAAAAATATATATATTTAAATAGGTTTTTTTCTTTTTATTTTCTTTTTTTTCTGATAAATTGGCAAAGAATCTGCTTTCGTAACTCAGCGACAGGGCTGGTGCCACCAACCCCGTGGAGAGAGAGCGTAGCATAAAACAGTACCTCCCAGAAAAAGAAGAGAAAACCAAATATAGATATATATTATAAATGTATAATTTCCATAAAACATATATTAAGGCATGTAATAGCAAAATAAAGGGCCAGCTTTATGAGCTAAGAGGGCTGTGGGAGGCTCGGGGCTCTTGGGATCCTACCAGTATTGCTCAGATGGGACACGATGGGGATGCAGGGGGGGGAGAGCTTGGGGCAGGGGTCCTGGTGGGTGTCAGGATGAGGCCAGTGGAGAAAGAGCAGGATGGTTGATATTTAGCTCCTCATCCCCTTCCACCTTGCCCGTCCCAGCCCCGCTGTCACCTGCACAACCTCACCTGGGATTCAGCTTTTCCAGGCAGGACCTGCTTTTCCCTCCCTTCAAAACCTAAAGAAAAGGGTAAACTTGAACAGGAAAACCAACCAAGCCGGAGGGGCTGGAGTGCAATGGCGAGGTCTTGGGGCGAGACGCGGTGCCAGCTTTCCAGAGGGGTGATGGTGGGACTGGGACAGCCAGGATGGGCCCTGGTGCTGCCACCTGGCCCCAAGCCCCATCCCCTTCTTGTCCTCATCCACCTGCAGAGGGATCCCTGGCTCCGCTGCCCCACCTCGCACCCCAGGTCCCTGCGTCGCTCCTCTGCTCCCATGCAACATCCCCAGACCTCCTGCTCCGTGCCGGGAAGCCCTCATCATCCTGATCCCAAACACACCGCACCACTGGGCACCACTGTCCCCTTCCAGTCCCATCTCCATCCATCCTGTCCCCAACACAGCTCCTTATTCCTCCTGTGAGGAGCGATGGGTCAGCCCAGGCTTTGCCGGCAGCTCCCACCAGCCAGATGGATGCTCAAAGCAGGTTCAGGGCACGGGGAGGGGAACTGGAGCCCAAGGAGCAGCGATGGAGCATCCAGGTCCATTGGAAGGTGGAAGCACCACCAAGAAGGGATCTGGCTGGTCTCCACCCAGAAGAGCCCCTTCGCAGACCTTTGGGAGACCGATGCATCAGCACATGGAGCACGGGGGGTCCCACGCTCCCCCGGGGCTGCCCTGGCAGGGAGGTGGCCATTGGTTTCAGTTGACCCAAACCACTTGCTGACCACTGCAAGCCTTGATGCCCCAGACACCACCAATCTGTCCCCATGCCACGTGGCAGCTGGGGGATGCTCCTCAGGGACCACGGTCCAGCAGACAACCGCCCGGCACCCGCACATCTCCTCCGGGATGGGGCAGAGCTGGTGCTGTCGGCGATGCATCGCCCCTCTCAGCGTGGTCTCGCCGTCAGTGGGAGGGAAGGGGGCTCCAAGGAGAACCAAAAACGATGGCGAGAGGTTTGGTGTCTGTCAGGGCTCTAAAACGTGGCCCCGTGGAACTTGGTGGCACCGGCAGCAGCCAGGGCTTGAGCTGGAGGGAGAGGAGAGCGGGCTTGAGCTACGCATGGGGGTGGCCGGTGGTGGGGGAGCCCCTTTGCCCACCCCACAGCCCCCTCCTGCCCTGCTTGGAGAAAAACCTAGCGCTGATTGAGCTCTGCCTCCCCTCAGCTGCCTGGGGGGAACCTCCAAGCAAGCAGGAGGACGCCGTGTCCCCCCCACTTTGCAGCCACCAATGCAGAGGTAGCAGGGCAGGCAGCCCCCCGAGCCTGGCCCTGAGACCCCACCATCACCTTTCGGTCCCTGCTGAGCACCCCCCTGGGTGGGGAACTGGGGGGGAGAGGGTTTTGCCTTGGAGGCCACTTGCACTTGGTCCATAGGAGGAGATGGGGCTGACGTGGCTCGAGAGACGTTAGCTGGAGCAAGCAGTGATGGACAGACACCGGGCACAGAAGAAGAGGAGCATCCCCCCACCCCCGAACCCATCGCCCCCCAGGATGGAGAGAGGATGGGATGAAGTCGAAGAGGTGCTTACTTCATGGCTCAGACACGCATAGAATGGCTGTTGTCGGCGGCCCGGGGTGTTTCAGACGAGAGGGGGTTGGTCGGTGGAGTCGGGGAGGCTGGGGAGGTGGGAGGGCTTGGGGTAGCGCATTGAGCTGGAAACAAGAAATGGGAGAAGGGCCGTGAAGAACACAAGCTGCAAGCAGCGGCGAGGGCAGGGCGAGGAGGAGACCCAGCCAGAGGTTAGAGGAGGGGAGGACAACGGAGAGGGAGGGAGGAAGCGGGGAAGCAAGCGTGGTCAGGACAAACAGCCACACGTGCGCACACGTGAGCTCCCCGCAGGGCTCCTCATGGACAAGGCCAGCTTGGATGGGGTTTGGAGCAACCTCATCCAGTGGGAGGTGTCCCTGCCCATGGCAGGGGAGTTGGAATTGGGATGGGCTTTGAGATTCCTTCCAACCCAAACCATTCCATGGTTCTATGATAAGACTTAGGGTGCCAGCACGGGTGGCAGGGCCAGGCCCTCCCATCCTACAGCCATGTGAACACTGCTGAGAAGGTGCCAGATCCTGCACCCAGCTGAAGGTGCTGCTCCAGCCCACTCAGCACTGCCGCAGGAGAAGGCACCAAGGGCAGGGCTCTGGCAGCCACTGGCATCACCAGGCTGGGGGTCCCATGGCACAGGGATGTCCTGCACTAGGACCGACGCAGCCCACGCTCCTGCCTGTACCAGCCCCTCGCTTTTGCTGCCCAACCAACCCATCAGCTGGTCCTGCGTCCACAGGAGGAGGCCACGAAGCTGGTGAAGGGTTTAGAGGGGAAGTGGCTGAAGTCCCTTGGTCTGTTCAGCCTGGAGGAGACTGAGGGGGAATCCCATAGCCGTTTACTGCTTCCTCACAAGGGGAGGAGGAGGATCAGGTGCTGAGCTCTTCTCTCTGGTGACCAGTGATGAAGGAAATGGCAGGAAGATGTGCCTGGGTTGGGTTAGGTTGGACATCAGGAGAAGGTTCTTCCCCCAGAGGGTGGTGGAGCACTGGAACAGCTCCCCAGGGAAACAGTCACAGCCTGACGATATTCCAGAAGCATTTGGCCAACACCCTGAGCCACACAGTTTGAATGTTGGGGTTGTCCTATGCAGGGACAGGAGCTGGGCTCGATGATCCTTGTGGGTCCCTTCCAACTCAGGTCATTCTGTGATTCTGTGATCAGCCCTGCCCACCACACAACGCTACCTGTGCTCCACCCTCCCGTGGGGCTGGGGGGCTCTGTGCCCTCTGTGCCCTCCCATGCCTTACCCGAGAGCATGCGGCCCCGGCGGGAGGCCTCGGCCGCCAGAGCACACGAGATCTCTATCCTCTTCTCCTGCTCCTGCAGCTGGGTCTCAGGATCCTGGGGAGCATCCACCTCACCCTCACTCAAGGGGACCACGTTCTGCAGGCTAAGAAGAGCACCCAAGCCCAGCTTCAATGGGACAGATCCAGCAGGGATGGCAGGGAAAGGGTGCAGGTGGGGTGCACCCCGGGATGCCCAGGGTGAGCATGGGTGCTGCAGCCTCACCTGGATTTGGCAATGAGTGTCTTGATCCTTTCCACCTTCTTCTGCTTCTCCTTCATCTCCTCAGGGCTGAGGGGTGTATCAGGCTCCAGCTCGATGTACCGCTCGGGGATGAGGACTTTGTCTGGCGTGGAGAGCTGGGTGAAGTAGCAAGGGATGAGCCACGTGTTGGCTACACCCCTGCTCCAGCATCCACTTGCCACCAGCTCCCAGCACCTGCCCAGGCAGGGGCAGCCCCCAGCAGGGCACGGGCAGTGGCTCCAGGTTCCTGACTGATGCAGGAAGATGGACAGAACTCAAGATAAGATGGGTAGAGGAGGTGCTCAGAGGTGGTTCAGCAGTGGACAGGTACGGTTGGACTCGATCTCAAAGGTCTTTTCCAAACAAAGGATTCCATGATTCTACGAACACCCAGCAGAGGGTGCAGAGGGAAGGATGCCCCTCAGGCTGCCAGCTTCCCCAGAACAGCCCATCCTCACCTCCTTGTTGATGTCCACGTCGTAGTGCTGCGGCTCCAGCTCCATCTTGCGCAGCCGGGCGATCTCCTCCTGGGGTGTCTCGTAGACCTTGTCGGGGTCATCAGAGCGCAGCGCTGCCTCCAGGTCAGAGATGTCCACTTCGTGGATGCTGCGGTGCCGGCGCACCTGCAAGGGACCCCATGCCCACTGAGCCCCTCCCAGATGGCACATTGTCCCCTGCTCCAGCCACCAGTGACCCCTCTGCTACCTCAGGGATCTCAGGCACCCTGCAAAGCCAAGGCTGGTTGGTCCCAGCCCCACGGTAGAGCAGGAACTCACCACCTTGTAGGAGGCAGGTGCCTTTGTGCCAGGGGTGTCGGGCTGCTGGCTGCCCAGGAGCTGCAGGCTGCGCCGTTTCTCCTTCATGGAGCCGCTCTGGTGGCGCTTCATGCGGTCGATCTGCTCCTCCACACTCATCTTCACCTTCGTCTCGTTGGCAAACACAGCACTTTTTGGCCTCTCCTGGGGAGAGCCCAGCCTCGTGGTCACACACCCCTGCTTGCTGCAGGGTCTGACCCCATCCACTCCATGCCACAGCCTTCTGGAATGGGGCTGCTCAGCCCACCCCTGCGGTGGGGAGAAGGTGCTGGAATAGCCCGTGAAGTCACAGTCTGATGGAATGGTTTGGGTTCAAAGGGACCTCAAAGCCCATCCAGTTCCACCCCCCCGCCATGGGCAGGGACACCTCCCATTGGAACAGGGGGCTCCAAGCCCCATTCAACCTGGCCTTGAACACCTCCAGAGATGGGGCAGCCACCACTGCTCTGGGCAACCTGGGCCAGGGCTTCCCCACTCTCACAGCAAAATATTTATTCCTAAGATCTCATCTCAATTTGCCCTCTTTCAGCTTAAAACTGTTCCCCCTCACCCTATCCCTTCACTCCCTGATCAAAAGCCCCTCCTCAGATTTCCTGGAGCCCCTTTCAGTCCTGGGAGGCTGCTTTGAGGTCTCCCCAGAGCCTTCTCTTCTCCAGGCTGAACAATCCCAGCTCTCTCAGCTTGTCAAGGGTCCCAAGGAGCTGGATGCTGGGATGCAGAGCCATGCAGGGATGGGCTCCCCTACGTTCCCCAGCCCTACAGGCTGTTATACAGCCCCTACTTTGGTAGCCCAGCCCCCCCACCCCAGCCCTACCCGAGAGCCAAGCCCGTTGGCCATGCCATTGATGCTCCTCCTTGGCACGCCGGCTGCAGGCACCTCCTCCTCCGCTGGAGACTTGGTCCTGGGAGGGACAATCCCCACTGCGGAGCAAACCAAAAACCCCAGGCTGAACCCCTCAGGGTCCCACAAGATACCAAATGCTCTTGGGAAGCACGAGGAGCCCTCTGGAGTCGGACCCACTGCCCCAGTTCCGTACCCTTGTTGAGAGCCGCTTGCTTGTCCGCCTCCTGCTCCTGGCGGCTCTGCGGGAGCCCCTCGGCGGAGGGCCCAGAGGGGGCCCCTCGCTGCACCTCCTTCTTGCTCTGCTCGAAGCTCAGCTTGGGCTGTGGAGGAAAACGAGTCCTGGTGAGATCCCATCCTGCCTGGGAGCTGTGCTCTGCCTGGGGACAGACCCTCTGCTCTCCGCAGCCACGGGGGAAAACATGGGTGGTACATACAGTCCTGGGAGCGGATGGACACACAGACACCAGCCAGGTGGAACCACCACACCCCAAACGTGCAGGGTGAGGGGCTCCGCAGCTCTTGCCCCCACTGTGCCCCAGCCCATCGGGGCTGAGCACCCATCACTGTCCCTCTAGGACAGGCTCCTGCGGGGGAAAAGCTCCCGGCAGGGGTGATGATCCCATCAAGGCTCGAAGGTGGCACATGGGGGTTGCACAGCTGGCACAGGGACACCCTGTGCTGAGCTCCATCGAGATCCCACCCCCACGGAAGGGGACAGGGTCCCTCAGGGGCAGAAGTCAGGACACTGCAGCAGCGGAGAGCGAGCAAAGGGCCATTTTGGGGGTTCTTCCCTTCCTGCACCCCCTGGGCACGTGCTGGTATGATGAAGGGGTACGGCAACAAACTGAGGAATCCAAAGTGCCTTCCTTGACTGCCCTGTGCTCTCCATGGAGATCACGCATCCTGACACCCTTTACACCCCATGGAACAGGATGCAACCGTGGCTGCTGGAGATGCCACTCGCAGAGGGTCCATAACCCTTTCCACCTCATCAAGGCTGCTGCTCTGTGGCTGCGCACACCCTGACTCCCCAGCTGCAAGGATGTTTGTGTCTCCTGGTGTCCAAACCTGGCCCCTTCCCCCAGCAGGAGCACAGCTGAGGTATTACCAGGAATTCCCAAATCCACGTTTGCCCAAGGTGGGCGGGACTTGGGGGACATCAGCCCCATGGGTAGAGCTTGGTGGAGCAGCACCATGGAAGGACAGCGAGAGAGGTGAGGGCAGAGGAAAGCAGAGGGGCTGATATGGGGGGGGGAGGGGGGGATACAGCAGCTTTGGGAGGAGCCAATCCCTGTCCTGAGTGGGTGCAGGAGACCTGGAACTGACATGATGGCCACGGCAAGGCTGCCAGGAGAACATCACTCACTGCTCCCCCTGGAGAGGGCAGGTACCAGCCACACCTGCTCTCCCCATGCCAAGTGCCACCTCCACGCTGTCCCTGGATCTGCCAGGGCAGAGGGTGGGCGGCCCCATCGCCCACCTTCGTCCCAGCCCCTGCCAGGTGACATCTCGGGGAGGAAGAGGGTGGGATCCCTGCTGCGGGGCTGCTCTAGAGAGGTGTTGGTACCTGTCCCCTCTTCACCTCGCCGCTTTGCTGCCAGGAAGGGGAGGTGGGGTACGGCCAGAGGCGGCTCTCGCCGGGGAGCGGAGGAACGGTCGGAGGAGGCTCCAGGGGGACGTAGGACTTGGGGAGGGGAGGTCGAGGCGGGCCTGGTTCCTGGGGTGGAGAGGAGCGTGAGGCATGAGAGCAGAGACACTGAGAGCAGGGAAGGAAGACAGAGTTAGAAAAAGGTCGAGACAACACACAGTGGAAGCGTCGAGCTGAGGAAAGGAAGAGGGAGAGCAGCTGATCGTGGCTCTGGGGGCTCCACGGGCTCCGTGCTCCCATGCAGAGGGGACAGTGCTTCCCACCTCCCACGGTGCTGCACATCCACCCAGCAGCTGCCAACCCCCAGGAGACATTGGCATTGCCTCTGTACAGCCAGGTAGGGTTGGGGAGTCCCCAGTTGGGACTCGATGATCTCAAAGGTCTTTTCCAACCAAGCGATTCCAAATTCTACCCTAAACTACACGTGGATGAAGACAAGACCAGCACTGCTGAACCTCTGCAAGGGCAGCAAGAGGGTCCTGAAGCCAAAGGCTGGAGCCGAGCAACTCTCAGCCTTCAGGGCTGCTTGATGCAGGAGCCCAGAGCCTGCAGAGCCCAGCCACAGCCCCTGCAAGGCTCACAGATCCAGATGCCACCGGAGGGACTCCATAATCCATGCATGTGGCCAAAACAGTGCCCCCAGGCAGAGCCACGAGTGACCCTGGCTGCACTCTGTGCCCACTTGGCCAGCTCATGAGCCAGACCAAGCACCTGATGGTGGCAAAAGGCTCTGTGGGGACACCCTGGCTCACTCACCTCGCCGGGTCCTGCCTTGGTGGGCGAGCCCTGGGAGCCCGAGACGAGGGAGAAGGGGCTGAGGGGGCTGGTGAGGCTCGCTGAGCTCAGGGGGCTGGCGGGGCTGTTGGAGCTGAACGTCCCCGAGGGGCCGATGGCCACTGCAGAGGAAAACAGAAATGAGGGTGTGGATTGGAGCCTCCACCTCTCCGAGCGGGCGCTGCCACCTGCCTCATGGCAGCACAGGCACTGGGATGCCCCAGGCTGGGGTTTGTGCCATGCAAGGGCAGGGATGGACCCTGCTCACCTCTGTGCTTGGCAGTGTCTGTGCCACGGGATGGGTTGTTCTTCCTCAGCCCCTCCATCACATCCTGGATCCGCCAGATCTCCTTCTGGATCTGTCGGTTGAGCACTTCGTTCTGGAGGGGTGAAAAAGCAGTGGTCAGAGTGAATCCCACTGCTGCCAGCCCTGCTGCACCCTATCCTCCTGCACCCCATCCCCACTGCACCCCATCCTGCTGCATCCAATCCCTGCTTATCCCCTCCTGTTGCACCCCATCCCTGCTGTATCACATCCCTGCTGAATCCTATCCTGTTGCATCCCAAACCTGCTGCCAGGAGCCATCTCTACATCCCCAGGTGCCTGCCATAGGCTGGGGGAGCTGATGGAACCTCAGCAGCACAGGGAACGCTGGGCTACAGCCCCTTGAGAGCACCCAGGTGCCCGTGGTTCCTCAGTCCCTCTGCCCTTGTCAGACACCAAGAGCAGAGCACAGAGCAGCCACTTGCAAACCAACTCCTTGAGGCTGAAGGACCCCCAGGGACACCGGGGCTGGTAGAGGCACCTCAGGACTGGCTGGGGGACCCTGGCCTGGTGGGGTCCCACTCACCTGAATGTCCAGGTTCAGCTGCTCCCAGAGGTCGTCGTGCAGGGCAGACACCTCGCTCTCCAGGCTCTCGTACTCAGCAGTGCTGTTTGCCAAGGCCTGGGGGGGAAAGATGGGTGGGTTGAGGGAGGGTTGGCAGGTTTCTGCCCCCTCCCCAGCACAGAAGCACCTGGGAAAGCACAAGGATGCTGCATCCACCACAACCCCTGAAGGGGGTACCAGCTCTGCCCAGCGATGCCAAGGAGCCAGAGGCACAAGTAGGAGCTGAGACAGCTCAGGGCAAGTGTGCCAGCTCAGCACCACGAGGGTTAATTTGCATCATCCCCAGTGAAGGACTTTGGATTCTCCCAGTCCCCAGCCAGCCAAGGGGATTCCCCTTCTTGTTTTTTTTATACAGGAAGGGGAAAACAGGGATGAAGAAAGCTTCACAGCCAGTAGGGGGTGACAGCCCCATGGGCAGGAGAGCAGAGAGGGGGTGACAGCCCCACAGGCAGGAGAGCAGAGGGGGGGAGCCTGTTACCGTGCTGGCCTGCGACAGCTCCACACGGATGTTGATGAGCTGGTTCTGGAGAGACTCCTTCTTGTGCAGGAGCTTCTCTGGGTATGCAGGTTGGCTCCCGAACATCTCCAGCTCCTGGTGTGTCCCCATCAGGGCACTCTCCAGGCTTTCCTGGGAAGGAGATTCAGCTGTGAGAGCCTGGCTGGTGCAGGAGCCACAGTCCCACTCCTTAACAGGTCATAGGAGAGTCCTGGGACTGTGGCATGACCAGGACATCTCCCCCAGCTCAAAAATGTCCTGGCTGAGCTGTCCCTAAGAGAGCAAGATGTGCTTCCTCACCCCAAAGGTGCTGCCTGGACACAGCTATCACCACGCTGCCAGGTCTGTCCCTGGATGGAGCCCTGAGCTGCCCACCACATACCTTCTCTGCTCGGAGCTGCTGCACCAGCCTCTCCTGCTCCCGTAGCACCTTGTTCTGCTCACAGAGCTTCCCCAGCAGCTTCTGTCCCCAGGAGGGAAAGAGAGGAAAAGATGAGAGCCCAGCAATGGGGTGTGCAAGGTGCAAAGCCTGGAGAGAAAGGATGCAGCTGGGGCACAGCCCACGGGGTTGGTTTGATGGGACAAAAGGTGGTCCTTGGGGAGGGTTTCCAGCCCACTTTGTCCATGCAGGGACCTCATCCCTGGCCAGTGCGACACAGGCCACATCTGGACACAAGGCAAGACCAAGCAGCTAAGCTTGGTGGAGGATTTGGTTGCACAGCCCACACATGGGGCAGCACCAGGAGCCATCCTGGCTACACAGAAGAACTCGACACAGCTCTCTGTGGGGACAGGGACAACAGCACAGGGTGGAATTGGGACACCCAGGACTTATGTTTGCTCTTACATCTGTGTCTTGCTCGCTTATCTTGTAGGCGTGCAGTGTCTCCCTGTAGGCCTCTGGGAAGGGTGTCACCTGCAAGCAGAGAGTGGGGCATCAAAATACTGCAGAGTGTCCAGAGGAGGCCACAAAGCTGGTGAAGGGTTTAGAGGGGAAGCCGTGTGAGCAGCTGAAGTCACTTGATCTGTTCAGCCTGGAGAAGAGGAGACTGAGAGGGGACCTCATGGTGGTCTCCAGCTTCCTCACAAGGGGAGGAGCTGGCGCTGAGCTCTTCTCTCTGGTGACGGATGGTAAGACCTGAGGGAATGGCAGGAAGATGCCAGGGGAGGGTGAGGTTGGACATGAGGAGAAGGTTCTTCCCCCAGAGGGTGATGGAGCACTGGGAACAGCTCCCCAGGGAAGCAGTCACAGCCAGACAATATTCCAGAAGCATTCGGTCAACACCCTTAGCCCCACAGTGTGAATGTTGGGGTTGTCCTGTGCAGGGACAGGAGTTGGACTCAATGATCCTTGTGGGTCCCTTCCAAAACAGGACCTTCTGCGATTCTGGGTGAGCCCAGCTCTGGGAGTTCCTGGGGAAGGAGAGGCAGCTCCCAGCCCCTCAGCAGGGAAAGAGAGGCACGAGCTGAGTCTCCGGAGGCAGTGGGTGCTGGCATCGGCTGGGAGGCAGCACAGGATGTTGGTGCTGGAGCTCTTGCCCTGCCCAATGGTTCAAATCAAGGCACAACCTCCCTCCCCATTCCCAACCCTGGTGCTCATCAGCCGGATGAACCACAGGAATCAGCTGCAGAACAATCTCTCCACAGGATGCCAAGAGCTGACTTAGAGAGGTGCCTCGTGAATCATTAACTGCCTGGTGTCCAACTGCCACCATTTCACAGGCAGGGAAACAGAGGCAGAAAGGTTGTTAAGCTGTAATCCCACTTAGCAGAGTGGAAACATCTATAAATCAGCAGCTCCATCAGGGCTTGTTTACCATCCAGCTTCTCTGTGAGTCATTTTCCTTTCCTGGAAATCAAAATTACTAATAGGACCTCACCAATTAAATGACTCCAAGATCTCGAGATGAAAGGCATAAGATGGGAAGAAGGGGATCATTATTGCTAGAAAGTAAAGATGCTACTTTAGAGCCACTTAAAACCACAGGGCAATGCAAATAGGCCTGGAATTGGGAGATGTCCAGAAGTAGAGCCTGGTGGATGGGGATGCTGCTGCCTCTGACCAGTGAGAGCATCTCAGCAGCTCCAGCTTCACCTTCCAGCACATTCCCTCTCCCCACGGACAGCAGACAGGAACAGGAACCTTCCCTTCATGCAAAAAGTGTAGTGACTGCACAGATGCTGCACACTCAGCACTGCCAGGAGATGCCCCGGGCAGCACAGTGGGGCCCCACGAGCCCCCTGCCCAGGACTGGCATCACTATGGGCTGTGGGTCACAGAGACCCAGAGACACATTCCCAGCCGATGGGACCTGCCCGAGCCTGGAACTGCAGCCCAACATCGGCACAGATGTCCCAATGCTTTTGCAGCTGAGAAACAGAAACGCGCAGAGCCTTGTGGGGTAAAAGGCTCTTCCACCTCTCTTTGGTTAAACAGCCTGTTGGAGTGGGTCCAGAGGAGGCCACAAAGATGATCTGAGGGCTGGAGCACCTCTGCTGTGAGGACAGGCTGAGAGAGTCGGGGTTGTTCAGCCTGGAGAAGACAAGGAAGTCTCTACAGAGACCTTAGAGCAGCCTCCCAGCACTGAAAGGGGCTCCAGGAAAGCTGGGGAGGGGTTTTTTTACAGGGGCAAGTAGTGCTGGGATGAGGGGGAATGGTTTTAAACTGGAAGGGGGAAGATTTAGATTAGACATTAGGAAGAAATTCTTCACCATGAGGGTGGGGAGGCCCTGGCCCAGGTTGCCCAGAGAAGTGGTGGCTGCCCCATCCCTGGAGGTGTTCAAAGCCAGGTTGGATGGGGCTTTGAGCCCCCTGATCCCATGGGAGGTGTCCTTGTCCATGGCAGGGTGGTTGGAACTGGGTGGGCTTTAAGATCCCTTCCCACCCAAACCACTCTATGATTGTTGTCACCCCACACCTTCTCCTCGCCCCATCAACACAACGGCAAAGAGAGGGTGAGCAAAGCACCCAAGTCCAGCCTCAAGGAGGACGAGAGTTGAGGACCGCTGCGTCCCCACCTTGTGCTGCCAGCACAAGGATTTACCACGTTTTTATGGCTCATGGATGGATTAGCAAAGCCTGGGATGGACTTAGCAGGTCGCTGAGAGCGTGATGTGCCGGAGCTGCATGGATGCTGGCATCTGCATGATTGGAAATGGTAAGAGGTGACCTCAGGGATGGAGTGTGGAGTGGTTGCCGTGGCTGTCACGCATGAGCCATGCACGGCCTGGTGGCCGGAGGCTTACTTGCATGTAGATGTGAGCCCTAGGGGAGGAGGTCTCCACCATCCTGTTCACCATACTGATCAGGGTTTCGCTCTCGCTCATCTGTGGCAGATAGGGAAGGAAAGTTCAGAGGTCAGCAGAGAAGGGCTCGCGTGCCACGGTCCTCAGGTGCCCTCAGAGCAGGGGGGTGGCTTAGGCCAGGAGCCCTCAGGTTGCAAGATGCCACCTTCAAGAGATGTCCCAGCAGCTCAAGCCACATGGGGACCGCTGCCCCAGGCTGCTGCCGCTCCATTTTGTGCAGTGAAGAGCGTCTTGGGCTGGTTGCACACCCCAAAAGCCTTGTTGAGGGGGAAACACATATAAAACCAAGCCAGCTCTGAGCTGGGCAGCAGCAAGATGCACACACAGAGAGGAGACCGCACAGAGACACCCACGGCTGCGATGCACAACGTGGTCCCACCAGACAGACAGACAGACCCAGCTCCTCACGGCTCCATGTGCTGCCCTCACGGCAGAGCCAGGGCTGGGAAGGCTCCGCTCAAGGTGCAAATGAGCTCTGAGCAGGGGAAGGTGACCAAAGCCTGGAGCTGGGGACAGCAGTGTCCCCCTTCTTCAGCCCGGCAGCGGAGCTGGGTGGGACTGGGATGTGGCCCATGGCTGCCCTTGCCTGCAGGGAAGCCCCTTGCAGCCACAAGCCCTCAAGGTCCAAGGGGTGACAGCAGTTTAAGCACAAACCAGGGGCCAAATCCTTCCTGGGAGCAGGACAGCAAGGTGAGGGGCAGCCCAGGGAGCCGTCCCTGCAACCAGGCAAGTAAGGAGGGAGAAAATAAAGCACTGAGTTGTTTGAAAAGAGACACTTGACAGCGTCACTCTGAATTAGTCTCTCCAGAGGGCAGCAGGAGAGGAGGAGGAGGAGACGCAGAGCCTTTTTAGGGAGCGTTTTAAAGAGCCTTGGGAGAGCGAGCGTTGCCGCCGACGGCTGCGAAATGACCCAGAGAGCTTTTATTGCAGCGAGTGCTCCTGCCTGTCCCTGGCTCTGCTCCAAGGCAGATCTTGGTGATCACTGCTCCGGCAGAGATTTGCAGACTGAGATGTTGTTCTCTGGAGCAGCGCCCTTGCTGCAAGCCTGACTTTTGCAGGCGAGCGCCTGGGCTGCAGCACTGGCCGACAGCTCCCACCCCCGGCTTTGTCTTCAGCCAGTGCCTGTGTTCTCCACCCCTCCAGTCCCTCTCCCAGCTGGATTGCCCCCTCCTGAGATGAAGTCAGTTCACTATTTTCCTCCAGGCACCTCCTGGCATGCAAAAACCTCAGGGCTTCTGCTTTGGTATCAGTCCCAGTGGATGCCTCGTGCCTATCCTGCATCCAGCCTCTCACCTTTGAGGAGGAACAGGGCCAGCACATCACCAAAACCACCTCACAGCCATCCTGCTCACCCAGCTGCCCCACATATCGGGGGGCACCAGCCCTGGGGTCCTTGCAGTGCTGATGCTGGGTGTGGGGACAACATCATCCAGCACTGCCACACTGCCACCATGTACTGGTGACCCACACAACCCCAAGCCAGCACGGTGCAGAGCGACCTTGGGAGGGTTCCAGAGTTGGTTGCCTCCCCCTGCACCCCAGAGGCAGCTCCTTGAAGACCCTGGGCATGTGGGAAGCTGCCCCAGCTCCCCCCAGGTCCCCAGTGGCTTCAGCACACCACACAGAAGGCACTGCCAGGGGGATTTTTCTGCCAAGCAATGAGTGACCCTACAGATGGGAAGGATGGAAGAAGCCAAACCGAAGACGACTCGTGCTGTTTTAATGCCAAGAAGGGTGAGGATGGATGTTAGGGGAAGAGATGCTGCGCTGGGAGGGAAGGGAACGCCGCTGGGGACAGGGCACACGGGGATGTAAGCAGCGTGAGGCTTGCAGCCAGCTCTGCCTACCTGCTGGTCCAAATACTCTAGGTTTCTTTGCAACTGAAGGTCTAAAAGTTCATCCTACCAGGAGCCAGCAGGCACGCGGCAAGAAACGAACACACGGAACATATAAAAGAAGAAGCAAAGCAGTTAGGTGAAGGCTACGGCAATGCAAAGACCTCTTGGCCAGGAATCGAGGCACCTCACTGGCTCAGAGCAGGGAGAGCTGCTGTGGATGTGCCCTGCAGGAGTCCTGCTCTCCTCCCAGGTCTCCCTCCCGGCTCACGGTGCCTCAGAAGAGGCACAGCCTCTTCCCCTCATCTCCAGCTAGCGAGGATGGATGGCAGCATGGGTGACTTATGGCAACTGGTGCATCTCCCTCCTCCAACAGCCAGTCCTGCCCTGGGGGTTTGGGACCATGCAAGGGGACCTCCTGGTCTCACCCCACCAGCTCCAACCCCTCAGTGCTCCGAGGGGAAATGCACCGCAGGAGAAAGCAGCAGCTGTAGCCAGAAGTGAGGAAGCAAGAGGGGCAGAGGAGCAGGGTGTGCGCCAGCCTCAGCCCCCTCCTCACCAGGGACCACCCTGGGGGTGACGAGCTCGGCTCAGCATCGCAGGGTGTACAGGGGTCCAAAGGTGCCCCACTGCCCCCACCAACCTGGGGGTTGCAAGGCAGGGATTGAGGGCCTTTCCACAAGGATTTCCTTTGGACACAGCCAGAAGGGACCTGAGACACCAGTAAAGGGACCTGCAGCCTCAACCTGCCCCACAGCAGCCCAGCTCTGACCCAAAAAGCTGCAGCTGGAACAGAGTGGGTTCCTCCTCGGCCATCCAAGTGAGGAACCCCTGAGCTGGCCCACCTTCCCAGGGCCTCTGCACGCCCCAGTGTGCCGGGGCTCAGCCCCCAGTGCCAGCAGTGTACGTACCATTTTGTCGTGGACGGTGGGGGATGCCGGGTAGTGGTACGGATACATCCCGGCTGGGACAGGCCGTCTGTCGCCCAGGTAATCGTACTGAGGAGAGAGAAGAACCCCCATCCCAAACCCAGAGACACGTGAGAGGTGTGTGAGAGGTGCAAAGGCAGAACCCGGGCCCGCGGCAGGGTCAGACCTGGCTTTGGGGTGCACAGCAGCGAGACAGGGACACCAGGAGCCCATCGCTCGTGGCGGCCCTGAGCACCCCATCCCATCCTGCCCTACCTCCCTGGGCTCACAGCAGTGCAGGAGCAGCCAGAAGGGAACAAACACAACCTGGGCAGCTTTGCAGGATGGCAAGGGGAGACTTAAAGCCATCAGCTGCTGCAAGACACGGACTTGGTGGCATTTTTCAGGCAGGCTGTCCCCTCCGCGTGCCCAAGGGGGACCTAAAGGCATCAGGTGCTACAAGCCGTGAACTTGGTGGCATTTTGCAGGCAGGCTGTGCATGCAGAGGGGACAAGGAGGGACCTAAAGCCATCACTGCTGCAAGCCATAGTCTTGGTGGTATTTTGAAAGCAGGTTGTGCATGCAGAGGACAAAGCTGTGCTGCAGCATCCCTGCCCTGGTATCGTCAGCGAGGGCCCCCACCCAACCCCGCGCACCCCGAGCGCCGACGGGCATCTACCTTTGGAGAGCTGATGGACCTCCTCATCAGGAAGGTGGTGGGGTTGGCGTAAATCTCCTCTCCCCGCGGTGGCATCCGCTCAAAGCGGGCGCTGGGCGAGCGGACGGGCGAGTAAACCCGCGCGTGGGTGTAGGAGCCCTGGCTGGGCGAGCGCGGCACGGAGCGGGACCGCGGCTGCAGCGACATCCGTCGCAGGGAACCCGAGGCCGCATCCACCTCGTCCAAGTAGGTCGGCTGCCTCCCAGGCCCGGGCAGCCAGAGAGGGACGTCCTGCCGGCCAAAACCGGGCTGTTCCTTCCAGTCCCGGAGCTGGTAGGTGCCCCCGTTGCGGAAGGAGTGCCGCTTGTCGTCCAGCGCCCAGGGCGGGCTGACGCGATCGTAGGCGGGCATGGAGCAGATGCTGTCGGGGCGCACGCCGGGAGGGTAGTACTGGTAGTCCTCGGGATACTGGGATGAGTAGGGGGAGGAGTAGTAGTCGGGGACCCGGCGAGACACGGGGTAAAACCTGGTGGGGCTGGACCAGGGAAGAGAGCTGTGAGAGCCAGGCTGGGGGTCGGGCGGTGTCCGGCCCCTCGCTCTGCATCCAGGGGTCTCCGTGAGCACAGAGTCATAGAATTACTTGGTTGGAAAAACTTTTGAGATCATCAAGTCCAACTGTCACTGTCCACTACTAAACCATCCCTGAGCACCTCATCTACCCATCTTTTAAACCCCTCCAGGGATGGGGACTCCACCACCTCCCTGGCAGCCTCTGCCATTGCCTGAGAATCCTTTCAGTGAAGGATTTTTCCTGATGTCTAATCTGAACCTCCCCTGGTACATCTTGAGGCCATTTCCTCTTGTCCTATCACCTGTCCCTTGGGAGAAGAGACCAATTCCCACCCAACTACAACCTCCTTTCAAGGAGTTGTAGACATGAGGTCTCCCCTCAGCCTCTGCTTCTCCAGGCTAAACGGCTCCAGGTCCCTCAGCTGCTCCTCATAACCCTTCCCCAGCTCCCTTCCCTTTCTCTGGACATGCTCCAGCCCCTCGATGTCCTTCTTGTAGTGAGTGACCCAAGCAAGGACAACCTTAGAACAGGTGGCTGTGACACCAGCATCCAGGCATCAGACTGTCTGCATCCCCCCTTCCAGGGACCCCTCAGTGGCTTCCTTTCCAAAATCCACCCTGTTCAGTTTTTGGGGTGTCCCATGCACAGCTCAGAGCCGGGCCAGCCCAGAAAGGAGATTTTCTGACCGCAGGATGGGAGAAAGCAGATGGGAAAGGGGAGAAACATCCCTAGAGCGTGACCTGAAGGGCAGCCGTGGGGTAAAAGGAGCAGGACCACTCGCCCAGCTCTCACCTGCGCAGCTCCTCGGGGGGCACAGCTCCCCGGCGCGAGTTCACCCACTGCTGCAGCTGCGTCATTGAGCTCTTGCGCTGGGCGATCTTCTCGGGGTTGGTGCGGGGGGCAAAGCCCCGGCGGTGGGACGTGCTCTCCCCGTCGGGCGGGGGGTACGCGGTGCTGCCGGGGCGGCTGGGGGACGAGTACGACCACCCGTTGGGCTGGGGCGGCCGCTCCACGCTCGCCGCCACCCGGGGTGCTTCGGGGTAAGGGCTGCCAGGTTCTGAAGGCACCTCCTGCCCGGCGATGCCGTTGGTTTTGGCCAAGGGCTCCTTCTTGCTCTCCATCCTCTCCGATTTCCTCTCGATCTTCTCTGAGCCACGGCCGTCGCCTTCCCCCCGGGTCTTGGCGTCGGGGTCGGGTTTGGGGTGCTCGCGGTGGGCGGCGGGGCGGTGGGGGTGGTGGTGTTTGATGGGAGGGATGTTTTCAGAGTCTGGTTTCTCGTGTCTGGAGGGAGTCAAAGCACGAGAGAATGTCACCCTCCCTTTGCAATGCCCCTGGGGTGGTCGGTAACGTCCCACCCCTCCCTCAGCCTTGGAGAGCAATGCTGCCCCAGCTCCATTCTCCAGGGGCACTCAGGAGGCCCCACGTCACGATGCACAGCCCCTCTGCCCCATCTCCAAGAGAGCAGGGGGAAGGGACGGCCTGGGGAGGTGGTGGGTGCTGACCTCTGGGTTGGGGGGATCTGCACCCGGGCGGCTTCGCCCATGGCTTGGATCCAGGACTCCTGCTCCTCCGTGTTCTCGGCGCTGAAGAAGTACGTCCGGATGCCAGCGTGCTCGGCCTGGGGAGACAGGGACTGCTCGTTACTCGCTGGCATCTCCTCCACCCAGCACACCGTCACCTGCAGGGAGGCAGAGAAGTGGGGAGAGAGACAGACAGGAGGGTGAGAGCTCCGTTTCCAACCCTGGTAACAAGGTCCTGCTGCTGCAGGAGAAGCCAGGCATGGTCCTTCTCTCCCCTGCCTGAGCTTCGCAGCCATGAGTCCCCCACAGCTGCCCACAGCGATGCTCAGGACCAGCCCTCCCCAGGGCCCCCCAGCAGAGAAGCAGCACCCCAGAGCAGAGGATCCTGCACCCCAGAGCAGAGGATCCATGCATCCATCCAGCATGGATTGGATCCCATGAAGGATCTGCACCCCAGCAGGAGAGGCACCGCTGGCCGGAGCATTATCATTCATGCAGGATAAGGGGGAAGGTGGCTTCTGGGCCCAAGCAACATTTTGGGGCATAAAAGGTTCACTTTTGGTCTAGAGTCGGTGCACCCCGTGTTGAAAGGCACATCTGGCTGTTTAGGGCCTTTTTGAAGCTTCCACCTTCCACCTCTGTGGAAAAGGAGGAAGAAAAGGCAGAAAGCGGGAGGCTTTGTTCCTGGGAAATGGGATTCTGATTAAAACCCACCCTTGGGTTTGCATTTTCTTCTTGCACCCCAGAGCATGCAGCCACCAAGCCCCATGCACTCCCACCTCTAAAAGCTCTGCAGCCAAAGCAAGAGATTAAACCAAGGCGAGTCATTCCCTGGATTAGCACGAGCGGGGTGAGCCAAGCGTGCCAGGAAGCTTGTGGGTCCCTCGCCCTTCCACATGCATCAGAAACACAAGAAGGTACTACCTAGTGCTGTGGGTGCTGGCGTGGTGGATGGGCACGGAGAGACCTCCTGTCCGGGGATCCTCGCCCGCAGAGAGAGGAGGAAACACAGACAAGGGTCAAGCCAGAGCGTGGGCACTGCAGCACAGACCTCTGCCAACCACTGGGACCTTTCTCTATCCTTCTCTGTCCAAAAGCATCCCCCAAAACCCTGGTGTGCAGAGGGAAAGGCAGGCACACGCAGGCAGAGCTCAGTTTGTGAGCAGCAGCTTTGCAAGGCTCTTGCCCCACCAGTGACATTGCAGCCCCCCCTCCCAGGTCACATCTCTGCTCCTGCCTGGAGAAGACACCTCACTGTCAGTGCCAGCACGGGCACACGGGAGAGGCCACGCTGCCACTTGCCAGAGCCTGTCTCTAAACCATGCTCAGCTGCAGCTTAAATGTAGTTTTAAGGTTGGCAGCTCCAAAAATCCATTCCTGAGACTGGAAAAAGTCCTCTGCAGCACCCTGTGGGCAACTCCACACCCCAGCTCCGTTCAAACTCACAGGCAGGAAAGTGCACACTGCGTTTTTGCACAAGTGCACGAGCGTGAGCCAGGCTGGGCATTGGTCATAGAATTATGGAATGGGTTGGGTTGGAAGGGAGCTGAAAGACCATCCAGTCCCACCCTCCGCCATGGGCAGGGACTCCAAGCCCCATCCAACCTGCCCTGAACACCTCAAGGGATAGGAAAGCCACAACTTCTCTGGGCAACCTGGGCCAGGGCCTCCCCACACTCACAGCAACTTTTCTCCCTAAGATCTCATCTCAATCTCTCCTCTTTCAGATGAAAACCATTCCCCCTCCTCCTGTCTCTGCACTCCCTGATCAAGAGCCCCTCCCCAGCTTTCCTGGAGCCCCTTTCAGCACTGGGAGGCCGCTCTAAGGTCTCCCCAAAGCCTTCTCTTCTCCAGGCTAAATCCCAACTCTCTCAGCCTGTCCTTGTACAGGAGATTCTCCAGCCCTTGGATCATCTCTGTGGCCTCCTCTGGACTCACTCCAACAGATCCATGTCCTTCCTGTGCTGAAGACTCCAGAACTGAACACTGTCCATCATCAACAACCAGGTGCTAACACGACCCACGAGCAGTTGTGCTGGGGAAGGTGCACGGCGATGCTGAGGGTGCAGGGTGATGCTGACAAGCGCCGTGCGGTGCCAGGGAAGCTCAGACCCTGCTCTCAGCCACAGAAAGCCAAGTTCTGCTGGCAAGGGTGTGCATGGCAGAGTCCCCACTGCAGCAGCCTCTCACTGCACTCCTCTCCAACACCCAGGGCAGCTCAGGCTGATGAGCAGCAATGCATTACAGGCTCCCCTTTGCAATATTTCCCTTTCCTTGGCAGGCTGAAAAGACCTGGAGCTGGGGACACCTCTACATCTGGCTCCGGAGCATCACAGCAGCCAGCAGGGACAAACGGGCCAGAAGCAACGATGCTGATGGGAAAGCTGGGCAGGGAGAGGGCTGACAGCACCACGAGCACTGCTCACCCTGCACCCAGCATCTCCCCAGGCTGCAGAGCAGCATAGTCCAGGAGCAGCTCAGGCCCAGAGGCACTGATGGTCCTGGAGATGCTGCTTTGCTCTACTTGGGCAGGGGAGGGTTAGGCTCCCCTAGAGAGTGTGGAGCCCTGGAAAAGCTCCCCAGGGAAGCAGTCACAGTCTGACAATATTCCAGAAGCATTTGGCCAACGCCCTCAGCCCCACGGTGTGAATGTTTGGGTTGTCCTGTGCAGGGACAGGAGTTGGACCCGATGGTTCTTGTGGGTCCCTCCCAACTCAGGTCATCGTGTGAGTCTGTGATCCATGCCTCAGTTTCCCCTGCACAAGGCACGCCCATATAACACACAGGGTATCCCCAGGGGTTACAGCAGTCACCCCTCTTCCCAGCTTGCTCCAGGCCCCACCACCAAGCAAGAAGAGGAAGCAGCAGGGACCCTGCAAGCATCACCACCACCCCAGCACCACCCCGGTGCTCCGCCCCCAGCATAGCCACGCACTGACCTTGAAGGTGTGCTTCCTGCTGATGTTGTCAGAGGGCTGCACGGCTGCCACACGGAAGCTGAGCAGGGGGATGCTGCCCAGGATGCTCTCCTCCTTCTCATCTGGTGGGCAAACACAGGGGTTACGTGCATGGAGGGGCTGGGAGCCCCGGCTGCCTCCCAGTAAAGATCCAGGAGCTGCTGTGGGGACACAGACCCATCGCTCCTTCCCACGGGCAAAACACCTGTAGGATAACACTGCCTGCCTGTTGCTCCCCACAGCTCTGCGCAGCCTGGCTGGGTTCACACAGCCTGCTCAATTATTCATGCCCGCCCTGGGCTTCACTGCCAGGACCCAGCGCTGCCAGGGAAGGCGCCTGCATTAACCCTTCGGGTCCCTGGCACGGCAAACACCATTGCAATGTGGTGCTGTCGCCTCCAAACCCCTTGCCCACGCTGGCAGAACCTGCTCTGAGCCTAGTAACAGCCTGGGTTTGCATGGTGGCACCTGGTTGGTGGCCACCAGGTCCTGGCCAGGTGGAAGAGCTGCACTGGGCACCCGGAGCAGGCACTGGTGGCTGTACCTTTGTAGTAGAAGAGGCAGCGATCCACCAGCACGAACCAACGCTTGTTCCACTGCTTCACGCCCGAGCTGGCCTGTGAGAGAAGAGCAGTGAGAGCAGCACCCACCCAGGGCAGGTGGTTGGAAGGGAGTGGCACATCCCCGGGGGCACCCAGCACAGCACAGGCTCAGGTACCTGCTTGTAGAGCCACCCGCTCTTGGTGACAGCGGCACTGGGGTTCCTCTTCATGGAATTGGAGCGCTTCCCAAAGGCGATGCCCTTACGGGAGGGGCGCGGAGCCTGCAGAGAGGGAGAGGAGCTGCTCAGTTCCCCAGGAGTACCCTAAGCACCCCATCTCCATTGCCACCTGCCGTACCACGTGGCTCCGGGCACCCACCCGGCCTCCGGGGCGTTCCGGGGGCACCTCCGACACCATGGTGTGGTTGGGGGCCTCGCTGGGCACGGTCGCTGGTCGCTTGCCGCCCGCTTTGCTTGACATGTCCAAGGTCAGTCTGCGGCACAGGAGAGCTGAGTCAGCAGCTGTAGAAGCTGTCCCAGGTGTCTCCACCCCTGACATGGGCACTCCCAACCCCAGCCCACCTTGGTGCCCCATCACAGCCCACTCCCAGGCCCCAAAACCAGAGGAGTAGAGAGCAAACCTACTTTTGCACGTCAGATCTTGAGTTGTCCTCGGGGATCTGTCCCGTCAGTGGGTGCAGGAAGGTGTTCCGCCTTTCATTGTGGCTGCAAGAGGCAGTGGTGGGGCTGCAATCAGCATCTCCTGTCCCCATCTCCCTCCCTGCTTTGCTTTCAGCACCACATTCACTGATGGAAGCCCAAGGCTTTGCAACTGTCCCACACGTGGTGTTGGTTCCCAGCACCCTGTCCCAAGCATCCCCCTCCTCTGTGTCCCCAGGGAACCCCACACTTCAGATCCACTCAGATCATTGGTGTTTCCCAGTAAGCACTTGCCTCTCTGGGAGCTGAAATGAGGTCTCTGTTGGCCAAGCCCTCGTTATGTCTGTGAATGCATCCCACGTGTCACCATAACCCTCATTCAGAAGTCGCTGCAGAAGCAGCAGCAGGGATGGTCCATCCAGGGCTGTGTCTGCAGCGACGTTTCCAACGTCACATCCTCCCCTTCAGCTTGCTGCTTTTAGAACCACTTGCCAAAACACCTCAAGAGTAGGGTCATATGGGGCTGTGCACCACCCCAACCACCAGCCCAGGACCCACCAGCACGAGCTTTTGGGGCTGGATCAGGCTCAGCTCAGGCTGAGCTCAGCCCCAGCCCTGGTGCTGCCTCCGTGATGCTAGTGGAGCAGTGCAGGGCTCCCTGGCAGCACCATGAGGAAAGATGGAAGGCTCAGCTGGCAACATTTGCCGTGTCCCTGCCCTGTCCTGCAGAGCCGGTATCTGCTCCAGCTCAGGAACGCGCTCACATGCTGCTTTCCAGGGGCCCTCGCTGCTGGAGCGGTGTCAGGAGGAAAGGACAAGGGGCACCCACAGGGCTCCTTCCCTCAAAGTTTGTGTTGGACCCCCTCCTTCCCAAAGCACCAGCACACGGGTGCTGCCGGCCACCCGCAAAGCCAACACGCCAACAGCCTGGAACGCCGTTGAACTTCTGCACATCAGCAAAACAGGGGAAGTTTGAGCAAGGAAACACAGTTGCCAAGACCATCCCCATCCACACACGCTTCACCCCAAACCTGGGCTCCAGCCAGGCTCTGAAGATATTAACCACTTTCTACCCAAAACGCCTTGCTGAGAGCTGCTCTCCCTTCCCAGATCCCATCTTGCACGGTGCCATGGATCTGCTCTCCTCCACCAGCCTCCCCCCTCACTTGGGGTCACCTTAAACACCTGGGCAGTGTGTTTGCACCCCAATTCCCAACCACCCCCCCAGCACCAGTTTTTTCTGTGCCACCACTGCCATGAGTTCTCCATGGACACAGCCTGCCTGGCCCTGGCTCTGACAGCAGCAAAGGGGGATCTGTCACCCAGGGCTGGAGCCATTCCTGGACCATTTGCTCTCAGCAAGTGACTCTGGAGGGACACAACGCAGCAGTACCAGAAAGGTCCCAGGTTTCCCATGATGCTGACACACAGGGAGGGTGCAAATGCTGAGCAAGCAGCACCCTGACCACACCAGCCCTAGAAAGTGGGGGCTGGTGGGACCCACCAGCATGCCTGAACCCCAGCCAGGGAGGTCTCCCCGACCCTTCTAGCGATCCTACTCCGCAGCTTGTTCATATTCCCACAGGCTGGACTCTCCCACCGCCAAGCCCAGGACACCCACTGTGCTTTGCAGCCCTCATAGCTTCTCCTGGCACCCACCTTGATGCTTCCCCCAGCCCCGAGTCCCAGTAAGCCCCCAGAACCAGCCAGGGAACCTCTTTAACCCACTCTCCAGCAGCATCTCCCTCGGCTGCCCCCGCTCCAGAAACTCCAGAGTTCACCTCTCCTCCCAAGCACTGCAATGCAGCAGCCACTGCCCGGGCTGAGGGTCCCCTGTCACCACCTGCCCGCAGCCGCAACCCCCCCGACCCCTGCCAGCCCAACCCCACGGTCCTACCTCACCCGTCGGTCTGCCCGAAACTTCAGCATGATGCCAGGCTCCCTCCCAGCTCAACGGCGGCTCCCGGCTCCCACCATGGCAGTGGTGGGCTCGGTGCCACCTGCAGTCACACTAAGGGGGCGATGGCACGTGCCATGGGGACGGCGCGCGGGCAGGGGATGCTGCCAGCAGGTGAAGGGGTCTCACTGTCCTCTCCCAGGTATCCCGGTCCCCAGAACCCTGCGCTGGAGGCGTTGGTGTTGCCGGTGGCAGTGGAGCTCCGGGGGGCTCCAGTGTGCGGCACGCAGCCGGTAAGCGACGGCGACAAAACAGCTCCCGCTCGCGTCCCCGCGCAGAGGAGAAGCGAAGGGCAGCGCCGCATCCGCCACCTCCCCCAGCCCAGGTGCAGCGCTGGCGGCCGGCGAAGGGCGAGAGGGTAGGGATGCGCTGGGGTAGGGGGGGGGCTGCTGGGTCACCCCCCCACCACACACACACCCCCAACCCCAGCAGGGTGCGAGGAGCTGCTGCTTGGGAAGGTGTGTGTGGGGGGATAGAGCGGCGAGGGAGGGAGCCGCGCTGAGATAAGCTCTGCCGCTGCCCTGGATTCCCTGCATCCCTTCCCCCTGCTTCTGTCCCCAAAGCATCCCCATTCCCCCTCCCCATCCCTTCCTCAGGTCACGCCATGAGAAAAATCCCAAGGAGCAGGCAGGATGGGCAGAAGCAGCGACCAGCAAACATCCCAGCAACTGCACGGCGGGGGACAGGACCATGCAGGGCATTCAGCACCCCTGAAAGTGCAGGGAGCCCGGTGTACCCCAGCAGGTTAAGAGTGGGGAGCCCTGGGAGTAGGATTCGGGGGAACCCACCCTGCGAGTGGGCACGGCGCTTTGGAAAGAGAATGCAAACACAGCAGGGCTGTTATGATAATGCCTTGGGAGGGAGGGAAAGCAGCAGAAACCTCCAAAGAAGGAAGCAGAGCACAAAGCCAGCTGGTCTCCATCACGCCGCATCCCTGCATCCCGGGACACCTCAGGACACCAGCGCCCGGCCAGCCTGCGGCTGCCGCTCGGCCTCTCCCGGCCACTGCATCATTCATCTGCTCCTCCCCAAAAATCCCACATCCCTGAAGTTACAGTCGCTGGGTCAGGGATGCTCCTGCTGCTCCTCGGTTGGCACAAGCAGTCCCTGCCAGGAGGCTGGTTGGGAGCAGCCAGGGATGAAAAACACATCCCCAGCACGGGCAGAAGATGTGCAAACTCAGCAACAATACTGCTCCCACCCCCCTAAATCCACTTCTTTAGGGTACCCTGTGCTGCTCTCTGGGCACAGAGGAGATGAGCGATGCTGGCTTGTCCCCATGTCTCACCACCACCTCCCTCTGCAGCAAAGCAGCCAGGGGTCAAGGTCCCCCAACGGGCCACGGGCGCGTGCCAGCCCTACACCGTGTGCCAAAGCCAATTGACACCTGGTGGTGGGGCTACCATGGAGGAAGAGGAGCTACCAGCTGGGGGGATGGCAGATCCAGAGGACAGCGTGGCAGGAATAGGATAGGCACGCTGGAGGCTGCAGGTATGAGCCACAGCATCCACCAAGGCTACGCTGCGGGCTCCATCACCCTCAAAGTGAGGGTTTCAGCCCCCTGGCACCCCAATTCAACGACTGCACCAGGTTCAGGGGCCACTCCAGGAGCCTTGAACCTGGGTTCAACCCCAGTATCACCAGCTCGGAGCAGGCACTGTTCTCCCTGCCCCAGCTGGGCTATTTCACAGTCATTAGTGTCCGGGGGTGGACACAGCATCCTCCACAGCTGATTGAACAGACATGCTTCAGGGCTCCAAACAGCAGCTCAGGGCTGGGAGGCTCCCACAGACCTCCTGGGAGAGAAAAGACAATGCTTTTCCTTGAGATAAACATCAACGAAAGAACCTTCTAAACCTCCTCTTGCTTTTTCTTAAAAGTAGGGAGCAAGAGAAAGGAATAAAGGTCATAACTGAAGACCCAAACTTTCACTCAGTGCTACTTTTCTTCCCAGCTGAAGTTTGTTGAGGGCAGGAGGACAACCCTCCTGGCTCCCCCCTGCCCTCCATAGAACCCTGGAATGGTTTGGGGTGAAACGCACCTTAAAGCCCATCCAGTTCCAAACCCCTGCCATAGGCAGGGACACCTCCCACTGGATCAGGGGGCTCCAAGCCCCATCCAACCTGCCCTTGAACTACTCCAGGAAAGGGGCAGCCACCACTTCTCTGGGCAGCCTGGGCCAGTGTCTCAGCATCCACATATGGAATCATTAAGGTTGGAAAAGCCCTCTAAGCTCATCCAGTCCAATCATCAGCTCAACCTCACCATGCCAACTAAACCATGTCCCCAAGTGCCACAGCCACATGGTTTTTGAAACAGCCCCAGGAAGCTCTTGCAAATCCTCAAACCCTGGCTGGGACAACACCCTGAGCAAAGCCTGAGGACCCTCCAGTCACCTCCAGTGTGGGTGCCACATGCCACCCACACCACCCCAGGGTGCAGGAGCAACCCATCCACATCCAAGCAGCAGCAGGTAGGAGGGTGGGTGGCTTTATAGTGGCTCCGGGCTGCAGCTGAGGCTGTGAGAGAGTTAATGCCACCCCAGCTGGGAAGAAACAGGTGAAATGGTGTCAGGAGGGAGCAATTTCCCAGCACCAGCCCAGGCAGGGGCTGGGTGCAGCCAGGGTACCTGCAGCCAGAGGAGTGGGTGTGGGGAGCAGTGAGCCCCCAGCATCGCTTGCTGTGGGGCCAAGCGCTGGTGGGTGATGCCAACCACACTCCTGCTGGGGAGGATTCCCTTGTGGAGATCCTCCTTGTGGGCAGAGATCCTCATCGGATGAGGGACAGGTGGGATGCATCAAGAGGGGTGGAAAAAACCCACTGAGGGCTGTTGTGGGGTGCAGGGGGAGTCCTCTCCAAGAGCAGACAGGAAGCCCAGCTCAGCTGGCTGAACGCAGCCACACAGCCTCCAAAAACCCCGGGGTACAGCTAATGGGAACCATTCCTGTGCCAGGGCCATCCCCGGGGCATCGGGGCTGTTATCTGGGAGGAGAAGGAGGGAAGGGACAGGCTCAGTGCCCGGGCACCTGCCAAGCTCTAAATCCAGTGCAGAGCAGGCAGGGGGGAAACAGGGAGCTGGACCACCCCCTCCCCAGGCTGTGATGCTGGAGCTGTGGGGCTCCCCTCTGAGTGCTCGCTGTGGGCTGATATCATCCCCTCAGCTCTCAGGGGATCCAACCACCTCGTCCTCCCACATCCCAGTGCAAATTTCAGCTCCGACAGGCGCCTCCACGGCCCCATCACCCCCATCCCCGCGGGGAGGCTCGGAGGGGGCATTGCCATCGTGGCAGCTGGGTTCTGCCACCACGAGACCACAGCAGGCAGCCTGCTGCTCTGAAGAAATAATAAAACCCCTTCATCTGGAAGTTTTACCTGTGTTCTCGAGGCGAACATCCAGGCAGCTCCCAAGCAAGGGGCTTGTGTGGCCACCAGCCAAACACGCCCTGTGCGTTGGCCTCCTTCCTCTGTTTTTCTAGCCCATTCTTCACCTCGCCCCCTCCACCCGAGCCACATCCCTCTCTTCCAACCAGAGGATTTGGAATCCCTTTTCTCCCTCTTAACTCCAGCACTCAGTATCCACAGGAAGAGGTGTGGGGTCACCCTATCACCCACGGCCCCTGCAAAAGGGCTGGTGGAGAAAACCCACCCTCAGATGAGCAAATGCTGAGTCTTGTAAGAGGAGTTCAGGGCAGGAGAAAACACATGATAATGCACTAATAAACCAGAGTCTCTCACATCCCCAGGACCATCCTGCTCGGTGCAGGGGGTGCAGGGGCTCGGCTCTGCCCTGTGGGGGCCGGCACAGCTCATGCTGAAGATGCAATAGGAAAAAAACTATAAAAAGTGAAATTAAATTCTGCAGGCGCAGCGTGAGCAGCTCTGGCGGAGTCGCTGCAGCCAGGGGACCGGTGCCAGCAGCTTGGCTGCTCCAGCATCTCTGTACAGGGCCGTCCCCAGCTCCAAGAGAGGCCCTGTACTGCTCCATGGCTGCAGCTCCTTCAGCCCCTGTTGAGTGACCCAAGCAGGAAAAAATCAAACCCCTGTGCACTCCGCACACCCTCGGCCGGGCTGAGCTGACTGGGGAGCATCCTGTGCCAGCCCTGGCCCTGGCAAAAAGCCTGGGACACAACCCGGTGGGAAATGCTGGTTGACATTTCTGAATTGGCCTGGAATTGGAATAAATGCCAGCCCTGGGAGAGGGCAGTGAAAGGAGAAAAGGTTGCAGGGGAAGAGGAGATGGAGGGGAAGGTGAGATGGAGAGCTGCAAGAAACACCCCTGTGCCTGGCTGGGCTCCTCAGAGCCAACCAGCAGATCTGGAAATCCCAGTGCCTGCAGCTGGGGTCAGCCTCTGGGAAGAGAGCAGCTTGTGGGCATTTGAAAACCAGACCTCGGTGTGGAGCCGCACGCTGAGGTTTCCCTCTGGCCCACTGCTGCGGCGCTGCTGGCCGGTCTGATCCTGCAGCTCCCGGCACAGCAGGGACCAGCAGCCGGTTCCTCTCCAGAACCTCATCCCTATCCTAATCCCAGCCCCACCATCCAGCTGAGCAAGCGTTTCCGGCGCGATGTCCATCAGGGCTGGGGGCCAGGAGGCAGCGCAGCTCTCTGTGCTGATGAAACCAGGCTCCTGCGCACGCACAGCCTCCCCCTGCTCCCATCTCGATGCCTGCATGGGGATCCAGCACCCATATCCCTACCCACGGTGTCTGCTGCCACGGTCCTGCCGTGTTCACCTTCCAGTGCAGCCACTTCTGAGGTTATTTTGCCTCTTTTCTCTGCTGGGTGATGCTACAACGCAGCCCCAGGAGAGTGGGTGCTGGTCCGAGCACCCATCCCATCTGCCACCTCAGCCCTGTGACAAACCACACACGTCAGCTGCCACCGCGGCGCCCAGGCAGGGAGCACCCAGCTCACCACCCACCACCGAGAGCCTCCCCACGGAGAGCTTTGCCTCATGCACCTCGGGAGCAGCGCAGTCAGGCCAGGCTTTACCACCTGCTTCCCACCAACGGGGAGCTCCCGTGGGAGCCTTATTGGGAGGGACAGGAGAAAAGCCTGAGCTGGATCCGGCTGGGAAGCAGCAGAGCTTGCTGAGCCAGGGCAAAGTCCTCGGCAAGGGCAGGCAGCAGCTCCTGCACACCCACAACCTGATGCAACACCACCGCTGCCATGCAGCCAGGCTGGCACAGTGGCTCCAAGGCAGGGACATCCTGGGCGGCTGGAGTCCATCGGGATGGAGACCAGGAGAAGCCCCAGTGGCTCAAAGCAGGGACATCCTAGATGGCCAGATTCCATCGGGATGGAGAGCAGCAGAAGCCCCTGCTGTCCTCGGCACGGCAGAGCAGGATGGCCAGGAGCAGGGGGAAGCCAGGGGATTTCCAGAGAACAAAGCAGCTGCTGGCGGGGAGGGTGAGTCCCCCGCTCCAGCTGGGGTTGGAAAAAAAGCACAAAAAGCTCCCAGAGTTTGTGTTTTATCTCCCTGGCAACCCCAGCTCCGTCACAGGCATGGCCCACAGGGACATGGAGAGTTCGGGGCAGGCGCAGCAGCATCCCATATGCATTGGGGATATTTGGGGAGTGTCACAGCAGTGTGACAGGGTGAGCCAGGGCCTGGGGCAGCGCAGGTCACACACAGCATCACAGAACCATGAAATGGTTTGGGTTGGAAGGGACCTCAGAGCCCATCCAGTTCCAAACCCCTGCCATGGGCAGGGACACCTCCCACTGGATCAGGGGGCTCCAAGCCCCATCCAGCCTGGCCTCAAACACCTCCAGGGATGGGACAGCCACCACTGCTCTGGGCAACCTGGGCCAGGGCCTCCCCACCCTGGTCTTGAAGAATGGTCCTTGCCTTGGCATTGCTGAGTGCATGGCCCTGCTTTAACCATATCTCTCCCTCATCCCTTCTTGGGCACAGAGCCAAACCCCATGATCATCAGGCTCCCCAAGCCACTGTGTCCACGTCGGACAGGGAAGCCCCGTGGCAGCTCTTCTGCAGTATCACCCACCAAGCATCCTTCCCCAGCTGCAGGGTGATCTCCCAGGGGACCACTGGGGATGAAATCAGTGGTGGACAGATGCAAATGCAGACTGTGAGGTTCGAAGACAAGGGGTTGGGGTAGGAGGCTGCTGGCCAGTGAGCCAGACACCGACAGGCATGGGGCACCGGCACGGGTGAGATGCCCAGAGCGTTTATCAGAGCAGGATGCCATCCTTCAGCCTCTCCACACACTCCGCAGCCTCAAACAGACCTGCAACCACTGTGGGGCTGCAGACCTTCCCCCTCCCTCGGCCCTGGGGACAGGGCAGCAGGGTCACAGCTCGTGGCTGGGCTTGGCATTGTCACCAAAAGCCAGCTGGGGAGGACAGAGGTGCCTGGGCAGCTGAGATGCCTCTGCTAAAGGTGATCCACGACCAGAGGCAGACCTGGCCTCGCTAAGCTCTTTAAGAAACCACTTCCAGTGGGCAGAAATACCTGTCCTAAGCAATCACCAGTACCAGGCATCAAAACAACCCCCTCTTCAGGCAGGTCGGGTCAGGAACAGGGATTATGGCAGCAACACTGGGGAAATCCTGCTGGGACAAATCCTCAGCACCTGCTTAACTGATAATCACAGGAGCATCCCGACAGCACCAGGCACCCTGGTGCCTTCCCTGCCGCCACCCACGCCTGCTGGTTTTCCAGCTGCCCCCGTCACCGTGCCGGCCGCTCTCGGGTGCCCGACTGCTCTTGGTCACCCCTGGGCACAGACAATGGCCCACATGTGCCACGGCCACGCTCCGTGCCCACGCTGCACACACGCACACGCACGCACTCACCGGTGCCCCCGCACATCCCCTCTGTCCACGCCGCTTGCCAAGCCGGTGGCTTTCTCCTGCTCAGGATAAATGATTTCCTTCCAAGCCCACGGAGGCCGTCACTGGTATCAATCATTAACAGGCACCGCAGCCGTCGGCAGCCTTAACCCCCTCGGCACCGCGCCGCTGCGGGACGAGCACGGGAAGGCATCCTTTGCTCACACTGAAAGCCCCTTTAACATCACTGCAGCCACTGCAGCCCAACCCGCTGGGGATGCAAAGGGGTTTCCAAGGGCTCTGCACCCTCCACGGACCCTCAGCCGTTCCCATAGCATCACTGGGGCTGGAGAACAAGTCTTATGAGGAGTGGCTGAGGGACCTGGGGCCGTTTAGCCTGGAGAAGAGGAGGCTGAGGGAAGACCTCAACTGCCTAAAGGGAGGCTGTGGTGAGGTGGGTGTTGGTCTCTTCTCCCGAGTGACAGGAGATAGGATGAGAGGAAATGGCCTCAAGTTGCACCAGGGGAGGTTCAGATTAGACATCATGAAAAATTTCACCAAAAGGGTTCTCTGGCAATGGCAGAGGCTGCCAGGGAGGTGGTGGAGTCTCGATCCCCGGAGGGGTCTAAAAGATGGGTAGATGGGGTGCACAGGGATGGTTCAGTAGTGACCAGGTTCAGTTGGACTCGATTATATTAAAGGTCTTTTCCAACCAAGCGATTCTATGATTCTACCACATCTCTACGCACCCCAAACCGCTCCCTCAGCAGCCCTGCATGTCCCCACAAGAGTCCCGAGGGTCGCATCCTGCCCCTGCATCCAGCCGAGCCATAAGCAGCTCAGCCACCAAGAAGCCCCATCTCCCCCCTCCCTGGGGCAGCCGACAGCGACCATCGCAGAGGGCTGAGGATGTGAGGCAGGGGGCTGCTCCCCCCAGCTGCCCACGGAGGCAGGAGCCACATCCACCCCCTCCTCGCTGCAGGACCCAGGGCAGGATGAGATCTCTCAGCTCAGGAGACCCCCATCTCTCCCTCCAGGAGCTTTTCCAAGGAACATCAATGGCTGTAACTTTATCCGAGCGTGTTTACAACCCAGCTGTGGCTCTTGGCTCCCTCGGCCATGCTGGGGGCCAGCTCAACTCCTGAAGCTGCTGCTCAGCTGGCACACGGTGCTGCCAGCACCCTGACGCCAGGGTCACCCACACGCCGTGGTACCCATGGGGCTGTCCATATCCCCACCCCTACGGAGAGGGGGCACAGGCACCCAGAGCTGGAGCAGGAGCACAGGGGCTGTTCCTGCTTTGAGCTCTGGGAAGTGCATGGACAGATGTCCCCATCACCCCCTCCAGGCTGCGTTACCCAGGCTGCAAAGGGGTTGAATGATTAATGTCCAAGTCACGACATCGCCAGGAGCTGGTAGAGCCCTGCTCTGCCCCGGAGCACGATGGCACCTGGAAAGCAAACCCACATCCCCTCCCGGTCCCAAACCCAGCCAGCATCACCAGCCCCAGGAGCATCTCCCTGCAAACACAGATGGGTACAGAAGGGGCCTCATCCCCACCCTCATCCCCGTCCCAGCTCCCATGGGTCTGGAGGTACTCACGCCCCTCTGGCACCGCAGCCCAGCTCCGGCTTTCGGACACCGACGCGCAGCGAATTTCGCCTCCTCCAGCCCCAGCTGCAGCCCCGGGGGCGGCCGAGCTGCGAGTGCTCATAAATAGCTTTGGACAAACATCTGCACGGCACCACCCCGCGCGGGCTGGGAAGCGCAGGGCTGCCGCGGGGATGGTTTTAATCATGATACAAGAGCATCAACTGGCTAAAAAACCCAGAGAGAGGAGCGAGCTGCAAGTAAGCGCAGAGGCAGCAGCTGATAAGGCCTGCTCAGCTCCCCGTGTCCATGTACGTGGCTCCTTTGGATAGGGGCACAGCTCTTGAACCACCCATTCCCCACACCCACGCAGGACATGGAGCCAGGAGCTCCTTGCCAACCCCCCGAGTTGGGAGCACTTGGAGGGCGCAGGGAGCAGTCAAAATGAAGCACCCCCATCCTCCCAGCTGTGGGTCTACAGGTTCTGCAGAGCCAGGTGCTGCTGTTTCATATCCTTCTTATGTTGGGGATTCCAGAACTGGACACAGCACTCCAGGTGGGGTCTCACGAGAGCAGAAGGGGAGATAGCCCTCCCTTGCCCTGCTGGCCACTCTTCTTTCAATACAGCCCAGGACACCGTTGGCCTTCTGGGCTGCGAGCACACATTGCTGGTTCATGTCAAGCTTCTCATCAATCAACACCCCAAGTCCTTCTCTGCAGGGCTGCTCTCAGTATTCATGGCCATGTTGGATGGGGCTTTGAGCCCCCTGATCCAGTGAGAGGTGTCCCTGCCTGTGGCAGAGGAGTAGAACTGGATGGTCTTTGAGGACCCTTCCAACACAAACCATTCTATCATTCTTGGGTAACTTTACAGCACAGCAGAGGCATTGTGTCTGCGTGACCCAAACCATTCTATGATTCTATGATTCCCAGCTCTTCTCCAAGCCCAGCAGGACAGGGCACGGGGCGGCCCCAGCCAGGGCTCAATCAGCCATGGCAGGATGTGCCGTTCCCTGCAGAGGCTCTTGATTGGTTTTGTCTAAATTAGCAATTTTCCGCTGTCGGATCTCCCACGGGCAGCTCTCACTCGAGTGCTTTAGCAAATGGGTGCGCTCACACGGATGAAAAATAAAGTCATAAACACAGCACCCCAGGGCGAGGGGGGGGGGCATGGCACGGCGTGTTGCTCCGCTGACACTGGCACTGCCAGCTTGCACGGCCCCAACGCCACCGCAGGACCCCGGCGGGGTGCTGCTGGCACGCTTCCCACGGGAATTTGGGTTTGGGGAGGCTCTGACTTAAGGGGTTGTGGCAGTTTTGCTGTGCCCCAGCTCACGAGCTTCGCTGCGCTGCTGCCAGCCCCGCAAGTGACTCATGGGTTGCTCTGTGCCCCGACCTCCCGCAGTCAAGTCCCGACGCATTCGGCACATTCCTGGCATAGCCGGCTGTGCCAGCCGTGCTGCGCCGTGCCGGCACCGAGCCCCACACACCTGCCAGGGCGGCGAGGCTGGGAGGATGCCAGCACCACGCTCGTGTCTCTGCCAAGAGGCTTTGTCACGGTCTGATGGCCGCGATGCCCCTGCATGGCCACTCGTGCCCATGAGGATTTAGCCCTGGGCAGGGGCTGCCCAGTTGTGCCTCCTGTGCTGCGCCAAAGCTGGCCCAGCCATCAGGTTGTCATCACCTTTAATCCACCCCAGCAGCATCGCTGCCGTCCCAGTTGCCTTCCTCGTGCAAAGCCACGTTTCCCCTTACGTCGCCGTGGGGGTGTGACGGTGGTATATGGGGAACCTCTCCATTTTTAGATCTGCTCCTGTCCCTTTGCAGGCCTCGGAACAGCTTGTAACCGAGCTGTGACGCAACAGCGCGCGCGTCCCCGTTGTGCAAGCGCGTCGAACCAAACAGATCCCAAGGACGGAGAGAGCGCCGGCTCCGGGCACCTCAGGGTTGGCCAAGGCTCTCCGACCCCACAGTGTCCCACAGCTCCTGCTCACAGAGTGGGTGCCAGTGGGTGCAATGCGTGCAGCAGCCAAAACAGCTGCCTAGGAAGAGCCTGGGATCCTGTCCATCCCGCTATCCATCCGACTGTCCATCCCTCTGTGTACAAACAGAGCAGGAACCAAAGGTTCCCCAAACCAGAAGGTTTGTTCTTAAGCAAAGTGAACAAAGCAAACACACACAGCCATCCCCCAGACCTCGTGCGTGGACTTGGAATCCACTGCTTTGCCTGTGCCTCTGGAAGTGGTGCCATCCTGGCTCAGGTCATTCAAGGAGTGACCACGGCCAACCCTGAGCCCTGTGCTGAGCTTACAGAGCCAGAACGGGTCTCCAGAGGCAGAGATAAACCATAGCATGATGGAATGGTTTGGGTTGGAAGGGACCTCAAAGCCCACCCTGGGTAGGGACACCTCCCACTGTATCAGGGGGCTCAAAGCCCCATCCAACCTGGCCTTGAACACCTCCAGGGATGGGGCAGCCACCACTTCCCTGGGCAACCTGGGCCAGGGCCTCCCCACCCTTAGCATGAAGAATTTCTTCCTAATGCCTAATCTAAATCTCCTCCCTTCCAATTTAAAGCCATTTCCCCTCATCCTATCACTCCGGACCCTTGTAAAAAAGCCTCTCCCCAGCTTTCTTGTAGCCTCTTCAGGTACTGGAACCAGTGTGTCAGGGCTCTCTGCACCAAAACCCAGTGGTCCCATAAACTGCAGCTCACCAAGGCACCAGAGCCCAGTGCTGAGCTCTGCACCAGCTCTGCACCAGGATGCGGGCACTGGGGAGCCAGGCATCCTGTGGCCCCAGAGCTTCTGCCAGCTCCTGTCTCCAGCAGAGCCATCCTGGAGCACGGTCTCCGGTGGGCAGGTAAGGCTGGAAACCAGCCAATTCCTATTAATACCTGCCTAGAGCTGATCTATCTACAGGTGGTTGCCACATCAAGCCATCAGCCTCCTCCACCAACCATTAAACGCTCAACCTGGCCATTAGCACCAGCGCCACGATGGGTGCCGCAATTCCCTTGCCGTCCTCGCACGGGATGGCCCCAATTTGATTGCAACCTCCAACCCACCACACCCTGGCGTGGCAGGGCCGTGGCCAGGGCAGTTGGGTACAACTTCCCAGTGAATCACTGGGTCATTACCAACTTCCTAATTAGTGCCCCCAGCAGCCCCAGGGGGGAACAGGAAGGGGAAAAGCAAGGAATTTGCTGAGGGAAAAGCAGAGGGAGATGCAAACCCTCCCCAAGACTGGACTCTTGGAGTCTCCTGGGGGTGCAAGACCAGCGTGGGGACAGGGACATGTGCCACCAAACAGCCCTCACCTTGCTCCTCATCCTCTTCCCTGCAGACACCTCCATACCAGGGCAAACACCACGGTAGAGTTTAGTAGCACAGCACCAGCTCTGCAGAAAATCTTCCCCTGAGTGAAGTTTAGTCACCGTGGGATGTTTCCAATTGGAAAGCAGGGCAGTTCCAGGCTGAACGCACGCCAGCTTGCTTTCCACTTCCCAGAAATCCCATTTGCAAGCAAGCCGGTTGCCAGTTCCCCCCTGTCTCCCCCAGCATCACATAAATAAACACCGCGGAGAGATGCAGCCTTCAGGATCCAATACAGCCCAGCCCAGCCCAACCTCCTTCCCAGCAGCCTCTGCCGTGCCCGGGGAGCGAAGCCGGTGGGACGGGAGTCACTGGTGCTGGAGCTGGGACATTTCCAGCCCAGTGAGAGCCCTTGGCGATGCCTTTGCCACCGGTGGTGAGCCCTTTGCCAACGCACCCGCCCGCAGTGTCGCCACGAGGATGCTCGCAGGCAGCCAGGGAGCTGCATCAGGGTTAGGGATGCATGAGGGAAGCAAGTGCAGTGGCTGCCCTCCACAAGGAACTGGTTTGCTCGGCACTGGGAAGAGCCGGAGGCTCGTGCTGCATTTCCAGAAGGCAGAGATGGGCTGATACACAAGAAGAGCAGTTGGGCGCCAGAGAGATGGGAGATCCCTTTGCCAGCTGCCTCCAGCAGGGTGGCTCCTCCTTTCCTGTGGGCTCACAGAAACATGGAATGGTTTGGGTTGGAAGGGACCTCAAAGCCCATCCAGTTCCAACCCCCCTGCCATGGGCAGGGACACCTCCCACTGGATCAGAGGGCTCAAAGCCCCATCCAACCTGGCCTTGAACACCTCCAGGGATGGGGCAGCCACCACTGCTCTGGGCAACCTGGGCCAGGGCCTCCCCATCCTCACAGGAAAACATTTCTTCCCAAGATGTCATCTCAATCTCCCCTCTTTCAGCTCAAAACCATTCCTTCGTGTCATGTCCCTGCACTCCCTGATCAAGAGCCCCTCCCCAGCTTTCCTGGAGCCCCTTTCAGCTCTGGAAGGCTGCTCTAAGGTCTTCCTGAAGCCTTCTCTTCTCCAGGCTGAACAACCCCAACTCTCTCAGCCTGTAAGGGGAGGATTCTCCACAAGTCTGGAGACCTGCGGCCCCAGCCCACTCTGGCCCAGAAGTCACTGGGAATGAAGGGAATACACAAGGGAATGTCATCACAAACCTCAACTCCTTAGGAACCCAGTAAGTGGAAAAGAGCCAGCCATGCACTTGACTTGCCCTGATGTGTTTTCCCTCCCCGTGTGCCTCCTGCCCCAGCAGTTCGGAGCAGAGGCACCATGTGAGGAGCACAGAAGTGACATCTCAGCTCTGGGCACTGCCAGAAGCTGTTAAAGGTCCCTCCTTGTCACAAAATTAATTAATGGCCTTGCAGCACTGGGATGGAGTGAAGGACAGGCTGCTGGGAGGAGGGTGCACGATGCTCTTGACCAGAGCCCAGCTCTTCACCCACCATCACTGGAGCAATAGGGCAGAATGGAGCAGGATGGTGCCAGGATCAGGCTCAGCTACGCACCCACCACCCTGGCAGTGCTGGAGAGCAGTGGGGAGATCATTTCCATTTCCTGGGCACCCCTGCAGATGGCTGGGAGAAACAGGATGGAAACCACAGCCATCCTGTACTGCAGACCAGAGACCTACAACAGCCACACGCTGCTGCCAGCTGCCCAAGAGGGGCATCCACTGCCACTCCATGCTGGAGCAGCCCCTGGCACTTGCAAGGTGGCATCATCCTCCCTCCTGCCTGCTCTGTGGGATGGCAGCAGCTTGGCTGGAGGGGCTGGGGAGGAAGGGGCTTTTCCAGGTGCCAGGAAAGCAGAGGGAGGCATGGCAGGGGACAGCAGAGGGGACAGCAGAGGGTATGCCCTGAGTTGGAAGGAACTCATCAGGATCATCTAATCCAACTCTTATCCCTGCATAGAACAATCCCAATATTCACACCGTGTGTCTGAGTGCATTGTCCAAATGCTTCTGGAATATTGTGAGGGTATGGCAGGGACCAGGAGAGGGGACAGGAGAGGGGACAGCAGAGGGGACAGCAGAGGGTAAGGCAGAGGGTTGCTTTAAAAACGCCTTTCTCAAAACACCCTTTTAACACAACAAAGCAGGTGATGAAGCTGGGTCTCTCCCCTAGGAGCAGAGAGGATTTTAAGCAGCACTTCCAGGTGATCCCAGCATTATTTATTCCCCAGCCAGCTCGGAGAAGGGCAGGGACAGCAGCTCCCCCAGGCTTCAGAGCCAGCACAGGGCATGGGCACAACCCCTCCGAGCCACGCAGAGCCAGGTGGGCAGGATCCCAGCCCACATCCCGGCTGGAAGCGGAGCTGTGTGTGCACGCTTGGGTGCCTCTGCCCTGCTCCCAGCTCTGCCAACCTTATCACTGCCACACCTTCCCTTTAGCTCCCAGCGAGCAGTTTAACCCCTGGGAGAGCGCAGCCGGGCTCTCCCGCGCTGTGCCCAGCCGGATGCTGCCCATCCGTGGGCACCGTGCAAACACCTCCATCCCACTGACAGTCCAGGGCTGCATTCACAGCAGCTTTCCCCACCAGCCCTCGTCCCACGAGAAGCTCTGCCGCCATCCAACCCACTGGCTGCCCCGGCAGAACCCTCTGGCAACTCCACCACCTTCACTCCAACAACTCCATCACCTTCACTCCAGCCCTGGGACCTCTTCCTCCATCCCCTAAGTCCTTTCCTCCCCGGCAAGGATAGAGCTCAACCTACCTGCTCTCCAGGTGCCACGGCGTTGGCTGTAGGAAGGGTCGTGGGCTCGGTGCCAGAGCCCTGGGGGTTGGTGGGGAAGGGGGAGAAGCTTCGCCCGCCTCCGAGAGCCGCCACGTCCAAGCGCGGCAGCGGCAGGAGCAGGGCCGGCTCAGCTGATAAGCAAGGTCTGAAACCTGAAACTGCAGGTTGGCTCCTTCCTATATAAACAGGCGCTTGCACACACACACACACACACACACCCCTGCACGCCCGCTCGCACGCCACTCCCGCTGCTCCCGGCCACGCCAGGCACCCGCCTGCCCATCCCAGAGACGGCCACACCACCCAGGACCAAGCCCCACCACCAGTCCTGGTCCCAAACGCTCTGGCACCGGCTCAAAACGAAGCCTGATGCTGGTTTATGTGGAGCTTCAGGTGTTATTCCCTGAGAGCAGACTCCATGTTTTGGCAAAGGGACCCATTGGTGGGCACCAACCTGGCACCGTCTGCCTGGGTTAAAAACAGCAATACGGGAAAAGCAAATAGTGCATTTTTTAACCTCATAAAACAGGTCAGAGGGGCTCAGCACCACGCTGGATCAGCTCACGGGGTGCCTGCAGGCACAGAAAATTTAGGTCCCCCTCACCCAGTGGTGATGGGCAGCGGTGCCACCTGCGTGACCCGGGGTGGTGGGTGCCCATCACCGTCCCTGCTGAGCAGAGCACACAGCTGAGCCCCTCTGCTCGCCAGGGCCACGGAGGCCAAGAGCCAGGGCGTGGCTGTGCCATGCCACCACTGGACTTCCTCGTGCCAGTGCCACCACAGCACTGCTTCCTCCAGCGGGAGGAAACACCCCAGAAGACAAAACCCTGCCCTGTTTTTCCCACTTCTCCAGGCTCAGCTCCAGCCTGGAACCGGGGCGGCCACATACCATCGGTGAGGCTGGGCTGCACGCAGGCTGCTTGCTTCACCCCAGCTCCAGCCCCCAGGGCGAGCGGGGCCCTGCCGTTGTGCCTTGATCAGGGATGTGGGGCCAGGCATCTCCCACAGGAAAGGGGAGTCTCCAAACTGCTTTGCCTGCTTAGGGTGAAGCCACTTTGTGGCACGGAGAGGGTTTCGATGGGTGCATCCCTGAGGATCTCTCCAGCGCACGGCTGGACGTGGCATCACCGTGCTGGGGAGCTCAGTGCTGAGAAGGGGCAGCTCTCATGAGACCCCACCTGGAGTCCTGTGTCTGGTTATGCAATCCCCAACATAAGAAGGAGATGGAACTGTTGGAATGAGTCCAGAGGAGGCCACGGAGATGAACCGAGGGCTGGAGCACCTCACTTATGAGGACAGACTGAGAGAGCTGGGGTTGTTCAGCCTGGAGAAGAGAAGGCTCCACAGAGACATTAAAGTAGCCTCCCAGTACTGAAAGGGGCTCCAGGAAAGCTGGGAAGGGGCTCTTTACAGGGCATTGGAGCGATGGGACGAGACAGGATGGCTTTAAACTGGATGGGGGATGATTTAGATTAGACATTTGGAAGAAATCTTCACGCTGGGCATGGGGAGGCCCTGGCCCAGGTTGCCCAGAGAGGTGGTGGCTGCCCCATCCCTGGAGGTGTTCAAGGCCAGGTTGAATGGGGCTTTGAGCCCCCTGATCCAGTGGGAGGTGTCCCTACCCGTGGCAGGGGTTGGAACTGGATGGGCTTTGAGGTCCCTTCTAATGCAAACCATTGCATGGCTCTATGACTCTGTGATTCTATGACTGTGATATCTGGGGGCTGCCAGCTCTGCAGGAGCACAGCCCGGGGTTTCCCTACTCTCCTGAAGCCGGATCCAGCTGAGGAGTCTCCATCTGGGGTGCAAGGAGCCCCGCAGTGCTCTGAGCCAGCTCCCCGCCCTGGTTGCACAAGCGCCCCGGGTGCTGCCGCGCAGCGCACAAACAATCCCAGCCTGTTTACGAGCAGCCCCGGCTGAGGGCAGGGCATCGCCCCAGCCACCTGCATCCCCAGCCCTCATCACCCTGCCTGATCGCAGCGAGGAAAAGGCACCAATCCTCAGCCCAGCTCCCCGCAGCTCCCTGGGCACCCATTGGCGTTCATTCCCACCAGGACCCCCGCCAAAATGCCAATTCGACACAAGCACTGGCAGCACCCCGACCCCCAGCACCTTGCAAAGGTACTTTGGAAGAGTAAATTTGCCTTTAGAGAGCCCAGATTGACCGGGTGCAAGGGGGATGAGACAGCCTCGAGTGGGGATTTCCTCCCCAGGGCCATCCTAAGGGACTTTGGCCCCATTGTGGGTCCTCCTGCCCCACTAGGACAGCACCCAGCGTGCCCTGCAAGCTGCCCTGGCACCTGCATGGGCATCTCCCCAGCTCCTCCAGGGCACACAGATTTGGGCAGTGCCCAAAATTGTCTTCTTCCAGCAAACCATAAATCCCCTGGGAACAGAGCGGAAACCTCCAGCAAGGTCTGCGGCTCCTGCTGGCACAGACTGACATTCTGGGGGTTGGGGAGAGAAACTGGGGGCTACTCCCTAGGTATTTTGCATCCACCACTTCTACTGAGGCATCTAGATGAGCCCAGAGCCATCTTCTTGGGTTGAAAACGGGTTTTTTTACACTTTCTTTTGCTTAAAGAGAAGAAGGGATGGGGTTGAACCCGACACGCTGTTCCCAGCTCCAGTTCTGCACCATCCATGCAGCGGAAGATGCATCCTCCACCCACCTGTGGGGCTGCTTTGTGCTCCCAGCCCTGTGCACCCAGGTGTTGGGGAGCCGAGCCACAGAGGGACCCTGCACTGGTGCCCCCAGCCTTGAGAGGGGTCACTCAGCCCTCACGGTGCCTCCCTGCTGCCCATCCATGCGCCAGCGCCGCGTCAAGGGGCATCGCTCCCCCCGCACCGGCCCGCGCCTGAACCCAAGGTCCTGCTTATCTGCAGCACAACCATGTCTGGTGATAAGGCTGGGGATAAGATAAGGCTCCAGGCAGCCTCGCTGCTATCACAAACCTTTCCTCCAGCGCTGTGCCCCAAGGCTGAGGGGTGATGCACCCCCCAAATGCCCCCCCTCCCCGCAGTCTCCCCCCACGGCACATACGCAACCTCTCACTTTGATGAGCTTTAAACTCCAGCAGTCCCTTGTTTCCAAATCAGACTTGATTCAGGGGAGAGGGGAACAATTAAAAACAAAACCACACATCAGGGCAAACAATTTGGCTGGGGAAGCCTCGGCAGCAAAGAGGTGGTGAGGGGCAGGATATGGGGGGAGAGAGGCACAACCACCACCTGATCGCATCGGGCTCACAATAAAATTGCTAATCTTCTCTGCTCAGCTGAGCTGAAAGAAGAGCTGCTGCCGAGGAAAACAAACCCACAGGATGAGAGCGTGGAGCACGTGGAGTTCACCTGGCGCTGGCACACACACCTGAGCCTTCCTCAGATGGCTTCTCCTCCTCCTCGCTGCCTCGCATCCTCCATGGGGCAATGCTGCGTCCCAGGGTGGAAGGATGCAATCATAGCCCAGGGAACAGAGAGAGGCTCTTGGGGCCACCCCAAGGGGCTCTCCCCTGGTGCCCCTTCTCCCTCCCACTCCAACTCAGCCTGGGCAAGGCGAGGGGAGGAGATGGGGTGGATTGGCCCATTCCCAGGAGATGGGATCTGCCAGCGGATGGACACCCCCACCTCCGGCAGAGCCTGCCTGCCCTTTCAATTAGAAGGACTTGGGAAAAAAAAGAAGACCAAAACAACCCCCTCTCCACACATGTTTGCCTCCCAGCATCCGTGCCAGGCTATAAATACCCAGCACTCTCCGTTCTGGCTGAGGGGGGGGGGGGGGGGTAAACAGGACCAGAGAGAAATGGTCCCATAGGGTGGGGTTCAGCCTGGAGAAGAGAAGGCTCTGGGGAGACCTTGGAGCAGCCTCTCAGCACTGAAAGGGGCTCCAGGAAAGCTTTTCACAAGGGCAAGGAGTCACAGGATGAGGGGAATGACTCTAAATTGGAAGGGGGAAGATTTAGGTTAAACATTAGGAAGAAATTATTCACAATAATGGGGAGGCCCTGGCCCAGGTTGCCCAGAGCAGTGGTGGTTGCCCCATCCCTGGAGGTGTTCAAGGGCAGGTTGGATGGGGCTTGCAGCCCCCTGATCCAGTGGGAGGTGTCCCTGCCCATGGCAGGGGGTTGAAACTGGATGGATTTTGAAGTCCCTTCCAACCCAAACCATTCCATGATTCTATAAGGAAGGGGTCAGAGCGGGGCACTCACCCGCTGGCACTGGAGGGGATGCAGGGCCAGGGTGGGGTGGGCAATGCAAGAACAGGGCATGGTGGGCACAGGTCAGGAAGCCCAACTCTGCCAGCGGGGTGGCAGTGCCAGAAGGAACGAGCGAGGGTGAGGCAGAGGAAATCCCCATGGGCCCCGGAGGCAGCGGAGCGGTGCCAGGAGGGAGTGAAAGGCACCGCTGACTGGCACCGGGGCAGCCTGCCAGGATGGGATCACGTCACCTCCCAGTGCCCCCAGTGCCATGGAAGGAGCAGAGCGGGAGGGGGGCAAGCACTTTGAGCATATCCTGCCCCAGATCTCTCCATCCCAGGGCTGACCCCATGGCCTGCACCCACCCACCCCGGCAGCCTGGGAGGATGGGGTTTGGGGTGCAATGTTGGGGGGGGAGGGCAGAACAGGGCTCAGGGTGTGGTGTCCGGGGGAGCAGCCCAGGTTGGGGGAAGCCCTTTGAGGTTCAGCCCTGCCACAGGATTGCTACCTCATTACAGAGCAATTAAAGACTAATTATGTGATGGTAACACCCAAAGCCCAATCAGGAAATGGGGCTGCTGGGTGCCAGCGGGTGCACGCGTGCACAGGCACACACACACCCTCCTCACCAAACCTCAGGAGATCTCTAGAGCAGAGACAGGACACGTCAGAGGGAGGCACCTGGCCCGAGAGAGGTCCTCAGCTTAAATCCTCACTCTGCTGACTCCGTGCCTCAGTTTCCCTACTTGCAACTGGGCATCCTGCTCCCAGCTGCTGTCCTGCTTCTCCCCAGAGGCATCAGAACATCCCTGTGCCTTGCCCTGCGCCCCAAAAGCCCCAACACCAGCTCTGCCTCAGCAAGGAGCATCCCCATCCCATCAGTCCCATCCTGCTGCCCTCCCATGGCCTCAAGTCAGCAGTGAGACACTGGTGCTGAGCCTCGGGGGGGGGTCCATACCAGGAGCTGGGGTTCCACGCAAGGAGTTGGGGGTCCACACCAGGAGTTGGGGGTCCACACCAGGAGCTGGGGTTCCATGCCAGGAGCTGGGAGTCTACGCCAGGACCTGGGGTTCCATACCAGGAGTTGGGGCTCCATGCCCACGAGCATCCTCACGGGAGCCAGAGCAGCCCCAAGAGCCTTCTACCAGCAGATCCAGGCACCTGGACCAGGGCCACTCTGCCACCCCATGGACAGGGCCACCCCAAACCACCCCGTGAGCACGTGCCCAGGACGGCTCCTATCAGCAGGTGAACTTTAACCACATAAATAACATTCCTGCTGCCCCCCCCCCCCTGCTGGCACAACCCTTATCTGTGGAGGGGGCCACAAGCCTGTCCACAGCCTGGAGAGGCCACCAGCCCTATCGCTGTGCCCAAGGACGCTGGGGAAGGGGACGACTCACTAGGAACATGCAGGTCTGGTGGTCACAGGCAGGAGCTGGACCCCCACCAGCATCACCCCGTGCTCTGCCCCATCCCCCTGTGCCTCTGTTTTGCCACCAAAACCTCCTACGATGGCAGTGGGGGACAAGGTCACCCCAAGAGCAGATTGCAGCTCGCAGGGAGGAGCCGCGGGGAGGATGGGGACAGGATGCGAAGCAGCAGCGCTGATGGCTGTTGAAGGGCCTGGCATCTCCGGGCACACAGGCAGAGACGGGAAACGAGCTCTTTCCTCCCCTCTGGGAACTCATCACCACGATTGCAACTGAGTGTTGGAGCCCAGAGGCCCTGGAGTTTGCACACAGCTCTTGAAACTCTCATCTCCCTGACAAGCGGGAGAGCAACCGGCAGCCAGAACCGGAGCTCCGGGCGGCCCCCGCGAAAGGTCACTGCATTTGCACATTCACAAAACATGTATTTTAAAAAAACCTAACCCATAGGTGGGGGGATCCCACACTCCCACGGCAGCGACAGCACCCACGATGCGGGACGATCCCAGCAAAACCCAGTCCACCCTGTCCCAGCCCAGCATCCCCCCAGCATCCCAGGCTTGGCAAGCTGGCACCGTGCTGTTGGTGTTTTAATAATCAGACAGAGGAGAAAACAGCAGATTTATATCTCCTGCTTTCGCTTTCTGGGCCCTGAGGGTGCAATCAAATTCTCTGGAAGAATAAAGGCTGGAAAATTAGTTTCAGTGCATCAAGCAGATGGCTGGAGGCTGGGGCTTTGGGGGACCTCTTGCCCCCCCCGAGTATCACCCTGCAAGAAGGGGTTGCAGGGCCCTGGGGTGAAGGTCCCAGCTTTGGGGACAAGTGACGATGACTCCAGAGGATGGGGGTGAAAAGGAAGAGCAGGAGCCTGGAGCGGGAGCTGAGCCACCTCCAGCTGCACTCAGGGTGGGTCGAGGATGCTAAAGCTGCATGAGCTGCTCTCACCAGCACTGCTGGAAACAGGCAGTGTTGTTTTGCTGCCCCACACGCCCTGGCCTCATCCTGCACCCATCGGCTGGGCCACAACCCCATCACCGCCCAAGGATTTGCCACTGCTGGAAGAAAAGCCTTGCAAAGTCAAGGAGATTCCCATCCTGTAACCACAGAGAGGGACAGGAGGAGTGGTGGGGCTGAGCCACTGGCTTGAGTGAACGATGCTGAGCCTATGTGGAAAAGCACCTTCAGCAGCCCCACCTGCAGCTGGAGAGCCCTTCGAATTCACCTGCTCCAGGCTGGAATTTGCCCTCATCACCTGATCACAGGCACTGCACCTCCCACCTGCTGGCTGCAGCTCAGCACCCATCACGGAGGGGTCCAGAACTCTCGCCCTGACCAGATCCTTCCAAACCTTCCCAGGTGCCCATCCCAGAGCGCAAGATGTGAGGCTGCCTGGGGCAATGCCAGTGGGATGGAGTTGCACACAAACCCCATCTTCACCTGGCACTGAGCACAGTCCTCCCTGGGGCCCAGCACCCCAGGAAGGATGCTGGACCCAGCACCCACTGCATCGCCCAGGTGCGCAGCATCCCTGCTGCTCATCCAGTGCTCCGGGAAGCATTGAGCAGAACCGGCTGAGCAGGGCTGGGAGGCAACTGGGGCTGCTGGCGCTGTCAGACTGGTCTTGGCTGTTCTGCTGGGCGCCAACCACAGACAAGAGAGCCCGACCCACGGCACATCATCCCCTGGATGTCTGCACCCCAACCCAGGCAATGCCAGCGCCGGTACCCACACCACATGGCAGGGGCAGTCGGCAGCCACGCACCTTACACAGATGAAATGGCCTCAAGTTGCTCCAGGGCAGGTTCAGATTAGACATCAGGAAAAATTTCTTCACCAAAAGGGTGGTCAAGCACTGGCAGAGGCTGCTCAGGGAGGTGGTGGAGTTGCCATCCCTGGAGGGGTTTAAAAGGCAGGTGGATGAGTTTCTTAGGGACAGGGTTTAGTAAGGGGACAGGTATGGCTGGACTCAATGATCTCAGAGGTCTTTTTCTATGATTCTGTGATCTCTGAGCACCTCATCTGCCCATCTTCCAAACCCCTCCCGGGATGGGGACTCCACCACCTCCCCAGGCAGCCTCTGCCAGTGCTTGACCCCCCTTTTGGTGAAGAAAACCTCCCCTGGTGCAACTTGAGGCCATTTCCTCTTATCCTGTCACCTGTCACTTGGGAGAAGAGACTAACACACACCTCACTACACCCTCCCTTCAGGCAGTTGTAGACAGTGATGAGGTCTCCCCTCAGCCTCCTCTTCTCCAGGCTAAACAACACCAGTTCCCTCAGCCGCTCCTCACAGGACTTGTTCTCCAGCCCCTTCCCCAGGTTTAGTAGTTGACAGGTACAGTTGGACTGGATGACCTCAAAGATCTTTTCCAACCAAGCGATTCCATGAGTCTACAACCTATTTCCAACACGGTGCCCGGTGGCCCTTACCTGGCTGCCCACAGCTGGTGCGATGCTCCGGGCACTGGCACCACCGACGCTGGAGCGGCTGCGCTGCTGGTGGTTATGTAAAGGAGCCTGGGAGGAGAGCACTGGCTCCAGGTTCTCTGAGACAGCAGGGAGTGAGGAACAACAGTCTCTCGCTGCTCGTCAGGCCCTGTCAGCAGCGGCAGCAGTGGGAGGAGGACGGGTGCTGGAGCAGGATGCAGGAGGATGCTCTCTGCTCCATCTCCGTGGGGTTCCCACTTCCGGTCCCCCAGGAGCTGGGGACACGATGAAGATGGGAGGGAAGGTACCTGGAGAGAGGAGGCGGTGACAGGGGGCAGCTTGAGCCCCGCATCAGCCAGATCCTGCTTCCCTGCTCCGAGAACAAAGAGCTGTGCTGGAAAGGCTTGGGCGGCCACTTAATTACCAGTGGGACTTGGGGATCAGAGCAGCTGAGCTGCCACCAGAGTCCTGCAGAGCAGAGCAGAGGTGAAAACTCTGCTTTAAATAACGAGAGGAGCATCAAGCGACTGTTTTGAAACCCAGGGTGGTGGAAGAAAACCCTGAGACCAGGGGTGGGGGAAGAAAACCTCGAGCTGCCTCAGTCTTCCAGGCAGGGACACGGGCCAGGGGGATCATCAGGATTGTCACCAACCCGGTGCAGGGTGTTTGTCGACAGAATGCCAGGCACACACAAAAGCCATCTCATTACCCCCTAATTAGTGCTTTGCCAGCTCCTGCAATTAACACCCATGTTGTTGAGGTAAACAGAGGGTTAGAAGCACCCTAGAGAGCTGGGGGCCCTGGCAGGGTGCAGACCACCCATGGGCACGCACCAAGGAGCACCGAGCTGAGCTCCAATCCACCTCCCTGAGCCCCTCATCTGCTCCAGGAGAATCTACCAGGGATGAGCAGGATGCCAAGGGAGCAGGCAGGACCTCGTGAGGGTGGTGGCACTGCCCAGAGCATGCCAGGGCAAGAGGGGCATCACCCAGCACCACGCACCAGGGAGCACCCGTGCTCCACAGGGAGAGGAGGAGAAACTTTCTCCAAGCTCCTGGGAGCAGCCAGGGTTGGACTCCAGGCTGTAGGTTCTGCCTCGAAGGTGGCCGAGCCACACACCCTCCTGCACAGCAAGGTGTTTATTCGAAAGTTGTCTCCTTTAGGAACATCAAAGGAAAGCAGTCGCCCAGGTCTTAAATGGCCTTTCTCCAGCTGACCCAGAAACATGGATCAAGAGCTGTCTCATCCCTTAATTGAGAAGTTGGTGACTTTGAATCTTTATTAAAGAGCTTTAGTGAATTCACAGATTAAGGGCACAACCGGCCACTGCGATCATCCAACCTGACTCCCTGCATACCACGGCCAGAGCAACCTCACCCTGCGGCCCAGGGAGCCCTCGCCAGGCTCTGCCATGGAGTGAAAAGCAAAATAAAGCCAGAAACACGCTGGAAACCAAAAGGACCCCAACCTGCCTGCAACGAGACAACCCATTCCCAGGGTATTTTCCAGCTTCGGATGCCAGAAGGAGCAGGCAGAGCTTGGCTGGGGGGGTTGTGAAGCGTTTGTACCCCCTCCCTCACCCTGCAGGTCACCCCATCAGCCCATCAGCCCACCCTGGAGGACGCTCCACAGCAATGCCATGAAATCAGGGGCGGGTTTTGCAGAGCAGGGCACAAGGCATCACCTCCCCACACCACAGCGCTTCCCGTGGGGCAGTGGGAAGGGGAGCAGGGTTTTCCCAGGTGGGTGCAGAGCTGCCAGATACCGGGAAAAAATCGAGGCTAAAGAGGAGACAGCACATTCCTCAATGCACTATTTCTGCCTGCTGCGGATTATCATGTTTCAAGCAAAGGAAAACAGAAGAGGGGGATGCTACTACAAACGCTTGAGAGTGAGAGGAGCAGCCAAGCAACTGTGCTTTCCCCTCCAGTGAGCAAGGACAGGCAGGAGAAATCCCCACCCCAGCTGCCTCCAAGGGGCACAGATGGAGCAGAAAACAACCCAAGCCCCTGTCCGGCTGCTGAGGGTTGAGGGGATTAAGCCCCACGTTGCCCATCTGGGTTGGGGTTTGTGCCTGATGATGTGCAGGGCATGGGTTTGCACACACACACACGTGTGCAGACACGGAACCACAGCCAGCAGACAGGGTGATGCTGCTGCACCTTCATGGAGCAGTCGGACAGGCACGGCCACTGGTACCCTCGCAGCAGTCACCACTCACTGCCATCACCTCATCCCAGCAGTGCCAAGCGTGGAGCTCACCCTCCTGCCTGCTCCTGCCCGTCCTTCCTCATCCCTGCCAGCCCAGAGGCTGCTCCCGCCGGTTTCTATGGGAACTCGCAGGAAAACATGGTTTCCAGCAAAGCCAGCGCCAGCCCTGGCAGCCCAAATGCAGGCAGCAAGATGCCCCATCACCAGGATTGCCTGTGGGACCCCTGCGAGCGACCTTGCTCAGGACAGCAGGGACCCCTCCCCACAGGGACCACCAGGGATGCAGGCAGGGGGATGGGATGCTCAGAGCCAGGATGGTGCTGGTGGCCCAGTGCACTGGGATGGGTGCCACGGTGCACAAGAGCTGGGGCTGCAGCTGAGGCAGCCAGAGACCAGCCAGAGGGGACAGGCTTTGCACTCACCATGTGATTTTTAGCAGGCACTCAAGAATTTTAATGCCTCGGCCACCTCCTCTCTGGGAATCCTAATCCCAGCGCTGGCTCTGGGTGGGCAATGGAGCCGGGCATCCCCCAGCCATGGTGGAGGAGGGAAGGAGGCCACGTGAGGAAGCCACATCCTGTCCTGGGGGAGTGAAGGGGCAGATCTGAGTGGGATGTGAGCGCTCCTTCCCCCATGGAAAACGTCAGTGGGGTGCACCACAGCACAAGCCATACTGGGAGCAATGGTGTGGGCAGCAGCAGTCCCTGCTCCCATCCTGCGCTCAGCCTTGGGGATGCACAGCGGGATGCACGGTGGGATGCTCAACGGGATGCGAAGTGGGATGCTCAGCAGGATGCAGACGCTCTTGACGTGAAGAAGTGGGAGAAACCAACGAGTGCTGCTGATTCTGGGCTGCAGAGCCAGCACGCAGCGCCGCAAACAGCATCACCTGCCTGGAAGGATGTGTCCCCCAGCAAATGCCACCCCGATTCGCTCTGTGCTCGCTCCCTGGCAGGTCTGTCTGCACCCCTCTGCACCCCAGGATGGCCACGCACCCCCTTCCCGATGCAGATTCCCTCCTGCCTCCTTGCATGGAAGGATTACACAGCAGCCAGCTGGAAGGGGGGAGCCAGCCCCCTGCACCCAAGGGACCGCGGCGCACGTCACGGGTGGGATAGATGGAACGGCGCACAGGGGACTCAGCCCTCCCACGTCACAGCCCACGATGGATGGCAAAGGCCCCGCAAAGGGGTGATGGAGGGGCTGGATCTCCCTCTGCACAGAGGCACCATAACCAGAGCTGGGGTCCCCACCAATTCCTAGGGCACGATGGCCTTGGGTGGCCAATCCAGCCCCTTCCGCTGGGGTTTAATTGACTCGTGGCGTATTTAATATCATCATGTGATGGATCAGACCTCTGGTGCCTTCAGATCTCACAGCGGCACAACAAAGCTGCGATTGACTGCTCCGGGAAGCGGCTGCGGCTCCCGCGTCCTCTCCGGCACCGCCAGACACCTCGGTGCAGAGGGGGCCAAGCAAGCAGAGCATCCCCTCTGCGAGGAGGGGGAGGCTGGTTCGCAGCTACCAAGCAGCACCAGGCGGGGGCCGCAAAGCCCAGGGAAGCGTTCAGGTCCCCAGGAAGCGCCAGACGACATCTCAGGCTCCATCCATCACAGCCCAGCCTGGCTGCGACCTCAGCAAAGCACCACAACCATGGGGACCAGCACTCAGGACCTGGGGGTCTGGTCCATGCAAGCTCCTGGTCACCATGATGGGGGTTTGAGGGTCCAAAGCTTGGTCTTTCCCAAAGCCTGGTGCTGCACGCAGCTGGGTCCAAGCCCAAGGTATCCCAGCCCATCACAGGAGTTTGGGGGCCCAAAGCTGGGTGTCTCCCAAAGCCTTGCATCCCAGCCCAAGGGACTCCAGGCTATCATGGAGGTTTTGGGGTGACATGAGTCCAAAGCTGGGTCTCTCCCAAAGCCTCAGTCCTGCACACAGCTGGGTGCAAGCCCAGGGGACCCCAGTCGAGGTGCAGGAACACAACCCAGTGCACAAACACATCATGGGGACAGCTCAGGGGTCCTCACATCTTGCTGACAGTGCAGCAGGAGGGGTGGGGAGTGCAGGGGGAGCCTGGTCCCCAGCCCCTCAGGCAACCGGGAGGTGCTGGGCTCTGCAGAGCACCCCACTTTGGCCATGGGGTGCACTCAGTGGGGGCTGAGACTCCCCCTGGTTGGAGCACAGGTTCCCCTCAGCCTCTGCGGTGCACACTGCTTTGGCCACAGGGTGCACTCAGGACCCCCCTCAGCTGAAGCACAGGTGCCCCCCACCCAAGGCAGCACCTCGCTTTGGCCATGGGGTGCTGAGTGCACCCAAAAGGGGCTGAGACCCCCCGTGGCTGGAGCACAGGTCCTCCCAGGCTCTGCAGAGCACCCTGTTTTGGCCATGGGGTGCACTCAGAGTACCCCAAAGGAGTTGAGACCCCCCCTCTCGGCTGCAGCACAGGTACCCCCCCAAGATAGCCCCCCTGCACAGCCCCCCCCCCCCCCCCCCCGCCGTCATAGCACACATCCCCGGTGAGAGGATGCTCTGCCCGCGAGGAAGAGGAGGCAGGAGGAGGAAGGGGGCCGCGGTGCGGGCACTCACCGTGCTGGGGGGGCAGCGACCGTGGCCCCCCCGCTGCCTAGGGGCTCAGCATCCCCCGGGGCAGCCCGAGCTCGAGCCGGAGCCGCATCCCGAGCCGGAGCGGGAGCTGGAGCTGGGCATGCTCGGGGACCGCCGGGCGCACGTGATGGCACCGAGCGCGGAGGGGGGGGGCTGCACCGCCACCGCACACTCCCCCCCTCTGTGCCCCCGGGGGGACCGCACCGCCCACCACCCCCCCCCGTATCACTGGGGGGAGCCAAGACCTCACCGCTCCCCCCCTGCATCACGGGGGGATGGGGGAAGCTGGAGCACACTGCCCCCCCGCCCCCGCACACATCCCGCATCACTTGGGGGGAGCCGCAACAGTGCTATACCCCCTCCCCCGCATCATTTGGGGAATGGAAGGAACACTACTCTGCTCCCCCCCCCCTCCTCGCCGAGCACATCCTGTATCCCCCTGCATCACTTTGTGTCCCCCTCCCGCATCCCCTGGGGGTTGGGGGAGCTGGACCACACTGTCCCCCCCGCACGCATCCTGCACCCCCTGCACCACCGTAGGGAGATGGAACCATACTGCCCCCCTCCCCGCATCACCTGGGGGATTGGGGAGAGACACACCACAGTGTCCCCCTGCATCACCTGGGGGGAGCCAAGACCGTGCTGCCCCCCCCCGCATCACTTGGGGGATGGAGGAGGGGACACTACACTGACCCCCCCCCACATCCTGCATCGCCAGGGGAGCAGCCTGGTCCACACTGACAGCCTCCATCCCCCTGCATCACTCGGTGTGTCCCTCCCCACAGCACTTGAGGAGAGGGGGGCTGGACCACAACACCCTCCCCCCCCACACACACTCATCCTGCACCCCCGGGGGAGCTGCCTGGCTCACAGTGCCAGCCTGCATCCTTTGGAGGTTGCAGCCAGGACTTTGTGCTCCCTCCTGCATCCCAGCATCTAGGGGACAGCCTGGACCACCCTTTTCCCTGCATCCTACATCTCCCTGGGCGGAGCAGCCCATTGGTTCTCAGTCAGGCCCACGGCCTCCCCCTGCAGAGGGTCAAGCTCTGCACCCCAGAGAGCTGCCTGCAGCGAGGATGCAGCATGCAGAGGATGGGCAGCAACAGAGCTCCACAACCACTGCGTGCTCTTTGGAGCACAAAGGCCATCACTCCACCATCCCCAGGCCATGCTGAGGGCCAGCAAGGGCTCAGGCAGGGCTTCCAGGACCCCTCCCCAGCCCTGCTCAGGCCCTGTGGCAGGATGGGTCCCAGGCTGCAGAGCTGGGTGCTTGCAGAGGCGCTGGGGAGCTGCAATCTCCAGCCCTCCAGCAATGGCACCGTGCCCTGATCCATGCCACTGCCCTCCTTCTGCCTGTCAGAGCTGCAGGCATCACACCCAGGACCCTGCCTGCGTGTCCAGAGGCTCAGACCCTGCAGCATGCAGGGATCCTCCATCCTCCACAGCTGAGCTGGCGTGGGAGTGATGTGGGCTCTCCATGCAGGAAAAGCCGGCGGCTGCCCTTGATCCCATAATCCCCCATGAGCCACACGGCATTAGGGACTGGGGAGGGGGTGGCTTTCACTGGATGCTCTGCCTCCTGCACCTTAATGCAATATTCCAGAAGCATTGGGCCAACCTTCTCAGCCACACGGTGTGAGTGTTGGGGTTGTCCTGTGCAGGGACAGGAGTTGGACTCGATGATCCTTGTGGACCTCTTCCACTCGGGGCATTCTATAGTTCTGTGATCTCTGCAAAGGGCAAGATCCTCCCTCCCTGCCAGCTCAGGGACCCCTACGAGTTGTCCCCTCCCCAAGGTCACTGTTCCCAGCCATTCCCCTGCCCCACAGGCAGCAAGAACCCACTGGGGTGGCTCTACACCCCTCCTGCAGCCCAGGAGAACCCTGAAAGCTGAAAACCAGCCCAGGAAAAGCATGGGCACTGCTTCGAGCCCCCTGAGCTCAGCCAGGCAGCCCTGACCCCCCTCGCACAGCCAAGGGGTGCTGGGTGCTCACGGACATTGAGGGGCTGGAGCGTGTCCAGAGAAGGGCAACGGAGCTGGTGAAGGAGTTGGAAAACAAGGGTTGTGAGGAGCAGCTGAGGGACCTGAGGGTGTTTAGCCTGGAGAAGAGGAGGCTGAGGGGAGACCTCATCACTCTGTGCAGCTGCCTGAAAGGAGGTTGTGGTGAGGTGGGTGCTGGGCTCTTCTTCCAAGCAGCAAAGGATGGGATGAGAGAAAATGACCTCAAGTTGCACCAGGGGAGGTTTAGATTGGATATTGGGAACAATTTCTTCACTGAAAGGGTTCTCAGGCCCTGGCAGAGGCTGCCCAGGTAGGTGGTGGAGTCTCCATCCCTGGAGGTGTTTAAAAGATGGGTAGATGAGGTGCCCAGGGATGGTTCAGTAGTGGACAGGGATGGCTGGACTCGATCACAAAGGTCTTTTACAGCCAAGAAATTCTATGACCCAGCAAGGCCTTTTCTTCTGCAGGCAGAGAGCTGGAGGCAGGAATAGGGTGGGAAAGAGCCCTTTCTGGGGAGCACCCAGCTGGAGCCCAAATCCAGCCTGGGCTCAGCGCAGGCAGGAGGGTGCCCAGCATCGCATGGAGCCAGCGGCTCCTGCTCTGCAGCCGGGCCCTGTGCACGCGTGCAGCAACGTGCAGGACATGCGCCGCTGCGCCCGCCTCAATGCCACCTGGTGGGTGCTGCAGCAAAGGCAGGAGCCAGCACAGCCCCCACGCACCAGGGCGAAGGGGAGCAGCTCCTGGCTGAAGAGCCCACCTCCATCCCGGACCCGCTCCCCATTCCGCTGTGGCATTCCCAGCACAGGTACCACGTTGAGCTGACTGAGGGGGAAGAGAGCTCCTACCACGGAGGAGCATCCCAGGTGAGCTGCAGGCACCCAGCTCCAACCTGAGCGAGAGAGTCCCCAGCAAGCCCCACCAGCAGCAGCAATGTTTGTGGCTGCACGACTCAAACCTGGGGCTGATTCAAGGACACCTTGGCTCTGCGTGACGGATTAGACCGGATAATCCTGGTTCTTTCCTCCAGCTCTCAGCCCACCTTGAGATCTTTGCTCCTGCAGGGTTTACAGCTGTCTGAGCACACCTAGAAACCTCAGCGTGCGCCAGATAGGGACGGGCTCAAAGATCCTGGCTGGAACACCCTCACCCAGCAGCACCTGGAGCCCTGCGTGACGCTCAGCCTGTCTAGACACCACCATCACCCCGGCAGGGCCCAGGTTCCTGGGCTGGAGGCAAGGAGGGAGCAAGAGACAACGGGAAACAACCCTCTGGGATGAACCAGAGCTCTTGCAGCAATGCCTCGGGGCAGATCCCCACCGAGTTACGCGTTGGCCCCGGTGAGCACAGCCACCTGCATGCCCCAGAGACCCTTTGCACCGCTGAGCTCCTTCTCACAAGGGTGCTCTGGGGTCCAGGAGGACATCCCCACTGGGCTCCAAGGGAGGAAAGACGCAGAGCAGGGGGCTGGCTGGCTCCCCCACCCCACCCTGGAGTTCCCAGAGCCCTCAGAAGAGACATTTGCATCCAAAGGAGTGAGCACAGGAGCTCAGATTTGCACTGGGTACAGGATTCAGGTGGAGGAGATGACCCAGAGCTGGGTCTGGTCCCTGCTAATTACGAAGGGCTGCCACAGCCACGCAGGGATGGGTGACTCCAGCCTGGCCTCACAGTGCTGTGCTGGCACAAGCTCCAGCTCTCTGCTAAAGCTCACCGTGCCGACGTGCGCAGGGCTCGCTCACTGCAGCATCCAAGCAATCTCTGAGACGACCCCACACATCTACCAAACCCAACAGGCTGCATTCTCTCCTGGAGCAGGAGCTCCAGGTTTGTTCAGCTGCTGGGACCATGGGACCATCACAACCACGTCGACAGCAGCGTGGGACAAGGCACAGCAGGGTCTCAGGCACCCACCCACCCACTCAAGTCCAAGATGCACCAGCAGCAACAGGCCCTGGCCCCATCCTCCAGCAACTGCAAAGCTCCAGAACCTTCCAAACCACATCTTTACTGCCCTGGTCCTCCCCGAGTCTGGATAACAACATCCTGTGCTGCACTCGCAAGTGTTTCGGTGGCAGCAGAGACAAACCCAGGGAGCACCACCCTCCGAGGGTGCAATGGCACAGGAGGCAGAAGCTTCTCCCTACAGCCCCTTCTCACTTACTTGATGAAGTAGAAGTCCCCGTGCTCCGTGGTGTCCATCTCCCAGCCTCGGGGCAGCCCTGGAAGGACAGGACAAAAGCAGTGGTCACTCTCCCTCGCCACACACAGCCCCTGCGCTCCCTGCTCTTGCCCTGCAGGGGACTGGGGTGTCGCAGGTCCCTCTGCCCAAAGGATCTGCTGCTGGACAGTTCACAAGGCTTGGTGTCACACCAAGGCCCCACTTCACCAGGAGGCAATGGTGGAGAAGATCCCCTTGCAGGAGGCAGCGCTGGAGAAAGACAGGAGTGGACAGGCAGGGAGCCATGGGACGGTCATGACACTTGTGGGTTGCTGTGTTAGATGCTCAAACTGGGTTTCTAAAGAGGTTTGGGTTCCCTCCCCACCAGCATCAGGTCTCAGAGACCTCAGGGAGTCTCTCTGTGGAAGGAGACTCTTAAAGGCCCACTGAAAACACCTCTCCAGCTAGAAACCCCGTGCCCAAGAGATGCAGCATCTCCTCGTGCACCATTCAAAGCCCCCCAAGCCGAAGGCAGCTCCCTCTGGCTCAGCTTCTTGGGTCTCCACTGCATTTCTGAAGGGTTCACTCCACACCTCCAGACCCTGACCTGTGTCTGGGGAGGGCAGGGAGCAAATTCCAAGTGCCGGGAGCCATCTCTTACCGGTGCAGGAGAAGTGCCCACTCTGGATGGCGAAGCCTGTGCCAGGGTGCACCCAGCTCGTGGACTTGGTCTCATCGCTGCGAAAGACAAGGAGTGGGAGTGTCAGCACCCGGGGGGGGGGGCTCAGGAGCCCCTTCCCATCACCAGGGAAGGTTCTTTGTGACTTTTCCAGCCAAAGCTTGGGATTTCAGAGAAAGATGGGAACAGCATCCACCAGGCTGGGTCAGCAGTGATTGCCAAGGAGAGAGAAGAGGGGGGAAAGGAGAGATGAGCATGGGTAAAAGGAAATGTAGAGGCTCGCAGCAAGGGGTGCCCCATGTTCCCAGCCCAAACCAAGCCCCTCGCCCCCTGCAGCCCCCCTGACCATGCACCCAGCTCTTCCCACACCCCACCTTCAGCCCCACCCCCAGAGCAGCCCCCAAGACCCCAGCTGCCAGGCAAGGATCGTACTTGATGAAGAAGATGCGCCCATCCCCGCAGACACCGTAGGTCCACCTGCCCGGCAGGTCCAGCCACTCGATGTCATCCCCCATGGGGACACCAATGGGGGGGGAGCTCGGGCGCAGAGGAGGGGTCGGCACCCGGCTCAGGAAGTGCCAAACAACTCCCAGTCCCCCCAGGAGCAACCACTTGCTCAGCTCAGCCCTTCCACCCCGACTGGGTTTGCTGCAAATAACCAAGGAGGGAGGGAAAGGAAAAAAATCCCAACCAACCCCATCAAGTTAACCCTCTCGGTGCCAGGGTGTCACCCCGCCTGCGAGTTGGGGTTCAGAGGGCATCCTCCCAGCTCTCCAAATGACTCTTCGGGGCCGTCACAGCTTCCTGCACTGCCTACTCAGTGTAATTACCGTCAATTAACTCGGGGTGAGTAATTATGGTGTTGTTACTTCCCTCTCCTGTTCATTTTAAACAATGTCAAATTCTTCTCCCTGTCTGATCTTGCAGCCAAGCCGAGGCAGAATGTAGGGCACCCTGATGATTATCGGCAGCGCTTTCGGAGCTGCCCAATGGGTATTTTCTCTCTGGTTGTTCTCAGCCGTCAATTAAATGTCTTTTGAGGGGAAAGGTGGGGTCTGGGAGGCACCTGGGCTGGGTGACTGTGAAGGAGGCAATTGCCCTCGTGCCTCAGCGGCGCCTTGTAAAGCTTCTTGTGGCACAGGGACAAGGATGCTTGGTCAGGAGAGGCCTGGGAGGTGGAAAGAAAGCAGCTGATCCCCAAAACAGGGAAGAAAGGGGTTGCTTTGCTGAGCTGAAGGTATGGAATCATGGAACGGTTTGGGTTGGAAGGGACCTCAAAGCCCATCCAGTCCCACCCCCTGCCATGGGCAGGGACACCTCCCACTGGATCAGGGGGCTCAAAGCCCCATCCAGCCTGGCCTTGAACACCTCCAGGGATGGGGCAGCCACAGCTTCTCTGGGCAACCTGGGCCAGGGTCTCCCCACCCTCACAGGGAAATATTTCTTCCCAAGATCTCATCTCAATCTCCCCTCTTGCAGCTGAAAACCCTTCCCCCTCATCCTATCCTTGATCAAGAGCCCCTTCCCAGCTTCCCTGGAGCCCCTTTCAGCCCTGGAAGGCTGCTCTAAGGTCTTCCTGAAGCCTTCTCTTCTCCAGGCTGAACAACTCCAACTCTCTCAGCCTGTCCTCTCACTGGAGGTGCTCCAGCCCTCAAAGCCTCCTCTGGACTCACTCTGACAGACCCCTGCTAGGATTTGGGGAAACCCATTCACCCAAAGCCTCAGGATTTCTCATCCTTTAGTTCTTTGAATCATCACTTAGGAAAAAACAGGTCTAGTTGGTCCCAGCAAGAGCGTTGGGAGAGCATCCAATGGGACCCCATTGTGGCAGAGAGCGACGCCATGGTCCTGGGCATCGGTTCACCCAGGGAAGCTCTGTTTCATGGGCAAAATCCTTGGCTGCCAACAGCATGTTGAGCTCATGTTCTGCCTGTACTGTGGATGCAGCTGGAGGACTGCACAGGCAAGCAGGAGCTTGGACCCCCGTGCCTGCAGCCCTGGGGGAGCTCAGAGCAGGGCTCGCCAGGATTACGTTATGCCTTGGCTTTCTGAGAGATTGGGGTTTTGCCCATTTTGTGGGTTGAGCAGGGACAGGATCAGGCCGAGCCTGCCCCAGGCAGGTTACGGTCACGCCGGGGTGGCCGGGGAGTTGCCACCCTTATCCTGTTCCCATCTGTGAACCCAGCTGCGGAGCCAAACCTCAGCCACCACCTGATAAAGGACCACGGCAACCCCTGGGCTTGGGCTCTGCGATGCCTCCCGAGGCTGGGGAGGTCACAGCGTGAACCCAAGGGAGGGGTCTGCACCCAGGAGCCAAACCACAGCAAAGAAATCCTGTTTCCATCATGGTTTTTTTTGGGGGGGAAACCCCCAATATTCAGCCCTGGCTGGGAGATGGCTCAAGGCAGAAATAGTTTTATAAAGTCAAAGGCTGCACGAGGTCCTCTCCTAAGCTGCCTTAATCCTATTTCAGTGCTGGGGGAGGCGCTGCAGGGATAACCAGGCATCCTCCCGGCCCCTCTGCAGCCTCCAACCTGAGTCACAGCTCACCCAGGGCACCCTCAGCACAAAGGTTTCAGGGTCTGTGAGCAGCTCCAGGCACCGCCCTGGAGCCTCCTCTGGGATCTCCCCATCACACAGCTTTCAGGTCTCAGCTTTCAAAACCGATGCCAATTTATTTACACAGACGTGAAACAGAAACCTTAAGAGAATCAGAACCAAACGAGCCCGTCCTGCAGTCCCAGGGTCAGGAGCTCCTTGTGCACAGCTCTTGCCTTCCAAAAACCTCTCCAATTACTGCAGAGTTATCCCTACACGTACCTCGAGGGCACAAGGGATCAGAGTCCCTGCCAGATAAGCTCAAAGCACCTCCCATTTGAGGATAGGCTGGGAGAGTTGGGATTGTTCAGCCTGGAGAAGAGAAAGCTCTGGAGAGACCTTAGAACAGCCTCCCAGGACTGAAAGGGGCTCCAGGAAAGCTGGGGAGGGGCTTTTTATCAGGGATAGGACGAGGGGGAACTGTTTTCAGCTGCAAGAGGGGAGATTGAGATGAGATCTCAGGGAGAAATATTTTCCTGTGAGGGTGGGGAGGCCCTGGCCCAGGTTGCCCAGAGAAGTGGTGGCTGCCCCATCCCTGGAGGTGTTCAAGGCCAGGTTGGATGGGGCTTGGAGCCCCCTGATCCGTGGCGGGGGGGGTGGAACTGAGTAGGCTTTGAGGTCCCTTCCAGCTCAAACCATTCCTTGATTCTCTAATCTGATCCTGAAAGCTTTCCTTCCTTCTCCAGTAACCCCCAGGGAGGGATGCATTTCCCATACACATTCCCAGGGTCCTCATGGCAATTCCAGGGGTCCAACCCATCGGACACAAACTCCAGAAAGGAGAAGGATCTGGTGCAGCCCCCAGGGTCAAGAAACGCTGCTGGAGGCCTCAGTAGAACCTTCAGCCAAGAATCCTCAGCAGCTCCAGGCTCTCTCCTGCCAGGTAAATAAATCAGCTTTTATTTCTTTCCACAAGAGAATGTTTTTCCTCTATTTCTTTATATCTTAATCCAATGGAAATTCAAAGGGGAAATACCATTGGGGCTTTTTTGTTTTCATTTGGTTTAAAATCCTTTTAAAAACTCCTTGTTCGCAACCACCCAGGTTATTAAGGAAGAGGACAGCGAGCAGGCACACATGGTGGGTTTCCTCCCCAAAATAACTCATATTTATTGTTTCTACAGATGATCCCACATAGGATCCCATGACATTGGGCACCACTACCCCTGCTCCGTGCACTGTGTCCTTCCTTCAGTGGGGAAGGGAAGCTACCGTTCTCCCATGGAACCATCCTGAATGAGTGGGAAAGTGGATTTGCATTGGGATCGAGCACAGGGAAGAGTTGGAGAAGCTCAGGAGATGTATCTGCTGTAGCAAAAAGCAGCCCCAGCACATTTGCTGTCTGCTGGAGACGCGTGGCTCCTGGAAATTCCAGGGACACTGGGTCACTTGTGTGTGAGACGCTGGTTGGGATTTCACTTGCCAATGTGCCAGGACCAGCCTGGCACCACAGTCCCCCACAGAGGAGCCACCAGCAGTCACCTCCTCCTCCTCCAGCCGCGCAGTGCCGAGCCTTCGCTTCGAGCCACGGTGGGACCACACGGAGAACAAAAGGCAGAGGGAGCGAAACACGCGGAAAAGGGCTGTGCTGGGTGAGCAAAGGCTTAGTTGTGGTCAGGGAGGACATTTTGGCCCTGGCCATGGCCTGACACCCAGCTCCCAGCTCGTTTCAGGTGACCTGCCCTGTCAAGGAAAGCAAACAAAGGCTGAGGAGGTTTCCTTCATGGAGCCCTCATGGGTCAGATCTTAGGAATGCCACAAGACCGGGCGTTTCTGCACAGAAAGGGATGGTTGTTGCACTTGGCCCATATTTGCCCATCCCACCCTGATGCTCACTCCAGAGCAAGGTGACAGAGCAGCGTAGAGGGAGGGATGGGATGGGCTTTGGGACCCACTCAGCCAGCAATGCCTTGGGGTAGTGGTGGCCTCGGCAGTGTCGCTGCGAGTCCCGCGATGCCGTACGGTTCTGGCACCATCTCCTGGACAAAAGCATCCCCAGAAAACAGACCAGAAATGCAGTTCCAGAGCAAGCTGGCCAGGCCCCAGCCTGATGCATCCAGAGATGGGTGTTGTGCCCCCATCCCAACTGTTAATACACAACAGTAACTTCCAGCTGTTGTTTCCTCCCTCCCTGTTACTCCACACGCTGCCCATCTGACCCCATGGCCATCACACCACCAAGGCAGGCAGGAGGTGCCGCCCCCTTTTGGCTTTCCCAGCTCTAGCACAGAAACCAGGAATCGGCCCAAACGAGAGAGAGCTGCTAAGGGAAAAAAAAAAAAAGCTAATTGCTTCTTATTCTTTATAGTCTGGTTGTAAACTGCTTGTGATTTGACAGACAGGGGCAGGGAACGCCGCTGCCCGGAGCGCTGGTGGGTGCTGCTCCATGGGTCCTACCAGGCTGGTAAGGCTGGAGCCCAGACACTCAGATTGCAAGCAGATGTTTAACAGCCTTTTATCACCAATCCCAGTAACACATTTACCACCAGGCTCGGCAACCCACCGCTCCCACAGCCACCTCGGGAACTCCAGCCCCATGTACAGCTCGTTGCCATAGTTCCCACCAGCCAGCATGGAAAGGCGCCAGCAAAACTTCCCTCCAGCTCTAGGAGTGGAATCTTTTTAACCTGCTTCTTGCTTCCCCGCCACCAGAATCCTTTGCTTAACATCAGATCTGGCCTAAATTATCTCAGCAACCTGAAGCTGCAGCTGAAAACAAGAAGGACTGGCATGGGTTGCCCGGAGAAGTTGTGACTGCCCCATCCCTGGAGGTGTTCAAGGCCAGGTTGGATGGGGCTTTGAGCCCCCTGATCCAGTGGGAGGTGTCCCTGCCCATGGCAGGGGGTTGGAACATGATGGTCCCTTCCAACCCAAACCATTCCATGATTCTAGGATTCAGTGATTAGGTGGTGCATGAGAAGGACAGGAGGGAAGGCGCTGAATCCAAATGTCCCCACTGGGTCTTTGTTTCTTCTCGGCACAAAGTCTCTGCGAGAGACCTGGGCCGAATCCCAGCCGCTGGCAGCCAGAGGCGGCTCTTTGCATGCAAAAGGACTGCAGTCGGAGGCTGTTCCCTGTTCCTGCTGAGGTGCCCCATCTCTCGGTGACAGGGAAGGAAGGCAGCCGGCGTTTCCCACGGGGCAAGGAGCAGCTCATGCCGGGTGTCACGCAGCAGTGGGGGCGGAAGAGCTGCTCCAGAGCCGCGTTAAACACTCTGCTTCCATTACATCAACCTCCACAGACCCATCGAGCACCCAAGACTCATTTTCCAAGCAGGATGTCTTTGCTCTGCTCTGTACAGGTCAGTTATTCATTGTGGCAGCTCTCTCCCCTAAAGATAGGCTTTCAGATTTAGTACCATCCAGAGCTTCTCAAATTGCATTCGTGAGAATGATGGAATGATTTGGGTTGGAAGGATTCTTAAACCCATCCAGTTTCACCCCCCCTGCCATGGGCAGGGACACCTCCCACTGGATCACGGGGCTCAAAGCCCCATCCAACCTGGCCTTGAACACCTCCAGGGATGGGGCAGCCACCAACAGCAGGAATTTCTCCTTAGCAGCGGGTGGACTGGTGCAAACCAACTTTGTCCCTGGAATTGGTAAACTGTGCTGAGACTCCTTCCCCCCACAGCCACTTCAGAGCCTGGAGTCCAGCCCACCGGGGCCGGATACCCCAAACTGCACATCCCTACAGGCAGGGCTTTTGTTGGATTATTCTTTTTTGCAGGAAGCAACGCAACCAGTGCTTGCAAGAGGAAGAATGGAGATGACAGTTCACATGTCCTGCAGAATGCTGCATGTCATCCTGAAAATGACAGCAAGGAAAGTCAGGAATACCCAATGTTCTCCTACAGCTGGGGCAGCTACAAAGCCACCAGTGTTTTATTGCTGTAACAGTGTTATCGTGAGCATCAGCAAGAGGACAGATGGATGCAGGAGGGCAGATGGATGCCTCTTGCTAATGGACTCTAATACTTTATACCCTCACAGCTAATGGGCAGCTTTTACAAGGCTTCATTTCCCCCCTTACCATCACACACACACACTGAAATAAACCTGGGATTATGAGTTACAGCCCAGCAGGTCGAAGCTGGCAAAGAGGGGACTCTCCCTGGAACTGCAATCACAGCTTGACTCAGTGTCACTGCCTTCTCCCACCTGCTGGGTTCAGAAGGAACTGGCTTTTGTGGGACCAAACCGGCTCCGCAGCAGTACTGCTTTGCAAATGACATTTTAGTGGATGCAGGGAGTAGTGACTACAAAAATAGCAGCTTATTTTACTCCCCACGTGCTGTGCTGACAAACAAGTTAAGTCCCATGGAGAAGACAGAGCTCTAACAGATAAATTGTCAGCTCAACTCTGACTGCAGACCTCAGTGCTGATAGAACAACACAGTCCCAGCAGGATCTCTATATTCCAGATGGCATCTGGATGCACTGCCAGATAAGCAGCAGCTTTCCTTTAGTGAACTATAATTCTTTAAGCTATCTCAGAGAATGAAAAGAAATCACAACGTCCATTTTTTAAAGCAGATTTTGGAGCTGGCAGAGCTGGAGAATTTGACTTTAAATAACAACTGCGGCTCACAATTGTGTTCACCGTGTGAAGCTTTGCTCACTATTTCAAACAGTATTACAGGAAGTTCAGAGAATGTTTCTCCTTGTGTAATCCAGCAGTTTTCTCCCCATGAGACTTAGAGAAATAAATACTGCCCTGTGGTGTTTTAGAGACTCCCAGATGCGATGCAAGTGCAGGGTGAAACACAGCTTATGCTGAAGGAGGAGCAACCAGCGTGTGGCACCGCACGAGCCCCGAGCTCTACCCACCAGTTTTCTTCAAGGCATGATCTAAGCAATGAATAAATCACACTCTCTCTCCCAAAAACATTGCTCCAGAAGCTGCGTGACCAATCCATGACCCTTGAACTCATTCCAGAGATTCCTATGCCATGACCGTATCACACAGTCATCATCGGTACCATCATGGGAGTCGCAGCTCAGGCTGGGGTTTGCCTGAGACCAAACTCCTCCCGCCCAGCCAAGACCAGCCTCATTCCTCAGGGAGCTCCTAGGAACCCCTGGAAAAGCCAATTTGTGCCTGCAAACCAGTCCGTGCCCCTTCACCCTGTAACCCTGGGATACAAAACCCATGTCTTGTTGCTACCCTGGTCTGCAGCGGCGCTTCCAGCCTCCTCCTTCCCACCCAGCCCAACCTCCTGTGAGGGATTCCGGCTTCATCCAGAAGACTGTGCCTGAAATCATGGAATTCCTCAATCTAAAAAAACATGGAGTGATAGACACAGCTTTAGACAACAAAAAAATCCTTCATTAGAAGTAATTATGCTGGATAATGCTGTGCAGGATTTAAGTGTTGCTGGGCACTGCCACCTCTTTTGGATTTTGAGCTCCTTGCTCACTTCACTCTGACTCATCACACAAACAAGGGAACAACTCATCCACTGAATTACAGGGCAAAGAACACAGCAAGTGTTCTGGCTCCTCTCAAATTGAAGGTTGACCTGATTTTGGCACATTTGATACCCCATCCCTGGAGGTGTTCAAGGCCAGGTTGGATGGGGCTTGGAGCCCCCTCATCCAGTGGGAGGTGTCCCTGCCCATGGCAGGGGTTGGAATTGGGTGGGCTTTGAGGCCCCTTTCAATCCAAACCATTCCATGATTCTCACAAGGCGGTTCCTCAAATTAGTTTCAGTGTAGCCTGAAAATACTTTTCCCCTTCCTGAAATCCCTTCACACCCCTGCAGTTTTCGTATTTTAAGTTAAGCTGACCCGTGGTGAGAAAACTGAACCCAGATCCCAACACTTTGCTTCAATCCAGGCAATAGAAGGTGAACAGCCCTGCTCACACCAAACCAACACCCAATCTGAACATAACTGATGGCACTTTCACCCTCTATTTAATTTAAAAGCTTCATCAGGACAAAGAGCCCTCACACTCACACAGGTCTGGAAGGAAATTTACAGGGATGCCTGCTTCTAAATTACCACAACCACCTCCAAAACACCAAAATATGTTTAATATCCTCATAAAGCTCAAAATGGGCACACAACTCATGCTTTGGCACTGCTACCTGATGCCTCCCCAAAGTTCTTCCAAAGAAAAACAAGTTAGCATTATCTTGCAAATATCTTTATTACAATTTACAGATTAGTTCTGAATAGTTTTATTATGTACAGAAATATAACTTTAGATATAAAAACCCAACAAACGCGACACAAATCAATTAAAATCTGTATAAAGCCAATGCTGAAGGTTTTCTAACTTTCTCTAAATTATACAAAAATAAAATCTCATCATTACAGTTTTGATTTAAAGTTCAACAGGTGTCATTTTTGCTGTCTCACTCAAAGCATTTACACACGTACACACCCTGCGTGACCATTTTAAGGTATCTTATAGGGAAAATGGTGACAACTGAGCTTAGCTTGCTTTTAGATTATGTTTATGGTGAATTTAGTATTCATTTCCCATCACCTCACATCAGACACTTTGAAAGTACGAGGTCTGAGAGTAGGGAGAGCTTACCCAAGCAGGTAGGTTTGGTGAGAATCAGCAGTGTTTGAACTTGATATGCTGCAGGCTGGAAAAACAGGATTTCTCAAACATTAGAAGCACTTTGGAAGTAGCAGTTTTTAATCTTGTTTACACCCAATTTATCAATTCTGCTTGTTTCCAGCTGTAGCCTTTTCCAAGCCTCTGCAAACAGCAGAGCTGTACCTGCAGGTGTTCATTCACACCACTCTAAAGCTCCTCACAAGCACCAGTAAACCAAGCGAGTTGTCGGGAGTAAAAGAAGCACCAACAAGTTCTCCAAGATTGAGGAAACCAAGAGAGTCATGGAGAAAGGACTATGCTATGTTTTACCAAGAGCAATGAACAGCATTTTTACTTACCAGTCACCCTTGGACAATAAGTGAACAAATTTCTACTGTAATTCCACACTTACCACCATGCATGCCTTTTCCTAAACTAAAAGCAAGCACCGGTTATTGAACGTTACAGGGAATGAAGTCCTAAAAATTAAAAGTTATTTCACAGGATTTGAAGGCATGATTTGAATTAAGATTTCACAATTAAAACCATCTTTTGTAGGAAAGGAGAAGCCAATTTTTTTAATGCCAGGGGAACAAAAATAACTTTTCTGCATCACTTCCAAGCCAGTCTGTAAGGCTGATGGAGTTCTGGCTGTGTTTTACACTTACAGGACAACTCCTCTGTAGTTGTTACCCCTCTGAACTTCACAACTGTAACATTTCTAACTTGCAGCAGAGAAAGGGAATTTAAATTCAGAGAACATCCTTCATGCAAGAAGAATAAAGTAGAAACCCCAAAACACTGACATTTTTGAGACAGAATTAGAAGTAATTTAGAAAATTCAGTAAAACTCTTCCGTAAATTTATTTTGAATTAAAAATTGAAGTCATTAATAAGATGACATGGTTTTAGGTTTCTCCCCTAAAAAAGGGAAACCATTTCAGTCAGTTGAATGAACCAAGTAGGAAATAATTTAATCACATAACTTTGTGTCAATATCTGAATTTGTTAGTGTTTGGTGTTTATTCCATTGCACGACCTCATACTTGCTTGGAGAACAGCCAGACACCAGCCTTCAGGTCCAAACACACATCCAAATGGTGCTGCTTTTTTATTTTTGACTGAAATAACAAACATTTCAAGCTAGGAACATAAAATAAGGAGTGTTTTTCTTCCATCATGGATCTGAACTTTCAGAGCTCAAATATAATTTTTGTACGAGGCAAATAAAAGTGCAGACAAATAGAGGTATTAATACTGGGTTTTGGTAAAGAACACAGCAATTTGTACCCTTACGAGTTCCATAACTCAAACATAATTCTCCTTACAAGTACCATAATGAGCATTTTGGATACAAGGAATAGGAATAATCCTCCACTTCAACCCATCTTCAGAAAGCAGAATGAATTACAGCAAAGTTACCCTAAGATTAAAGAACTAGGGCCTAGTTCCTCTTCCGTGGCTACTTAAATTCAATTTATCAGCCACGGCCTTGATATTATTGGTCAGCATGAGGCCTTTCACTGCCCTGAAAGGAGAGAGCTTCAGTGCACAAAAAGCCTTTGGAACAGTACTGGATAAAAGTATCATTTAAATAAAGACAAACCAAAGGGCTTGTGCTGCACCAGAGCTCCCCTGCATCCCCCAGTGCGCTGGACTGGAACATAACACATCAAAGCAATACAGAAACACTCAAAACACGAGATTACACACAAAACTGAGATCTTAAAAGGAAGGAATAACCTATCTGCTTTGCACAGTGAAGTTAATATTTTTAGCTAACAAAATTAGAGACTCTTGTACAAGTTAGAGAAAATGGAGAACCACAAGGAAGTAGAACAAACCTCCAAAACTTTAAATCAAAACTGCAATAACTGGAGCCTGAGGCCCATAAATATTTCCTTCAAAATAGGTTTTGCTTTTTCAAAGTGCAAAAATCCAACTTAATAGTCACCACTTCTCAACATACGGCAGACAAGGCATTTTTGGAATGGATTTAACCTAAAGCAGTCCATTTCGCAATTGTTACTTAAAAGGAATGCAGTTACACCACCCTTACCCTTGAGGACACTTGAAGGGGTTTGTCTGGCTAAATGGGACACACAGGATTATTCGTTGGCTGGATATCGGCCTGGGAAAAAAGCATTATCCCACTTCTCTCCCCACATGCAGCTGCCACTTCTTGTTTCGAAGGCGTTTATTAGTGCTTAGGGTCACACAACTACCAGCTATTTTAAGGTGCTAGGATCAACCTGCTTGTAGTAGGTTTCTTGGAGTCTATTAAATACTCTTTGTCTATGCTCTGGTGTGAAGCAGTATCCTATGGCTTCTTCTGTTTCTTGGATACGTTTCTGAAACCTGCAGCCGTCTCGTGCCAGCTCTTCCCAGGGTCCTTTCCGATCCTCCTCACTGCTTATGTAATACTCAGTAACTTTTTCAAGGAAGGTGACCTGGAAAAGAGAAGTCATTTAGTGAAGCATTAGCCACACACTCATGCAAAAGGAGCTTACTATTGATTTGTACATCATTCTTCCTTTATTTTTTAAACAGAAGTTACATATCTCTTGGAATGGGTCCAGAGGAGGCCACAGTGATGATCAGAGGGCTGGAGCACCTTCCATCCGAGGACAGGCTGAGAGAGTCGGGGATGCTCAGCCTGGAGAAGAGAAGGCTCCGGGGAGACATTAGAGCAGCCTCCCAGAACTGAAAGGGGCTCCAGGAAAGCTGAGGAGGGGCTCTTGAGCAGAGAGTGCAGGGATAGTAGGAGGGGGAATGGTTTTAAGCCAAAAGAGGGGAGATTGAGATGAGATCTTAGGAAGAAATGTTTTCTTGTGAGGGTGGGGAGGCCCTGGCCCAGGTTGTACAGAGCAGTGGTGGCTGCCCCATCCCTGGAGGTGTTCAAGGCCAGGCTGGATGGAGCTTTGAGCAACCTGATCCAGTGGGAGGTGTCCCTGCCCATGGCAGGGGGTTGGAACTGGATGGGCTTTCAGGTCCCTTCAACCCAAACCATTCCATGGTTCTGTGGTCTGCTACCAGCTCGTGCTAGGTCTCTGCACCACCTTGGCCAGAGCATACTTCACGTATCAGCTTCAAAAGCCACCACTTGCTGGCTTCTTCCTCTATCAAAACAGTGCTCAAACTACTGCAGAATTTCAAAACTGCACACTAAGAGGGCCCTTTAGGTGGACAGATCACAGAGTGTTCCTGTGAGATAACATCCCTCCCATCAGCGCTGGGCTATGGCCTTGAACAGTGACCGTTCAAGCAGGTCACTCAGCAGGACACGCTGGGACACACTCCAGGCTAGAAATGTGCTGCTGGCCAACATTAGTGAAGCTTACGTAATAAAAAAGGAAGAATCATTGTCCTGAAGAGCAAATAATCACGTGAGGGAGCTCGTACTTCAGTGCCAGGAAAGGAAATCACACTATGCTATCTAAGGAAGCAACACTCATCACTACATGAATGGAACAAACCCGTCTGCTCTGGCTGGTATCAAATTTCCATGTATTAGAAGTTCCTGACGTGAAATGAAGACAAAGTCACAGCACTTTAAAATACCACTGGAAACTTCCACTCCTTGCTATTTTTAAAGAAATATTAAGCTATTTTAAGAAAACAACCTCACAGGCTCAGGATCTAAACTTCGACAGTATTTAGACTGTTACCATACTAAGGATTTAAGTTTTTCTGTTATTCAGCACTAAGCACAAGCCAAACTATTTCAGGCTCCTACTGAATCACATATTGCTTTTCATTTAGCTGCACAAAAGGCACAAACCTGAAGGACAAACCAACTGGCTGTCAGCATCCACCAGCTCTCAGGTGAGAGTCAACTCCTGAAGAGAAGGAAAACACTGTCTCTACAGGTAACTCCAGCTGCTTCTGGAAAACCAGGAATTAACTTGGGGGGGGTACAAAATGCTTGCTGCTCCATCTCTACTTTTTATTAACTCAGAACTCTAATTTCACACCCAGTTCATGCTAACACACGGAGGAGTGTAAAGCGAGATTGCTTTTTGTGTAGAGCAATCTCCCAGCCTTCACAGGAAACATGAAGGTAAAGGTTATGGAAGACGTGACCTACAGGAATAGCCACCAGCTTAGGATGCAGGGCCACGACAGACTGAGTTAATGGTAAGCTCCAGAACTCATCTGATCCCAAATCAGACCTCAAGCATCCTCACCTAGCATCAATTAATTTGCTAACTTGCAAGTGAAACAGAATGCTCACTGGTTTTATGACTTTAGAGACACCAACATTGCTGCTGTTCAATTGCAGGGTGCCAGAGAGAGAACAGTCTTCAGTAGGATGAAGGATCTGAAGATTTCCTGGGAACACCTTGGTCACTGCTCAGCAATGGCTGTTTTGCACAGACCTAATTAAGTACCTGCTGCTTCCCATCACACGGAGTTGTTACATCAGCCTATCCAGTTGGGATTTCCTACCTTACATCCTTTTTACATCAGTCTGAGCCACCCTTGAGCACAATTACTGCATGTCGTAACGTCATGCTAAATATTGCACCCACATCATCATTCTTTCACCATCCACAGAGCCAAACAATAAATTAGTCAAAAAATTACTACTGTTAAGTCTACACCCCTGACACACGACATTTTAGGTCACAGCAGTGTGACCTTACGATAGGGTTCAGTGCCATCATGCAGCTCCTCAGAGAATCATAGAATGGTTTGGGATGGAAGGGATATTAAAGACCATCCAGTTCCAACTCCCCTGCCATGGGCAGGGACACCTCCCACTAGACCAGGCTGCTCAAAATCCCAGAGAGATCCTTTCAGTTACAGAGGGTCCCTTCCAAGCGAAACCATTCTATGATTTTATGATTCTATGACCTCTTCCAGAAAATCCATTTAGATCAAAATACAAGAGTTTGTCCTGTGTGAACCATTAAGTTTGTGAATGCAATGTGCCCTAGTAAAACCACCCTAGTCCAAGCTGGGCTCTCAGTTAAAGGAGAAAAATCCCTCTGCTCTAAGAAAACCAAAGTGAGCATTACACAAGTTTTCTATCTTGTAATTTGCCACGCTAGTGGATTATCCCAGAACTCTCAAGCTGAAAGAGGGGAGATTGAGATGAGATCTTAGGGAGAAATGTTTCCCTGTGAGGGTGGGGAGGCCCTGGCCCAGGTTGCCCAGAGAAGCTGTGGCTGCCCCATCCCTGGAGGTGTTCAAGACCAGGTTGGATGGAGCTTTGAGCCCCCTGATCCAGTGGGAGGTGTCCCCCCTGCCCATGGCAGGAGGTTGGAACCGGATGAGCTTGGAGGTTCCCTTCCAACGCAAACCATTCCATCGTTCTATGACCTGGCATCACAATGTTTAAGTATCAGGCCAGATTCACACATTAGGCCTGAAAATCCATTTAGTACACCTGTAGCATCATAAAACCCTCCACGACTGATTTATCACTATTTACTTGAATCCCACCACATTGAGAAGTCTTTTAATGCACCAACTCCTCACAAACACGTTAGCTTTCAGTGCTCAAAAGCCCAGTTCCAGATTACATCCCTTTAATAAATGACTGCTTAACTGCAATAGTCTCTTAAATGGGAGTATTACTGTACTCTATGGAAAGCAGAGTGGGTTTACTGTAGCACGTGTTAACCCACCACAGAAGAGCTCTTCCTCCTCCAAGAGACATTTGTAACTCAAGCAGGCTTGTCCCAAGTCCTAAAATATTTACAATTCTTAAAGACACAAAGGTCCTAAAATACTTTATCAACATTATGAATAACGGAAACGGGTGCTTTCCAAAGAAGAAGCTTACGTCACAGTTTTCCACTGTTTCTCTGACGACGAAAACTAGGTTACAACACAAATACAGAACGGAAACTATGCCTTAAAAGGAAAATGTAACCAGGTCTAGAAACGAAACGTGAAGAAATTATCTGCCCAGCGCCACCGAATTATGCTATCTACCATCACGTGTCAGGGACGAGGAACACTCATTCCAGTCCAATAATTGCACCGTAAGCTCACGAGGGCATGACTGTGGCTGGAATCCTGGCATCAGTGACCTCACCCACTCCTTTAGCCCTATGTGGGTTTGTTGTTTGGGTCTTTTTTAAGCACCACCAAAGCACAAAACCATAAACAAAAGTACAATACCTTTTTCTGCTTGGTACTCCGGCATTTCTCGCCAGCAGCAATGCCTCGCTGCACAGAGTCCGTGACCGCAGAGCTGTGCGTTTCCAGCTGCACCCGACAGACAGTTATGTGACTGAGCTCACAAGTGACCGGGCTCAGCTTCTCGGCTCCTTTTAAACCAGGCGGCCCTTTTTTCTCTGCTGTTTGAAAGGTTGCCTTGAAATTCAAAGGATTATAGGGATCATCTGAGGTACAGAACGAGTTCCAAAGTTTCAAGTTTTCCGCCTCATCCACACTGCAACAGTCCCACCCGTCTTCCTCATCCGAACTAGGGTGAGGAGAGCCTGAGGACTCCTCTGCCCAAGAGGAATCTTCCTCTTCCTCCTCCTCCTCTTCCATATCTGACCTGTCCTTTCCTGGATCGCCGGAAGATGTCTGAATGGTTGCTGTGAAGTTCTGAGGATTGTAGGGATCCAAACTGTAGAAGGAATTCCAGAGGTGAAGCCTTTCCCCGTCTTGGCTACCAGTGTCTGAATCCGAGGGAAACCCTTCGCTGTCAAACCCGTCGTCATCAAAATCATCATCATCATCCCAATCTTCCTCATCATCCGCACTCTCTTCCCCGCTGGAAACTCCCCCTATGATGTAGTCTATTAATTTATTCGCACAGGCAGGTCTGGATGAAACTGGAAGGTTTTGCTCTGTGTCCGAGTCCTGAGAGTCCTCTCCAGTCAAAGCTTCCCCCTCAGCTGATCCCCTGACCTCCTCCTGCTCCAAGGGGCCACTTCCAGCTTCTCCCCCCACCTCGCTAAGCTTCACCTCCCCGGCATCGCACGCTCGCTCGCTCTCTCTCTGCCAAACACCCTTGTGCTGCTGCTGCTCCTCCTCCAGGCTGTGGTAGCCGTGATCCGGCTCTGGCACAGCCAGGCTCGCCAAAGGCCACCTCTTGAGGAAAGCCAAACGCTTGCTACGGAGAAATTCCGCCTCGGGCAACCCACCCGGGGCCGGGCAGCCCGTCCAGGGGCCCGCGGAAAGTTCTGTCCGCAGGGGCTGGGGCAGATGGCTCTTACCGTGCCCCGACCCCCAGTCCGCCCTGGGGAAGGCGGCCAGCCCGCTCCTCACCACCCCAACGGCCCAGAGGCGCTGCGAGACCTCGGTGCCCCCCTCCTCCCCCTTCTCCTCGGCCCAGCCCAGCGAGGGGGGCGGCTGCGAGAGCAGCAGCAGAGGCGGCGTTGGGGGCGCCTCGGCGGGGCAGAGAGCGCTGCTGAGCGCCGGGCCGGGCAGCAGGCGCTGCAGGAGGCCGGGCAGCGGCGACAGGAGCTGCGACATCAGGCGCAGCCACGAGAACGGCGGCTTCTCCTCAGGGGAGGCGCCGGGCCCCGCCAGCCCGGTCCAGGCCGCGGCGAGGCCCGCCCGCTGCCGGCCGCTCGGCTCCATGTGCGGGCAGAAAGGGTCCTTCAGCGCTCCGAGCGGCGCGGTTGGAGCTGCGGGGTGGCGGCACTCCATCGCGGGGCTGTGGGATTGCCGGCGGCGGGCAGCTCCTCTCTGGCTCTGAAATCCATCCTGCTTGCGGGCGACTGCACAAAATGGCGGCGCAGGGCCCCTCCGCCGCTTCTCTACCTCCTCCCTCCCGGCCCCTTCCCGCCACGCGCACGCGCATCCCCGCCCACGCCGTTCATTGGTCAGCGCGACGGCGGCGCGACGGGATCGGCCTCTGATAGGCGGGCGGCAGG